>JAVGWX010000010.1:69814785-69962285 GCA_036924085.1 Ariolimax columbianus | reverse complement strand
ACAGACAGACGGACGGTAAGTAGGTAGATAGATACGAAGGCAGGCGGGTAGACAGTGACCGGGAGAGATCAGGTGTGCGATAGACAGAATGGATTACGTTTTGAGGTTGTGCAAACGATACGGAATCACAGTGCTGGGATGAAACGATGGTGTTATGGAAAGAGATAGATAGAGATTAAGAGAGATTTATGACGAAAGACACTGGCGGCAGGGATAGAGGTGTTTGAGATGATCGCATGTGAGCGCGAGAGCTAGTGAGAGAGAGAGAGAGAGAGGGAGAGAAAGAGAGAGAAAGATATATATATATATGACAGAGAGAGAGTCGAAAATGGAATGGATTGAGTGTTTTACAACTTCATTTCTCCTAGGCGCCCAGTTTTCAATGCCCAAAGTGCCGATGAAGGGGCATTCTTGACAACGCTTCTATAGTAACAGGTTACAGTGGCTCTTCTTTCATCCCGACGCGTTCATGAGAAGGTGGACCTTGTTCCCCCAGACTGTAATGCAATGCAAAGTTTCTCAGTAATTTCACCACTATGCTCTTTGTCAAGTTCCCATTTACAGCCGGGTCGACTAGAAAGAGCGGTGGTACCATGAAAATAACCCACGGCATGACCGGTTTGACAAACTGAGCACAATAGGATTCGAACCTGTGCGCTGGGATTGTGAGCCGAGCTCACAACCACTAGACCACCAAAACTCCGTGTGTGTTATAAGAAAGTGAAAGAGAGATAGTGGGGCGTCTAAGTGAGAGAGAGAGAGAGAGAGAGAGAAGTGCTTGAATGAGAGAGTGAGTGAAGTGCTTGAGTGAGAGAGAGAGTGAGGTGCTTGAGTGAGAGAGAGTGAAGTGCTTGAGTGAGAGAGAGAGTGAAGTGCTTGTGTGATAGAGAATGAAGTGCTTGAGTGAGAGAGAGTGAAGTGCTTGAGTGAGAGAGAGAGTGAAGTGCTTGAGTGAGAGAGAGTGAAGTGTTTGTGGGATAGAGAGTGAAGTGCTTGAGTGAGAGAGAGAGTGAAGTGCTTGAGTGAGAGAGTAAAGTGCTTGAGTGAGAGAGAGAGTGAAGTGCTTGTGAGAGAGAGTGAAGTGCTGGAGTGAGAGAGTAAAGTGCTTGAGTGAGAGAGAGAGTGAAGTGCTTGTGAGAGAGAGTGAAGTGCTGGAGTGAGAGAGTAAAGTGCTTGAGTGAGAGAGAGTGAAGTGCTTGTGAGAGAGAGAGAGTGAAGTGCTTGAGTGAGAGAGAGAGAGTGAAGTGCTTGAGTGAGAGAGAGAGAGTGAAGTGCTAGAGTGAGAGAGAGTGAAGTGTTTGTGTGATAGAGAGTGAAGTGCTTGAGTGAGAGAGAGAGTGAAGTGCTTGAGTGAGAGAGAGAGAGTGAAGTGCTAGAGTGAGAGAGTAAAGTGCTTGAGTGAGAGAGAGAGTGAAGTGCTTGTGAGAGAGAGTGAAGTGCTGGAGAGAGAGAGTGAAGTGCTTGAGTGAGAGAGAGAGAGGGTGAAGTGATTGAGTGAGAGAGAGAGTGAAGTGCTTGAGTGAGAGAGAGTGAAGTGTTTGTGTGATAGAGAGTGAAGTGCTTGAGTGAGAGAGAGAGTGAAGTGCTTGAGTGAGAGAGAGAGAGTGAAGTGCTAGAGTGAGAGAGTAAAGTGCTTGAGTGAGAGAGAGAGTGAGGTACGTGTGAGAGAGAGTGAAGTGCTGGAGAGAGAGAGTGAAGTGCTTGAGTGAGAGAGAGAGAGTGAAGTGCTTGAGTGAGAGAGAGAGAGTGAAGTGCTTGAGTGAGAGAGAGAGAGTGAAGTGCTTGAGTGAGAGAGAGAGAGTGAAGTGCTTGAGTGAGAGAGAGAGTGAAGTGCTTGAGTGAGAGAGAGAGAGTGAAGTGCTTGAGTGAGAGAGAGAGAGTGAAGTGCTTGAGTGAGAGAGTAAAGTGCTTGAGTGAGAGAGAGAGTGAAGTGCTTGTGAGAGAGAGTGAAGTGCTGGAGAGAGAGTATAGTGCTTGAGTGAGAAAGAGAGAGTGAAGTGCTTGAGTGAGAGAGAGAGAGTGAAGTGCTTGAGTGAGAGAGTAAAGTGCTTGAGTGAGAGAGAGAGTGAAGTGCTTGAGTGAGAGAGAGAGAGTGCAGTGCTTGAGTGAGAGAGTAAAGTGCTTGAGTGAGTGAGAGAGTGAAGTGCTTCAGTGAGAGAGTAAAGTGCTTGAGTGAGAGAGAGAGTGAAGTGCTTTTGAGAGAGAGTGAAGTGCTGGAGAGAGAGAGTAAAGTGCTTGAGTGAGAGAGAGAGAGAGAGAGTGAAGTGCTTGAGTGAGAGAGAGAGAGTGAAGTGCTTGAGTGAGAGAGTAAAGTGCTTGAGTGAGTGAGAGAGTGAAGTGCTTGAGTGAGAGGGTAAAGTGCTTGAGTGAGAGAGAGAGTGAAGTGCTTGTGAGAGAGAGTGAAGTGCTGGAAAGAGAGAGAGTAAAGTGCTTGAGTGAGAGAGAGAGTGAAGTGCTTGTGAGAGATAGTGAAGTGCTGGAGTGAGAGAGTAAAGTGCTTGAGAGAGAGAGAGAGTGAAGTGCTTGAGTGAGAGAGAGTGAAGTGCTTGTGAGAGAGAGAGAGTGAAGTGCTTGAGTGAGAGAGTAAAGTACTTGAGTGAGAGAGAGAGTGAAGTGCTTGTGAGAGAGAGAGAAAGTGCTGGAGTGAGAGAGAGAGTGAAGTGCTTGAGTGAGAGAGAGTGAAGTGCTTGTGAGAGAGAGAGTGAAGTGCTTGAGTGAGAGAGAGTGAAGTATCTGAGTGAGAGAGTGAAGTAATTGACTGAGAGTGAGTGAAGTAATTGAGTGAGAGAGAGTGAAGTGCTTGTGAGAGAGAGAGTGAAGTGCTTGAGTGAGAGAGAGAGTGAAGTGCTTGAGTGAGAGAGAGTGAAGTGCTTGTGAGAGAGAGAGAGTGAAGCGCTTGAGTGAGAGAGAGTGAAGTAATTGAGTGAGAGAGAGTGAAGTAATTGAGTGAGAGTGAGTGAAGTAATTGAGTGAGAGAGAGTGAAGTGCTTGTGAGAGAGAGAGTGAAGTGCTTGAGTGAGAGTGAGTGAAATAATTGAGTGAGAGAGAGTGAAGTGCTTGTGAGAGAGAGAGTGAAGTGCTTGAGTGAGAGTGAGTGAAGTGCTTGAGTGAGAGAGAGTGAAGTAATTGAGTGAGAGAGAATGAGGTGCTTGTGAGAGAGAGAGATTGTAGTGCTTGAGGGAGAGAGAGTGAAGTGCTTGAGTGAGAGTGAGTGAAGTGCTTGAATGAGAGAGAGTGAGGTGCTTGTGAGAGAGAGAGAGTGAAGTGCTTGAGTGAGAGTGAGGGAAGTAATTGAGTGAGAGAGAGTAAAGTGCTGGAGTGAGAGAGAGTGAAGTGCTGGAGTGAGAGAGAGTGAAGTACTGGAGTGAGAGAGAGTGAAGTGCTTGTGAGAGAGAGTGAAGTGCTTGTGAGAGAGAGAGTGAAGTGCTGGAGTGAGAGAGAGTGAAGTGCTTGTGAGAGAGAGAGTGAAGTGCTGGAGTGAGAGAGAGTGAAGTGCTTGTGAGAGAGAGAGTGAAGTGCTGGAGTGAGAGAGAGTGAAGTGCTTGTGAGAGAGAGAGTGAAGTAATTGAGTGAGAGAGAGTGAAGTGCTTGAGTGAGAGTGAGTGAAGTGCTGGAGTGAGAGAGAGTGAAGTGCTTGAGTGAGAGAGAGTGAAGTGTTTGAGTGAGAGAGAGTGAAGTGTTTGAGTGAGAGAGGGAAGACAAGAGAATGACACCGGGAAAGTGAAATTTATATATTCACACTCTCACAGGCACTCACTCACACACATACTCACACATACACTCACTCACACTCACTCACACACACTCACTCACACACATGCCCACTCACACTCATTCATACACACACTCACTCACACCTCTCCACACACATTCAGACACACACCCACACGCACCAACACAAATTCATACACACACTCATATTCATTCACACACCCACATACAGACCCTCACACACCCACATACTCACACACACACCCCAGACACACACTCCCTCACAGCGATACAAACACTTACACCCACACACACACGCTCACACACACTAACACCCACACACACACCCAAACAGACACACCCACGCACTCACACAGCCACACACACACTTACACCCGCACACACACAACTACAGACACACACACTCAAACACAACTACACACACACACTCACCCACACACTCACCCACACACTCACACACAGCTACACACACTCATACACACACTCCCCCACTCACCCACACACTCACACACACTGCCCCACACACTCACCCACACACTCACCCACACACTCACACACACTGCCCCACACACTCACCCACACACTCACCCACACACTCACACACAGCTACACACACTCAGACACACAATCCCTCACTCACCCACACACTCACACACAGCTACACACACTCACACACAACTGCACACACTCACACAACGCTACACACACTCACACACTCACTCCTCTACTCATCCACACACTCACCCACACACAACTACACACACTCACACACAGAATCCCCCATTCACCCACACACTCACACACAGCTACATACACTCACACACACACTCCCCCACTCACCCACACACTCACACACAGCTACACATACTCACACACACACTCACACACAGCTACACACACTCACACACAACTACACACACATACTCATCCACACACTCACCTACACACTCACACACAGCTACACACACTCATACACAACTACACACACACATACTCATCGACACACTCACCCACACACTCACACACAGATACACACACAGCTACACACACTCACACACAACTACACACACACATACTCACCCACACACTCACCCACACACTCACACACAGCTACACACACATCTACACACACTCACACACACACACACACTTCCCCACTCACACACGCACACAAACCAAATGGGGAAAGTCATCACGCTTACAGCACCATTTAACCAATGTCCAACTTACCACAAAAGTCACAACACAGAACATAGTTTGCAAGTCACATTCTGAGATATTAAATAACAGATGGTTGCTTGTCTAGAATATTATGTCGCTATCGGCGATTGAATGTCGGCCCTTACAATATCGATCACTTTTCCTGTCCCATTTTGGAGGGACTGTTAATGTTCGATCTCTTTATTAGACATAAGTTCATAAATATGTTCAAAAGATGGCTAATTTTGTAAATGTTTTATATAGAAGAGTCTGAGTCATACAGCCGTTAGATTGATTGTGTTCTACAGTATGAGGGAGGGGTTCATATAATTAGCTATACTTAGCTAATTGATTAGCTAAAAATTGATCCTGGCTTATAGTAAGGGAAGAGAAAACAGCGAGGAAGGGACATGGTTATCTTCACTTTACGCAAGCAGTTGCCTCATACATGCAAACGTATCGCCTTCTACAGTGTATGTTATGAGATTTATCATCTCATCTCATCTCATTTGACTTCATTGTATCCAGTTGAATTTACTTTCATCTTATCGAATTGCACCTGTTTCTAAAGTTTCATCTCATTTAATCTCACCTCATCTCATCTTATCTAATCTCATTTCATATCATATCATTTCGCCTAATTGTTTCTCATCTAATCTCATCTCCTATCATGTCATCTCATCTCACTTAATAGTTTCTAATTTTCTAATTTGATCTCATCTCATATCATTTGAATTGATCTCACCTGACTTCATTTCATTTGATCTCACTTCGTCCCATCTCATCCCATCTCATCTCTCCTCATCTCATATAATCTCTCTTGAAATGTTGCTAGATATTACGAGATAGTACACCATTGGTCCTGCGCCATTTGACCGTTGTTTATTTTGTTATATTCCTAACTTTTCAGTGTTTCGTCAATCACAATTAACTTAATTATTTTGAGCATTCCTCTTTTTTTATGCTCTTCTGCCTAGCTTGATAGGCTCAGGCGGCAGTTAAGTTTGAGGCTATTCTTGCCAGGTGTTCAAAACATTGTCTATGTTTGTCAATAAATGCCTTATCACAAGGGTTCCCAAACGGTGTCTGTTGTACAAGGGAGTCAGGTAACATTTCAATATGTTCATCAATTGAGCGCCGGCAGCTGTTCAGTACCCTTATCTTCTGACTTGGTGTGCCGTAGACAAATTATGGTGTACTAAGGGTGTAGTGGAAAAATTATGGTGTACTAAAGTTGTCCTGGAAAAATTATGGTGCACTTAAGGGTGTCGTGAAACAATTATGATGCACTAAGGGTGTCATGGAAAAATTATGGTGCACTAAGGGTGTCGTGGAAAAATTATGGTGTACTAAGGGTGTCGTGGACCGAAAACATTGGGAAACCACTGTCTTACGACATTGTTCTCACTTTCCGTTAGATTGTTTTAATTTCTTACTGACTTTGTCTGTTATAATTACATTGTCTGCTTTTCGCAAACGTTCCATTTCTAATGTTGGAATCTCTCGTTCTTTAGCTTTGGCCAGTGTACATATCTGACTCCGATAACAAAGCGTTGATTATGTTTGTCTCCTTTGGAATGTGTAAATATCTTATTAATAGATATAGACGGTGTTTCACAGCTTCTGACTGTTCAGATCTTCCTTAAATCTCAATGTTCATAGATAAAGCGTGTGGTGTAGGGGCTGTGTGCTTTCCTTACAATCCCAATGGTCAGGTTTCAATCCCACCGTGCAAGTTGTCAGGGTTTTCTGTTATTATACTTCTCTCAGTTAACGCTTCTGTAAATAAGTGCCTGCTGAAACCATAGGACAAATTTGTGAGCCGCCGAGGAAGCTACGGAGTTCGTGTGCTCTGTCGTCAGCACTTTCAGCATTGACGTGTACATCATGTATTGGGGTCGCCAGATACAGATGAGGGCAGTTTTGATGAGCTATTACATAATGTGTTGAATGTCTCCCCCAACGTTTTAGTGAACATGTACCAGTACTTGCTTCATAATTCACTCCAAACAAAAGACAAAACTGTTTTTAGCACCAAATTTGAGGTAATGACGTCATAGAGTAGTCCACTTTTTAACTGTTGGGGGTGTCAAATATTCTGCAAGAATATACGATAACTTCTGCTACCGCTTATTCATTCCGTCTTAGCGATGCATTTCTTGAATCTCTCAACATTGGTCCATGATTAAGAGAGTAACATCCAGCTTCTACAGCAGCATGGCTTTATCCATGCTATCAGACGGTGTAATAACAACAATGTTATCTGGCTCTGACTATAAGCCTAACCCTACTACTAACCTTAACCCTAAAACTAAACATGAACCTAAACCTAACCCCAACCGATGACAGGAGTGATAGGGAACCGCGTAGCGCAGTGGTTAGGGAGCTGGCTTCGCATCTGAGTGATCTTGGGTTCATTCCCCAGTTGGAGCGGAAATGTTTTTTCAGGCCGCAACGGCTCCTGAGTCGACCCCTCATATAGCCAAGCCTTTGAAATGTAAGATCGCTAACGTCTCACACCCATACGGCAATAATGCTTTGGGTTACTTTACTTTTTTTTTTAACCCAACCCTACACCTAAACATAAACTAAACCTAAACCTAACCATAACCCTAACCCTAACCCCAACCGTAAACCTAACCCTAAACCAAAATCCGTAACCGTAAAACTAAACCTAACCCTAACCTCAACTCTAACACTAATCTCTAAGTCTTTACTTATTTATTTAAAATAAAATAATATCGACCTGTCCTCCGCTTAACCCGAAACTTGGTTTGGGGTGAATTACCCATGCTTCAGTAAAGATACAGTATTTTAATGTTGTAATTTGATGCAGTTGTGCGTTTCTTAACTGGATTGGAGTGCTCTTTCTGTCCTTGTCGTTTGGTGTTCTGTTTTGCTTGGTTTTTTAAAGTTTTTTTTGTTTGTTGTCGTGTTTACTTCTCGCATGTTTTATTTGGGACATTAATATACCTGTGAAGGGCTTTTTCATCTTTCTAATGTATGTCTTTACCTTGATCTGTTTACACTGGAGCAAGTTTTAAGTTTGTGCAAACTTTTAGGATATGTTTAAAAGGATTTCATATTTCTCGGTGGCGTAGTGGTAAAGGTTCAAGGTTTAACCACATCTTACTGTAGGCCATGGTTCAACCAATGATGAACACGCGTCAGTCGACTCACCTGCAAGTGGATGCTTTGCTTATGAATGTGGATGGCAAAACAGCCAGTAAGGGGTAGACATAAAACAATACATTAAATGCATTGGTATATCAAAGCTAACATACGTATCCCCCCCCCCCCCCCCTTGGATCCCCAAACCTGTTGCAGTGGATGAAATAAGAGGGTCACTGCAATTCCATGCATGTCGTGAAAAATAAAACTGTCCTACGACATTTTCCCCATTGCTGGGGTAGTCGGGAGGTTTTGAATGCTCAGGACTACAGACCGTTTTGCCAGTGCTGTCGCCGAGTCGTGTGCTGGCTACGTTTGTTTATTTCACCGCCAACAGAAAAACAACATGTGCATACTGGGGATTCGCACCCCTGCCCTCCTTGTCACAGGCAGGCCTCGAAACCATTCGGCCACGGGCTACTCTGCATGTTGTGAAAGACAACAGAAGAAGGTAATGAATGGAGGTTAGCGATTGTATCATGTAGCCAAATAGCTAAAAGGGAACCAAAGTAATTAGTTAGTGTACTGTCTTCAAGCTGAGCGATCGAGGTTCGGTCCAATGTGGTGCGGTACTTTTCCGATCGCAAAACCACTACCGGGGTCGACCCAGCCTAAAAATGGGGTACCAGATTAATCTGAGAAAGTAAATTCGGTCGGCGTGCTGTTGACCACATGACCTCTAGTGTGTCGTTGGTCAGCACGATGTTGACCACATGACCTCTAGTGTTCCGTTGGTCAGCGCGATGTTGACCACATGACCTCTTGTGTGCCGTTGATCAGCGCGATGTTGACCACATGACCTCTAGTGTGCCGTTGGTCAGTGCGATGTTGACCACATCACCCCTAGTGTGCCGTTGGTCAGTGCGATGTTGACCACATCACCCCTAGTGTGCCGTTGGTCGGTGCGATGTTGACCACATCACCCCTAGTGTGCCGTTGGTCGGCGCGATGTTGACCACATCACCCCTAGTGTGCCGTTGGTCAGCGCGATGTTGACCACATGACCCCTAGTGTGCCGTTGGTCAGCGCGATGTTGACCACATGACCCCTAGTGTGCCGTTGGTCAAGATAATATGGGCCTAACACCATATTCCTAATATACCACAAATGGTTGTGAACGAGATCTTTACATTTAAAAAAATGGAAGGCGGCGCCACTGCGGTAACACCAAAAAATTATTTCGCGCAAAATGTCTGTAAGATAATATCTTCAGCGGCAGCTGTATGCTTTATATGAAACAAAAAGAAGAAACCAAATATTCAGATGTATTTAAGACGATGATACTATAGTTACGGAACATCATTTTTTTTTTTTTTAATGCATGCCTTTCACTAGACAGTAGTCCACCATGTAAATACACTTCCTCGCATTAACAAAGAGCAAAGATATTACAACTCAATTGTTTTTATGTTCAATGATACAGGCACATTTTCCCCAGCTAAGTGAACTAGAGCGTGTCCTGAGTGGTTATCGAACCGTATCCCTGTTCATCAAGATATAGGTTCATTTACACCTTCGTCATTAGTTCCTCTTGATAATGTGTAATTGTTAACGATCTGTGCTGGTTATGGCTGTCAACTACAGTTTGTATGCTTTGTTAAGGAGTTGATATATTGTTGTTGTTATTTGTTGTGTTGTTGTTATTGTTGTTTAATGTTCAGAAAGAGTAATTTTACTCTTGTGTACACCCTGAAAAGGATGTTAAGTGGCGGATTGTAGTAGTTTTTCTCACATCCCGAGCGTGATGATCAAAGTGGACAGTGGCCCTCCAGACGGTTGTGCTATGTTTGGCTTTATCTGCTTGACGCTTACTACTGCGGGGATCATGTCGGTCCACATCTCGTCTGCCACACTGCTTTGAAAACATCTTGTTTCCAGGGAAAAGATACATAGAAGTGAGATAGTGGTCTTGGTCAGTAGGATGTGCCTGACTAGAGTCAGTGTTACCCAAAGAGTTATATAGAAATTGTCACATTTTTTCAGCGAGTGTTCTATGACAAGGAAACATGATAACATGTATGCAATGTAACACACATGCGCTGGTTAGAACTCACATGGCAAGAAAATAGTTTTCATAATTGTAAGGATAACACTATCAATTATTAATATCAAAGTTCCGAAGCTCCAAGCATAGGCCCAACACTACATCTGGTCTGGCGGGACGGTGTGGCTATTGGTTGTGTGACTAGGCTCACATCCAAAGGTGATGGGTTCGATTCCCATCACAGCACCGGCCGTTACCCCGGGGAAGCAAACCCTTAGAAAATGCAGGAGGAAGCAGACCTTTAGATAAAATGCATGCTGAAGTCGGATGCGCTGGGCCGACAGGCGCAAAATAAATATCACAGTGCAACGCACACCGCATTGGGGAATAGATAAATAAGGCGAACGCAAAAAAAACCAAAATACAAATTTTAAAAATGCATCTGGCCCACCTTAACCAGCTTTCATGAAAGCCAGATTCTAGTCATTATTTGGGAGGGCATATATCGCAGCCTCGCTGTAAACTGCGACACAACTTCAGAACGTCTTTTTCATGACAAATGAAGAAGTAGAAGATACAGAGACAAATCATGTATGTATTATTACTATCAAAGCTACTATAATTCCAATGTAACCTTGTCCCCGTTGTTAGGGTATGGCTGTATTGTTTATTTGGCTGAGGAGTAAAATATGATTCTTCGTTCAGTTTCCACGTAGAGCGCAGGCAAGGTTTATCTTTTTTCACCTTCTCCCAGTTGTTAGGGTACGTCTTAGTCTTAGTCGACCTGTGCTTCTACGGGAGCATACGCCCATGTGCAGGTCCCAGCTCTGATGTGAACTGGATGTAGCCAGGAGGAGCTTTTCCTGCTTAGCGGGCTAGGCTCGTGCAGCTTATTACTCCACTATGGGGGGTGGTTCACTGATGGGCGAGTCCATCTTAATAGACTCACACACTAGAGCAAAGTAGACCCGCAACCTGTTAGGCGCCATCTATGCTGCTTTTAACAAACCCCCTAACCATGACCGGTGTTATGCCATGTCACAGTTAGTCACCTCTTATGACATACTCTCTGTTGGGCAATGATGCTATTTTTGTCCTTGTCATTCACAAAGACCCCCGCAAACCACTTGGAGAATTGTAATTCTTTCATAACATTGGCTGAGAAGTAAAATATGATTCCATGTTCAGTTACCGCGCAGAGTGCAGTCAATGCTTTTCTTATTTCATCTTGCGATAGATACAAATCTAGGTCTTTACCGAAATTCGAAAACATGTCTTCTGACTCAACAACGGGTTTTCTAACTACCTGGCAATCAGATTCTATACTGTGAGACAGGAGAATGCTCAGAGTGCGGAAGTGAAATTGGATACTGGGTTGAGAGTGCTGGGGGATTCAGGGCAAGAGATGAAAACATCTAAGCAGAAAAAATCTGAGGATTAAGTGGTGCACACTGGGTAACTAATGGATGGGAGGTAAGATAAAGGGAGGAAGTGAAGGGAATATAATAGAGATGGATTGAGGATGTGCCTGACAGACATGATCAAAGGTTACGCTTTCTATCTATCTCACTCTCTCTCTTTCTCTCTTCCCTCCCCCCCTCTCTCTCTCTCTCTCTCTCATTCTCTCTACTTTTACAGACTAGTAAACACCACACAATATGTCTATGTTTATCTCTCCGCTCTAACAGAAGACTAGAGATCACGTAATATGTCTATCTTTATCTATCCGTTCTAACAGAAGATTAGAGATCACGTAATCTGTCTATCTTTATCAATCCTTTCTAACAGAAGACTAGAGATCACACATTATGTCTATATTTATTCCTACGCTCTGACAGAAATCTAGAGATCACGTAATCTGTCTATCTTTATCTATTCGTTCTAACAGAAGACTAGAGATAACATAATCGGTCTATCTTTATCTCTCTGTTCTAACAGAAGACTAGAGATAACATAATCTGTTTATCTTTATCTCTCTGTTCTAACAGACGACTAGAGATAACATAATCTGTTTATCTTTATCTCTCCGTTCTAACAGACGGATAGAGATAACATAATCTGTTTATCTTTATCTCTCCGTTCTAACAGACGACTAGAGAAAACATAATCTGTTTATCTTTATCTCTCTGTTCTAACAGAAGACTAGAGATAACATAATCGGTCTATATTTATCTCTCTGTTCTAACATAAGACTAGAGATGACGCTCACACAGTCTTATCTTTATCTCTCCGTTCTAACAGACGACTAGAGATAACATAATCTGTTTATCTTTATCTGTCCGTTCTAACAGAAGACTAGAGATAACATAATCTGTTTATCTTTATCTCTCCGTTCTAACAGAAGACTAGAGATAACATAATCTGTTTATCTTTATCTCTCCGTTCTAACAGAAGACTAGAGATAACATAATCTGTTTATCTTTATCTCTCTGTTCTAACAGAAGACTAGAGATAACATAATCTGTTTATCTTTATCTCTCCGTTCTAACAGAAGACTAGAGATAACATAATCTGTTTATCTTTATCTCTCTGTTCTAACAGAAGACTAGAGATAACATAATCTGTTTATCTTTATCTCTCCGTTCTAACAGAAGACTAGAGATAACATAATCTGTTTATCTTTATCTCTCCGTTCTAACAGAAGACTAGAGATAACATAATCTGTTTATCTTTATCTCTCCGTTCTAACAGAAGACTAGAGATAACATAATCTGTTTATCTTTATCTCTCTGTTCTAACAGAAGACTGGAGATAACATAATCTGTTTATCTTTATCTCTCCGTTCTTACAGAAGACTAGAGATAACATAATCTGTTTATCTTTATCTCTCTCTTCTAACAGAAGACTAGAGATAACATAATCTGTTTATCTGTATCTCTCCGTTCTAACAGAAGACTAGAGATAACATAATCGGTCTATCTTTATCTCTCTGTTCTAACAGACGACTAGAGATAACATAATCTGTTTATCTTTATCTCTCCGTTCTAACAGACGGATAGAGATAACATAATCTGTTTATCTTTATCTCTCCGTTCTAACAGACGACTAGAGAAAACATAATCTGTTTATCTTTATCTCTCTGTTCTAACAGAAGACTAGAGATAACATAATCGGTCTATATTTATCTCTCTGTTCTAACATAAGACTAGAGATGACGCTCACACAGTCTTATCTTTATCTCTCCGTTCTAACAGACGACTAGAGATAACATAATCTGTTTATCTTTATCTGTCCGTTCTAACAGAAGACTAGAGATAACATAATCTGTTTATCTTTATCTCTCCGTTCTAACAGAAGACTAGAGATAACATAATCTGTTTATCTTTATCTCTCCGTTCTAACAGAAGACTAGAGATAACATAATCTGTTTATCTTTATCTCTCTGTTCTAACAGAAGACTAGAGATAACATAATCTGTTTATCTTTATCTCTCCGTTCTAACAGAAGACTAGAGATAACATAATCTGTTTATCTTTATCTCTCCGTTCTAACAGAAGACTAGAGATAACATAATCTGTTTATCTTTATCTCTCCGTTCTAACAGAAGACTAGAGATAACATAATCTGTTTATCTTTATCTCTCTGTTCTAACAGAAGACTGGAGATAACATAATCTGTTTATCTTTATCTCTCCGTTCTTACAGAAGACTAGAGATAACATAATCTGTTTATCTTTATCTCTCTCTTCTAACAGAAGACTAGAGATAACATAATCTGTTTATCTGTATCTCTCCGTTCTAACAGAAGACTAGAGATAACATAATCGGTCTATCTTTATCTCTCTGTTCTAACATAAGTCTAGAGATGACGCTCACACAGTCTTATCTTTATCTCTCCGTTCTAACAGACGACTAGATATAACATAATCTTTTTATCTTTATCTCTCTGTTCTAACAGACGACTAGAGATAACATAATCTGTTTATCTTTATCTCTCCGTTCTAACAGACGACTAGAGATAACATAATCTGTTTATCTTTATCTCGCTGTTCTAACAGAAGACTAGAGATAACATAATCTGTTTATTTTTATCTCTCCGTTCTACCAGAAGACTAGAGATAACATAATCTGTTTATCTTTATCTCTCTGTTCTAACAGAAGACTAGAGATAACATAATCTGTTTATCTTTATCTCTCTGTTCTAACAGAAGACTAGAGATAACATAATCGGTCTATCTTTATCTCTCTGTTCTAACATAAGACTAGAGATGACGCTCACACAGTCTTATCTTTATCTCTCCGTTCTAACAGACGACTAGAGATAACATAATCTGTTTATCTTTATCTGTCCGTTCTAACAGAAGACTAGAGATAACATAATCTGTTTATCTTTATCTCTCCGTTCTAACAGAAGACTAGAGATAACATAATCTGTTTATCTTTATCTCTCTGTTCTAACAGAAGACTAGAGATAACATAATCTGTTTATCTTTATCTCTCCGTTCTAACAGAAGACTAGAGATAACATGATCTGTTTATCTTTATCTCTCCGTTCTAACAGAAGACTAGAGATAACATAATCTGTTTATCTTTATCTCTCCGTTCTAACAGAAGACTAGAGATAACATAATCTGTTTATCTTTATCTCTCTGTTCTAACAGAAGACTAGAGATAACATAATCTGTTTATCTTTATCTCTCCGTTCTAACAGAAGAAAAGAGATAACATAATCTGTTTATCTTTATCTCTCCGTTCTAACAGAAGACTAGAGATAACATAATCTGTTTATCTTTATCTCTCCGTTCTAACAGAAGACTAGAGATAACATAATCTGTTTATCTTTATCTCTCTGTTCTAACAGAAGACTGGAGATAACATAATCTGTTTATCTTTATCTCTCCGTTCTAACAGAAGACTAGAGATAACATAATCTGTTTATCTTTATCTCTCTCTTCTAACAGAAGACTAGAGATAACATAATCTGTTTATCTGTATCTCTCCGTTCTAACAGAAGACTAGAGATAACATAATCGGTCTATCTTTATCTCTCTGTTCTAACATAAGACTAGAGATGACGCTCACACAGTCTTATCTTTATCTCTCCGTTCTAACAGACGACTAGATATAACATAATCTTTTTATCTTTATCTCTCTGTTCTAACAGACGACTAGAGATAACATAATCTGTTTATCTTTATCTCTCCGTTCTAACAGACGACTAGAGATAACATAATATGTTTATCTTTATCTCGCTGTTCTAACAGAAGACTAGAGATAACATAATCTGTTTATTTTTATCTCTCCGTTCTAACAGAAGACTAGAGATAACATAATCTGTTTATCTTTATCTCTCTGTTCTAACAGAAGACTAGAGATAACATAATCTGTTTATCTTTATCTCTCTGTTCTAACAGAAGACTAGAGATAACATAATCGGTCTATCTTTATCTCTCTGTTCTAACATAAGACTAGAGATGACGCTCACACAGTCTTATCTTTATCTCTCCGTTCTAACAGACGACTAGATATAACATAATCTGTTTATCTTTATCTCTCCGTTCTAACAGACGACTAGAGATAACATAATCTGTTTATCTTTATCTCTCTGTTCTAACAGAAGACTAGAGATAACATAATATGTTTATCTTTATCTCTCCGTTCTAACAGAAGACTAGAGATAACATAATCTGTTTATCTTTATCTCTCTGTTCTAACAGACGACTGGAGATAACATAATCTGTTTTTCTTTATCTCTCTGTTTTAACAGACGACTAGAAATAACATAATCTGTTTATCTTTATCTCTCTATTCTAACAGAAGACTAGAGATGACGCTCACACAGTCGTATCTTTATCTCTCTGTTCTAACAGAAGACTAAAGATGACGCTCACACAGTCTTATCTTTATCTCTCTGTTCTAACAGACGACTAGAGTTAACATAATCTGTTTATCTTTATCTCTCTGTTCTAGCAGAAGACTAGAGATGACGCTCACACAGTCTTATCTTTATCTCTCTGTTCTAGCAGAAGACTAGAGATGACGCTCACACAGTCTTATCTTTATCTCTCTGTTCTAACAGAAGACTAGAGATGACGCTCACACAGTCTTATCTTTATTTCTCTGTTCTAACAGAAGACTAGAGATGACGCTCACCCAGTCTTATCTTTATCTCTCTGTTCTAACAGAAGACTAGAGATGACGCTCACACAGTCTTATCTTTATCTCTCTGTTCTAACAGAAGACTAGAGATGACGCTCACACAGTCTTATCTTTTTCTCTCCGTTCTAACAGAAGACTAGAGATGACGCTCACACAGTCTTATCTTTATCTCTCTGTTCTAACAGACGACTAGAGATAACATAATCTGTTTATCTTTATCTCTCTGTTCTAACAGAAGACTAGAGATGACGATCACACAGTCTTATCTTTATCTCTCTGTTCTAAAAGACGACTAGAGATAACATAATCTGTTTATCTTTATCTCTCTGTTCTAACAGACGACTAGAGATAACATAATCTGTTTATCTTTATCTCTCTGTTCTAACAGAAGACTAGAGATGACGCTCACACAGTTATATCATTATCTCTCCGTTCTAACAGAAGACTAGAGATGACGCTCACACAGTCTTATCTTTATCTCTCTGTTCTAACAGAAGATTAGAGATGACGCTCACACAGTCTTATCTTTTTCTCTCTGTTCTAACAGAAGACTAGAGATGACGCTCACACAGTCTTTTCTTTATCTCTCTGTTCTAACAGACGACTAGAGATAACATAATCTGTTTATCTTTATCTCTCTGTTCTAACAGACGACTAGAGATAACATAATCTGTTTATCTTTATCTCTCTGTTCTAACAGAAGACTAGAGATGACGCTCACACAGTCTTATCTTTATCTCTCCGTTCTAACAGAAGATTAGAGATGACGCTCACACAGTCTTATCTTTATCTCTCTGTTCTAACAGAAGACTAGAGATGACGCTCACACAGTCTTATCTTTTTCTCTCTGTTCTAACAGACGACTAGAGATAACATAATCTGTTTATCTTTATCTCTCTGTTCTAACAGAAGACTAGAGATGACGCTCACACAGTCTTATCTTTATCTCTCTGTTCTAACAGACGACTAGAGATAACATAATCTGTTTATCTTTATCTCTATGTTCTAACAGACGACTAGAGATAACATAATCTGTTTATCTTTATCTCTCTGTTCTAACAGAAGACTAGAGATGACGCTCACACAGTCTTATCTTTATCTCTCTGTTCTAACAGAAGACTAGAGATTACGCTCACACAGTCTTATCTTTATCTCTCTGTTCTAACAGAAGACTAGAGATGACGCTCACACAGTCTTATCTTTATCTCTCTGTTCTAACAGAAGACTAGAGATGACGCTAACACAGTCTTATCTTTATCTCTCTGTTCTAACAGAAGACTAGAGATGACGCTCACACAGTCTTATCTTTATCTCTCTGTTCTAACAGAAGACTAGAGATGACGCTCACACAGTCTTATCTTTATCTCTCTGTTCTAACAGAAGACTAGAGATAACATAATCGGTCTATCTTTATCTCTCTGTTCTAACATAAGACTAGAGATGACGCTCACACAGTCTTATCTTTATCTCTCCGTTCTAACAGACGACTAGATATAACATAATCTGTTTATCTTTATCTCTCCGTTCTAACAGACGACTAGAGATAACATAATCTGTTTATCTTTATCTCTCTGTTCTAACAGAAGACTAGAGATAACATAATATGTTTACCTTTATCTCTCCGTTCTAACAGAAGACTAGAGATAATATAATCTGTTTATCTTTATCTCTCTGTTCTAACAGACGACTGGAGATAACATAATCTGTTTATCTTTATCTCTCTGTTCTAACAGACGACTAAAGATAACATAATCTGTTTATCTTTATCTCTCTGTTCTATCAGAAGACTAGAGATGACGCTCACACAGTCGTATCGTTATCTCTCTGTTCTAACAGAAGACTAGAGATGACGCTCACACAGTCTTATCTTTATCTCTCTGTTCTAACAGAAGACTAGAGATTACGCTCACACAGTCTTATCTTTATCTCTCTGTTCTAACAGAAGACTAGAGATGACGCTCACACAGTCTTATCTTTATCTCTCTGTTCTAACAGAAGACTAGAGATGACGCTCACACAGTCGTATCTTTATCTCTCTGTTCTAACAGAAGACTAGAGATGACGCTCACACAGTCTTATCTTTATCTCTCTGTTCTAACAGAAGACTAGAGATGACGCTCACACAGTCTTATCTTTATCTCTCTGTTCTAACAGAAGACTAGAGATAACATAATCTGTTTATCTTTATCTCTCTGTTCTAACAGAAGACTAGAGATAACATAATCTGTTTATCTCTATCTCTCTGTTCTAACAGAAGACTAGAGATAACATAATCGGTCTATCTTTATCTCTCTGTTCTAACATAAGACTAGAGATGACGCTCACACAGTCTTATCTTTATCTCTCCGTTCTAACAGACGACTAGATATAACATAATCTGTTTATCTTTATCTCTCCGTTCTAACAGACGACTAGAGATAACATAATCTGTTTATCTTTATCTCTCTGTTCTAACAGAAGACTAGAGATAACATAATATGTTTACCTTTATCTCTCCGTTCTAACAGAAGACTAGAGATAATATAATCTGTTTATCTTTATCTCTCTGTTCTAACAGACGACTGGAGATAACATAATCTGTTTATCTTTATCTCTCTGTTCTAACAGACGACTAAAGATAACATAATCTGTTTATCTTTATCTCTCTGTTCTATCAGAAGACTAGAGATGACGCTCACACAGTCGTATCGTTATCTCTCTGTTCTAACAGAAGACTAAAGATGACGCTCACACAGTCTTATCTTTATCTCTCTGTTCTAACAGACGACTAGAGTTAACATAATCTGTTTATCTTTATCTCTCTGTTCTAGCAGAAGACTAGAGATGACGCTCACACAGTCTTATCTTTATCTCTCTGTTCTAACAGACGACTAGAGATAACATAATCTGTTTATCTTTATCTCTCTGTTCTAGCAGAAGACTAGAGATGACGCTCACACAGTCTTATCTTTATCTCTCTGTTCTAACAGAAGACTAGAGATGACGCTCACACAGTCTTATCTTTATTTCTCTGTTCTAACAGAAGACTAGAGATGACGCTCACACAGTCTTACCTTTTTCTCTCCGTTCTAACAGAAGACTAGAGATGACGCTCACACAGTCTTATCTTTATCTCTCTGTTCTAACAGAAGACTAGAGATAACGCTCACAAAGTCTTATCTTTATCTCTCTGTTCTAACAGAAGACTAGAGATGACGCTCACACAGTCTTATCTTTTTCTCTCTGTTCTAACAGAAGACTAGAGATGACGCTCACACAGTCTTATCTTTATCTCTCTGTTCTAACAGACGACTAGAGATAACATAATCTGTTTATCTTTATCTCTCTGTTCTAACAGACGACTAGAGATAACATAATCTGTTTATCTTTATCTCTCTGTTCTAACAGAAGACTAGAGATGACGCTCACACAGTCTTATCTTTATCTCTCCGTTCTAACAGAAGATTAGAGATGACGCTCACACAGTCTTATCTGTATCTCTCTGTTCTAACAGAAGACTAGAGATGACGCTCACACAGTCTTATCTTTTTCTCTCTGTTCTAACAGACGACTAGAGATAACATAATCTGTTTATCTTTATCTCTCTGTTCTAACAGAAGACTAGAGATGACGCTCACACAGTCTTATCTTTATCTCTCTGTTCTAACAGACGACTAGAGATAACATAATCTGTTTATCTTTATCTCTATGTTCTAACAGACGACTAGAGATAACATAATATGTTTATCTTTATCTCTCTGTTCTAACAGAAGACTAGAGATGACGCTCACACAGTCTTATCTTTATCTCTCTGTTCTAACAGAAGACTAGAGATGACGCTCACACAGTCTTATCTTTATCTCTCTGTTCTAACAGAAGACTAGAGATGACGCTAACCCAGTCTTATCTTTATCTCTCTGTTCTAACAGAAGACTAGAGATGACGCTCACACAGTCTTATCTTTATCTCTCTGTTCTAACAGAAGACTAGAGATGACGCTCACACAGTCTTATCTTTATCTCTCTGTTCTAACAGAAGACTAGAGATGACGCTCACACAGTCTTATCTTTATCTCTCTGTTCTCACAGACGACTAGAGATAACATAATCGGTCTATCTTTATCTCTCCGTTCTAACAGACAACTAGAGATAACATAATCGGTCTATCTTTATCTCTCCGTTCTAACAGACAACTAGAGATAACAAAATCGGTCTATCTTTATCTCTCCGTTCTAACAGACAACTAGAGATAACATAATCGGTCTATCTTTATCTCTCCGTTCTAACAGACAACTAGAGATAACATAATCGGTCTATCTTTATCTCTCCGTTCTAACAGACAACTAGAGATAACATAATCGGTCTATCTTTATCTCTCCGTTCTAACAGACGACTAGAGATAACATAATCTCTTTATCTTTATCTCTCCGTTCTAACAGACGACTAGAGATAACATAATCATTTTATCTTTATCTCTCCGTTCTAACAGACGACTAGAGATAACATAATCTGTTTATCTTTATCTCTCCGTTCTAACAGACTACTAGAGATAACATAATCTGTTTATCTTTATCTCTCCGTTCTAACAGAAGACTAGAGATAACATAATCTGTTTATCTTTATCTCTCCGTTCTAACAGAAGACTAGAGATGACGCTCACACAGTCTTATCTTTATCTCTCTGTTCTAACAGAAGACTAGAGATGACGCTCACACAGTCTTATCTTTATCTCTCTGTTCTAACAGACGACTAGAGATGACGCTCACACAGTCTTATCTTTATCTCTCTGTTCTAACAGAAGACTAGAGATGACGCTCACACAGTCTTATCTTTATCTCTCTGTTCTAACAGAAGACTAGAGATGACGCTCACACAGACTTATCTTTATCTCTCCGTTCTAACAGACGACTAGACATAACATAATCTGTTTATCTTTATCTCTCTGTTCTAACAGACGACTAGAGATCAGAAACACACTTTGTCTTCCTTTCCCTCTCCATTATCCTAGGAAACCAAAATATTCAGGTCATTGTGTCTGTCGATCTCTCTCTCTCTCTCTCTCTCTCACTCTCTCTCTCTCTCTCTCTCTCTCTCTTTCTCTCTCTCTCTCTCTCTATCTCTCTCTCTCAAATATTTTTTAAAAATAAGATTACACATCACACACACACGCACGCACACACACACACACATAAACACACACACACGAACTGGTCGTCCTTCTCTCTCTAATCTCACAGAAGATTAGACATCACACACACACACACACACACATACACTGGTCGTCTGCCTTTCTCCAATCCCACAGAAGATTAGACATCTCACACACACCAACACACACACACACACACATACACCAACACACAGACACACACACTGGTCGCCCATCACTCTCCAATCTCACAGAAGATTAGACGTCACACACACACACACACCCACACCCACACACACACACATCAACACACACACACCAACACACACATACACTGGTCGTCCGTCTCTCTCCAATCTCACAGAAGTTTAGACATGTAACACACACACACATACAGTAGCTTCCCTTCTTGCCCTAATCTATCCTATGACAGTGATGTGTAACCCCCCACGTCACAGGCAGATGTTAGGACATTACAACACAAACTCGACCAACTTCTCCGTCTTAATGACATCCTGGCACTAACAATTGGCTCCTGGCAAGTCCTTAAAAACCAGTTTCTGACTGGCAGCTAATCACGAGACCAACAATTTTACCCAGAAATATTTGTTTGGGCGCGATTTGGAAAGAGTGAGTTTGGACAATATGTAATATCAGTACCACGACAAACCAATATTGTGATATTAATAACACGACAAACCAAAATATTGTGATATCAATGATAAGCAAACCAATGTTGTGATATCAATAACACTGCGAACCAATATTGTGATATCAATTACACGGCAAACCACTATTTTTATATCAATAACACGGCAAACCAATGTTGTGATATCAATAACACGGCAAACCAATAATGTGATATCAATAACACGGCAACCCAATATTATGAAACGGTTTTACAAGCTATCTTTACAGAGTTATGTCGTTTGACAAGCTTATTTGGCTTGGCTTAGCTTCGTTCGTTCTCAATCTCCCGCTACCAAACCCTGACACGAGCTTAAGTAGCAGAATGTAGTTCAGAGAACGAAATGCGTTGTGTCGTATTTTACAGCTTGATTGCGATATTTGCACATTTCGGTCAAACACATCCGACTTTAGCAAGCGTGTTTTGAGTACCGGGTTAGCATTCCCTCTTCGATCCCTTCTCCTTAGCCAGTCTACCCTGCTGCAGTCTGTTATCCAGGATCACCGAGTGGAGATGTAGAAGGGTCTTGGCAGCTCTGGTTCGCTGGCTCTGGCGCTAGCAGTCAGCTATGGGTCACTGGCCCTGACGTTAGCAGTCAGCTATGGGTCGCTGGTCCTGACGCTAGCAGTCAGCTATGGGTCACTGGCCCTGACGTTAGCAGTCAGCTATGGGTCGCTGGTCCTGACGCTAGCAGTCAGCTATGGGTCGCTGGCCCTGACGTTAGCAGTCAGCTATGGGTCGCTGACCAATGAAGCTCATGTGCTGCTCAGCATCTTGATCCCACAAGCTTATTTGAGCTTAGCGTGTTTATAGTGTGGCTCTTCCCATATCCCGTGGCGTACTGAAGAAGTTGAATCCGGGTCATTCTAGATGTAGTGCTATGCAAGGTGTTTCTGTGGGCTCACTACTACACAGATCACAATGTCGCCGACACCCCCGCCCCTCGTTGGCCATGTTGCTGTAACATAGTAAAATGTAAAGGTAAAGGTCAGTCTTATGGCAACAATTGCAGTCGAGATGAAGATAGCTCTTCGTGTTCCAAGGCACAGCCTATGTCTGGTTTCTTCGTTTAATTTTTTTTTTTTGGGTCCTGGGGATCTGGTTGTGCTTAATATCTGAATATGTTCGGCAAGTCTCTCCACAAAATGGATCTCAGAGACACCAGTCCACGTGCGATTGTGGAGCACACGCGCTTATATCGGAACATCATGCTGAATTTCACTTCCTATTCAGACCAAAGAGAGGCAATCTTGACCATGATTTAAAAGCTGTGGCAGACCGGCGAAGACCTGAAACGCACAGCCTCCTTCGGGAACCTCACCAGGCATCAGTTGATCGAAGAAGACAAATAAGAAATAGAAGAAGAAGAAGAAGAGGAAGAAGACGAAGAAAAAGAAGAAGAAGAGCGGGAGGATAAAAAGAAGAAGAGGAAGAAGAAGATGAAGAAGAAGAAGAAGATGAAGCGGGAGGATAAAAGAAGAAGAAGAAGAAGAAGAAGCGGGAGGATAAAAAGAAGAAGAAGAAGAAGAAGCGGGAGGATAAAAAGAAAAAGAAGAAGAAGAAGAAGATGAAGAAGAAGAAGAAGATGAAGAAGAAGCGGGAGGATAAAAAGAAGAAGAAGAAGAAGAAGATGAAGAAGAAGAAGAAGATGAAGAAGAAGCGGGAGGATAAGAAGAAGAAGAAGAAGAAGAAGAAGAAGCGAGAGGATAAAAAGAAGAAGAAGAAGAAGAAGAAGCGGGAGGATAAAAAGAAGAAGAAGAAGAAGAAGAAGAAGAAGAAGAAGCGGGAGGATAAGAAGAAGAAGAAGAAGAAGAAGAAGAAGCGGGAGGATAAAAGAAGAAGAAGAAGAAGAGCGGGAGGATAAGAAGAAGAGGAAAAAGAAGAAGAAGAAGAAGCGGGAGGATAAAAAGAAGAAGAAGAAGAAAATGAAGAAGAAGATGAAGAAGAAACGGGAGGATAAGAAGAAGAAGAAGAAGAAGAAGAAGAAGAAGCGGGAGGATAAAAAGAAGAAGAAGAAGAAGAAGAAGCGGGAGGATAAAAAGAAGAAGAAGAAGAAGAAGAGGCGGGAGGATAAAAAGAAGAAGAAGAAGAGTTCAACATGTCTGAGATGTAGCCCACTGATTTATACATTCTTGTCTATGGTTGCTTCTCTGGATCTACTCGCAGGTCTGTAGTCTGATTCTAGGTAGTGACTGTGGTAACGTTGTTATGCGTCTGACCAGTTCATCAGTCTATGAGATAGATCGATGATGATTTTTTTTATAGATACATTGTATGGCGACAAGAGAAGCCTGCGCCAAGCTGACATCATGCGAAGCATGTAAAAGTCATTAGTTGAGGTATATAATATGCATTCTAGGCATTCGAAAAGGAATTTGACAGCTCATTCAGGGTGGAAAAAGTGTTGAACGCGCCTAGTAGGCTGAAGAGAACGTGAGGAGGAACAAGGATTACAAAATGACACCTAGCCTAGAGAGAGCCAGACAGAGCAGCACAGGACTGTGCATGCTGGCCGGATGTTTTCAATGGACTATGCGCTGAGAAGAGCAACAGGCTTTGATTGACTAATTGATTGATTGATTGAATTTATAATCCTGGTTTTTGATCAGGTCTAACAAGTGTTGGATCTTCTGTAGCCAGATGTTTAAACTGATTTCTGTATGTTGCCTTGAAGTACCATGTTGGATCAAGGTCTGAACTTCTTCTCATTGGTGAATGTCTTACTAGGCCTTCAAAGTTATAGGAAGACCATGAAATCATATTTCGTGTCCGTCTGTTGTCATACATGCACATCTTATGCCCAGCCCATTTGTATGTTCTTAACAATACAGCACATGTAACGTCAATGAATCAGGTTAGGTGCCAGATTTGCGTTTTGTTAAATCGACCCCGTACATAGACTGTCAACTTTCTCCATACCAAATGCCCGTTACATGATCCGATGCTTTCTCTGCTCGTATGTTCCATACTTCACTCCCAACCACCATGCGAGTGAAGGTGCCTTGTCGTTTCTCATCTGCTGAAATATGTCTTTATTACATCGAAGCGGTAACATTCTGCAGACATCCTACGTGAAATCTCACGATTTATTTCATGAGAATTAGTAATTTTCTTAGAGCAGGTAAATGTACGAATTGATATTTATTTTCGTTTGGGATAATCTCCCAGCCGCTGTTCCTCTCGTGAGCAATAAGTTTTCAGTATGTATTGGGTTTTTTCCTACAAATCTTAAGATGAACTACCATGCCTCTGTTGAGTTTGTTCAGGCATAACTCAAAGTCTTTGACGCTATGACTCAGGATGACTATGTCATTATCACACCTTAGGAAGGTGAGAATTTCTCTGTCTATATTGATACCTTTATCTTTTAAATTTTAGTTTCCTAAATATTTCCTCAAGTTTAGGGAAGATTGATTTGCGAGCTTGACCGCCATGTTGTATTTGTTTGTTGATTGTCCAGTAACAAAAGGCAATATCAGATGAGCAGCTCTACTTTAGCTTTTCACTCAGCTCAGCATTCTTCTCTTCAAATCAGTCGATCAGCCGATAAATGTACCCGCTTTTCAATAGGTATGCATAATGCTTTTTACCGTGTATTCTTTCGTTCGACTTTTTGACCCGTATTTGGCTAGATGAGGTAAATTTGTGGGTGGTTTCCTTCGTGCGACTTATATGATCTGAGAAAGGTGAAGTTATTGAGTTTCATGTCCTCGACTTTTCCTGGTTGTCAAGAAACGTCCCTGGTTAATAATTTTTAAAATTACCAATACATTTTGCGAAAGTCGTTTGTTGCTTTAATACTTTTTCCACCTGGGGAAGGAAAATATAAAAAATATATGTATACAAACATCGTTTAGACCTCGCAGATTGATATCACAGAAGACATGCATATGGCCAAACGATTAATTTGGCGTAAGCTCTATGACGTAAACTAGACATCGCCAATTTCTAACCTGCGGTTTCTTTCGGTTATGCTTCAGGAGGTTGAGGTCATACAATGTTAGAAAGCTGTGTGTTGTGTTAAATGTAACCAAATTCACCGTATTCACAGAAGACACATTAATAGACTTTATTAAGCCTGATCGCGTCACATTTAGGCCTTCTATTCCGAGGTAGGAGAGCTAACTCTAATGATCTATGGAGTTGGGCCGGCTATAATTCTACTCCTGACAAAGTCTCCTAAGTCGGACATCCTGTGAGAGGGGGCCCAGAGTAAAGGTTGTAAAGATGGTGGAGCCCTAAAGGTGAAGCTGCAGAACCTAGCGATGAGGGGGATACGCTGTATGCTGCAGTTATCGATCTCCCACTACATGGACCAAACACATTTATATCTCGATCTTTACTGTTTATCAATTATCCTGATAGATAACAAGGAGGTGTAGAACAGCGGCCATTGCACCACTGTCTCTTTGTAACAGCTTACAGGTAACGAGAGAGGATAGCCATACCATCACCACAGAAAGGCGGGCAAAGTCGACTGAGGAATGATGAGATAGACGACTTAGTTATAAATGCTGCTCCCCTGGCAGGAGGATGTGACCGTCCTGGGACAGAGCCACACTGGGATGTCTTCCTTTCGGAGTTACCTGAAAGATATACCCTACTGCAACCCCCCCCCCTCCCCGCCCCTTCCTTCTGCTGGTTGGAAATCATTATGCATCTATGGAAACCAGATACAAGTAGTACGCATCTTCTAGCTTACTGGTGCTCTGTGTGCCCTCGTCCAGGAGGCGTTGGACTGTCAAGAGCTTCCAGCGTACTTCTGATATTAATTAATGTTCACTTAGGAACCAGTGACCCGTTGCGTCTAGCGACCACTGCTACGGCCACCTACTGCAGCAACAAAGAGGCAATCCAAGTTCTCATTGGATTTCCAATATCCAGCGAAGAAGCCCAGGCGGTTTGTTGTTTCATGATAGGTGTGTGGACCGAGGTCTCTGTGGAATCCTTGAAGGAAGTCTAGTTCTTCGCTGTTTTGGGGCGCAGCTCATAGCTAAATGGATTTTATCATCTTCATCATATATTATCCATCTATTACAATTTCATCATGTTACACGCGTTCATTAATTCATTTCTGTGTTTGAATCTATCACAGCGGCGTATATATTGTTTGTACGCGCCGTGGAAATCTACAAGTATAAGGAGCTGCAGCGTCTTGTAACGGCATTTGCCGAGGAGTGTGGGAGCTGTGGCATTATTGTACCACCATTAGAAAAAGCGACGGTTCCGCGTATGAGTAGAGTAATCGGTTATCACAGCGTTCTACCCCCGTTACAGATTCGCTCCAGTCGATACAGCTGCAAATGGATACATGACTTACGAGCAGAATAAGAAAGCATGCGATCACATAAACAAGCTGTGACGTCGGCATGTTTCCGTCTGTCACTTGGAACATAGGACCACATCCTGCTCTCCATCTGTTGCTATTATGTGCCGTCTTCTTGAGTTTTACCTGCGAGAACCCGTCTGAATTGTCTTTGTCTTCGACCTCTCTTCGCCAGGTGTTTCTTATCCTTCCTATCTGTGGTACAGTACAATGATTTTTCTAACTATTCGTATCCCCATCCGCTTATACTGCTGCAGGACTAACTTTGCCTTGAGAAAAAGAAATCCAGAAAAAAAACAATACTAGGATTTGAACCTGTGTCTCAACACGGATGATCTTACACGGAGATCTGACTCGGCACGAGGTCTTACCATGCGCAGCCAGCGTTTTATCTTCCGAGTTCGCTGGCAATACCTTGTCACTAACATCGAGATCTCCAGACGGACACAGGTCGAGAAAATGTCCTCAACCGCAGATTGCTTCGCCACTCTTTCTTCGGCAATGGCCGTCCCCGCCTGACAGCTTCTACTGTTGTGCCTTGAAATCAAGGAAGGGAAAAGACCAAACTCCTCGTAGAGCTGTCCCCGAGGTTACGCATGCATCGCCTTGCGAAGACACTTCCCATATTCTCCATCTGGCCTGCATTGTACCTGGGTCTCCGTCATTAACCGCGTTCATGGAGGGTCAACGCTGTGGTCCCTGGTTGCCTTGACTGACTATTAGACTACTTGATTACTGGTTGCCTTGACTGACTATTAGACTACTTGATTCCTGGTTGCCTTGACTGACTATTAGACTACTTGATTCCTGGTTGCCTTGACTGACTATTTGACTACTTGATTCATGGTTGCCTTGTCTGACTATTAGACTACTTGATTCCTGGTTGCCTTGACTGACTATTAGACTACTTGATTCCTGGTTGCCTTGACTGACTATTAGACTACTTGATTTCTGATTGCCTTGGCTGACTATTAGACTACTTGATTCCTGATTGCCTTTACTGACTATTAGACTACTTGATTCCTGATTGCCTTGACTGACTATTAGACTACTTGATTCCTGATTGTAAGACTGTTATCCTAACGGATCGTCCACCTGCTCCTGACATACTGATGTCTGTACGGGGACATTAGTAATATCCTATTCGTCGTCATTAGTTCTTAAACTCCTTCTACCAAGCCCAGCAAAGGGCTCTGCACGTAGCAGGATGTAGTCCGGTAAACGGAATTCGTTTCTTTCGTAGTTTACAGCTTGACTTCGATATTTGCACCTTTCGGTCCAACACATCCGACTTCAGCATGATATTTTTGAATGTCGAGTTAGCCTTCCTACTTCAATACCTTCTGTTTTGTATAGTCTGCCATGTTGCATCCTGTTATCCAGTATCACCACGTGAAGGTGGAGTAGGTTGTTTGTAGCTCAGTGTCGCTGTCCTTGACGCTAGCTGATAGCTAGCCGAAACAAGATTAACAATTAATAATATAAAATAATTGTAATATTTCAACAAAATGTAATAGTAATACAGTAACAATAATGCTAAATATATGAAAATATAATAACAATAATATTCAAATATGATAATAATATGATAATAATAATTTTAATGTAAATTATAATAACACAATAATAGCAACAATGTCAATTTAATAGTAATGATAATGCTAGTTACACAGCAATAATAATAATAATAATAATATAATAATTATAATAACAAAAATAAACTATTTATAGTAATAGTAACAATAATGTAATAATAATTTTTGTCAATGAGGACAGCCAATATCATATAGTGTCCTCTTGGTTTGCCTCTGCCTCTCTTACCTGACATCACATCTTACATTACCATTCTCTCTAGACCGTTGTGTCTTTTGATGTGGCCAAGGTATTTAATGGGGCTGAGACAACAGTCGGACACGTCACTCCAGCTGAAACGATAGTCAAAGGGGAAGAATTGGTCCACACTGGTGGATAGAGTACCAGAGAGTCATTATAACCTTAGGCAAGGAATGCAGAGAACGGAGCAACGATAGAGCAGAGCACGAAGTAAATCAGCTGATAACTGAGAACACCCAGGAGAGTGACGCTGTCATATACACCGACGGATCAGTCGTGCGTAGTGGGAAATCAGGCTGGGGTTTCTCGGCTAGAGTGAGAGGAGAGGTCGTTGCTGAGCGCAGTAGGGCACACACGTCAACAACCTTCAGTATGAGAAGGGAGAATGAAACAGTGACTTTAGCACTGAAATAAATATCTGAGACTTCTATACCAAAGGCAGTCATCGTGACAGACGCGCAAGCCGTACTTCAGAAAGTACAGAAGGGATGGCTTAGGTACGAGTGGATAGCTGCTGTTGAGGCCTCAACCTCCAGGCTCTGACCTGGATCTACTGTCCTGCTCACGCCAGGGTTCAGGGCAATGAAAGAGCTGACATCATGGCTTTACAAGCTCCCATCATGGGCACATTAGCGATGGATAGAGGTGACATTTTGAAATCAATGAATGACCGCCTCCTAATGAGGACACCAATAGATGAAACAGCAATCCCCAGACTGCAAAGTTTCGACATTAAACGAGGTTCGAGCGGATTGGGGCGCATGAGAGGACGGGGCAGGAGAGTGTATAACCAGCGAGCTACAGAGACCATCAGCATCCATATCTTACGCTATTTGGTTAGAGAGACTGAGCACCTATGGGTATGCTCGGAGTGCAGTGACGTCGATTCTTAGAAACAGAAACAATGTATTTCATGATGGAATTTATGAACCAGTTCTTTTCTATGCCCAACCTTTGTAGAGTGAAATCTATTTATTTTCGGTGGCTGGTACTCTGAGGACCTTTAATAATATTTGTATTGCTATTCGAAGGACTCGATTCTCTTCGTTGAGGTTTAAGTAACCGTTCATGTTTCGCAGCCGTTTGTGACCGCGGGAAAAACACTGGTTCTCAAAATGTTCCCTCTTGGTGGTTTGCTGGTATTCTGCCATAGTTTCTTCAGGTTGTGTAGTCTCTACAAAAGGCGATCAGAAGTTATCAAAATGGCGAAAGATGGGTTAGGGTGGGCGTGAATTGCAGATTCAATACTTCACGGTTCCGTGCCGGGAGGGAGACGACGAAGACGTCCATCAAGGAGATGGGCGGACGGCATCACTGAGTGGTTAAACCTTCGTCCCGGTGAGGCACGATTGGCGGCAACAGACAGAGAGAGATGGCGTGGGATTGTAGGAGTGTCTTCAAGTGGGCCCCAACAACCTGATGGGTTACGGGATGAACTGAACTGAGCTGAACTGAACTGAACTGAACTGAGCCTCTACATTATCGTTGCCAATCGTTTTCTGAATTCCGTTGATCAGTCGCCATTGCTGTCAATATTCTGGAGCCCAGAAACTCGAAGCTCGTAACCTGTTGTATTTCCACATAGCCAAACTTGAATTGAAGTTGATGTCTTGGTTATACGTATGTATATTACTGGGGTGGTACACGGGGAAAACCAACACAACACATTGCAACTTTTCTAATATTTTGTAACAGCGGGATAGTAGTCTGTCTGTTGTGGGTTCGTACATGTTATGCTTTTCTTGTGAATCTCGCCATCTTTCGGTTCTCGTTTTGTCGCGTGTGTACCACATGGCGGTTATGGTACTCCATCTTTCATCATGTCGTCTAGCTATATTACCTGCTCAGCAATGTTTTGAATAGTTGACGTGCTGTAGAACATCCTTGATGTGTGACATTCTCGGGATGTCGGTTTGGAAAGTTGGCTTTGCCGCTGTTTTCTGAGAGTTATGCCAACCAGGCGTCTTTCAAGTGATGCGTGTGCTATTCTCAGCTAGTTCTCTGCTGCTTTTGTTAGGGACTAGGTTTCGTTATCATAGCAGAATGCTGGTAAGCCTATCGAGTCAAAGATGTCTGCACGTAGCCTGGTGTCTTTTGTGGCGTCTGTTGCTGTCATGATGATATTGAAGGCAGCCCCGCCTTTGGTCTCCGTTTGGCGATCTCATGATTTATGTTCTTCTCCATGTTGAGGGGCCTTCCCAGATAGGCATATTCCTCAGCGACCTCTATGGGAATTCCACTCAAGAGTATGGGGGTTGGGCTCTGCGAAACGGTTGCGCATAGCCCTGGTTTTTTCCTAAGTTTGTGGCTAGGTTTGCCTTCAGTATCTAGTGACCGTAGCATCTATATTGCTTGCAGAGACGTCTCTGTGATGAGGACGACCTCGTAACGTGTCCGGTCAGGCACAACGTACTGACCAGTAAGTTGCCTCAGGGTCAAGAACGATATACTAACCAAGACAACTACCTCTCTTCCATTTAGCGTTCTCTGGAAACATACTGTTTTAAAAGCAGTCAGACAGACGAGATTTGGATCGACGTGATCCCCGTAGTAGTGAGCGTTACACAAATGAAGCCAAGCATAGCACAATTGCCTTCATCAGCACGCTTGGGGTATGAGGAAAGTTGCTTCAACCCAGCACTAAACGTCCTTTTCAGGACTCACAAAAGAGTATACTTACTCATTGTAGGCATTAAAAAAACAGCAACCCAAACACGAATTGTTTTGTATTGACTTGTTACTCCTATGTGAAACATATAGATATTTCAGCTACGTTCTTTAATGTTAACTTTTTTCCAAACATTTGCAATCATTCATCGTTGTGTTCTAATATTTTGACTGCATCTAGTCTCTTTACTTAACAAATGTTTACCAGCTTTTGAAGTGTCTGGTTAAAATTGCAATGTTTTTTTCAAGTGACGACGTTCCTAGCTCTAAGCATAACCTTCTTTAGTCACTTTAGAAGAGGACAGCTGGCCTGTTAGTTTTATCCGGGTACAGTTCGGGTGTGTCCATTGTATTGCCAACATTGTTTAGTTGCTGTTGTTTGAGTGCGTACGTTGAGTAACTTTGTTATTTATGCGCCTTGAAAAGGACGTTGCGTGACAGGTGACTGTAGCTTTCATTACAATCTGGGCATGGCGTCTTCTGCCTGTCGCTCACTACTACATTGATCACGTCGATCCCCACCCCTTTAATCAGACTGCCATAAAACAGTATGTTTCCATGAAAAACTGCATGGCAGTGAGATAGGGTGTTAATCTGAAATAGTGTGATCAGTATATTTTGCTTGACCAGATGTTAGTCTCCTGTCCCCAAAAGTATTAAATTACATCTACGCCTTTTCAGTAGTTTTCTTGCTAATTTGGTGATAAGCTTGATTAACACATAATTAACAAATATGTTTATTATATATATTAACCCCCATGACTTACATAAAGAGATCTCCAGAAGGTTAGCTACGGGGTGGTTCAGCTTAAACCAAATCAAGACAATACTTCAACAGATGAAAAACAACAAAGCGAGAGCTCACACTTCAATAGCCTGGTCATTCCAGTTATGGTGTAAGGCTGCGACGTGTAGAGCCTACGAAAAAGTGACAAGCGCGGCTTCAAGCTACTCAACCACACCCGCAACACCGCAATCAGCAGTCAAACCTGCTTCAATGACGTCGCAGATGTGATAAGAAAGTACAGGTGGGAAGGCCACGTGATACGCATGCCGGACAATAGGTGGACACGTCAAGGGGCGTCATGGTGGCCCTATATCTATAATCGTCGTCCTAGACCTTCCACCAATGAGATAGATAGTCTACGACAAGACTTTAGTCCGGCATGGTACTTAATGGCCAAGGATAGAGATGAGTTTAGACGAGTTTTGGCTACCTGGAATAGGGCAGCTCAAAATGTGCCTGAGTGAACACCAATATTACAGTATTACTAACAAATATATGACAAAACTGGATCTATATTATACGTAAGAACGCTTCGTTCGCACTTTCACCGGTTCTATTTTAATCATGGAATCGTTACGGAACTATTTACACAAGTGTATATAAGAGTACATGATCTCACACGATATATATCTAGCGATCAGTTTCACAAATTCGTACACGGAAAATGTTGGTACACACATTTGGTTTTCCCGTGTTAGAAATAACATATCACAATAACAACTGCATCTGATTAGATGAGGAACTACTTAGGCATTAATACCTTCTGGATTCTGCCAGTGGATTTAATTTATTTATTTAGCTGTGATTCGGTATCAGTATGACGTCAGAAAGCACTAGTTATTTGTATTTTTCACTTTCTGTTTGGCTGATTTATGTTTTATTTCAGATTATTATTCTTGAAAGGCAAAGTTGTAAGTGGCCATAAAGCTAAGGTGTCTTAAAGGGAAGCTGCAAACGCCCTCGACTTTACTCGGTCTGCAGCCTTCCTTGGAACGATCCCCAGTTCTGATTCACGTTTTCCTTTTCGATTTCCGCGGTTCATCACTAAATAGCCGTAGTTCAGCCTCATTTTTGTCTTCTATTTCCGTGGTTCATCACTAAATAGCCGTAGTTCAGTCTCATTTTTGTCTTCTATTTCCGTGGATCATCACTAAATAGCCGTAGTTCAGCCTCCTTTTTGGTTGTTTTCTATTTCCGTGGTTCATCAATAAATAGCCGTAGTTCAGCCTCATTTTTGTCTTCTATTTCCGTGGTTCATCACTAAATAGCCGTAGTTCAGCCTCCTTTTTGGTTGTTTTCTATTTCCGTGGTTCATCACTAAATAGCCGTAGTTCAGCCTCATTTTTGTCTTCTATTTCCGTGGTTCATCACTAAATAGCCGTAGTTCAGCCTCCTTTTTGGTTGTCTTCTATTTCCGTGGTTCATCACTAAATAGCCGTAGTTCAGCCTCATTTTTGTCTTCTATTTCCGTGGTTCATCACTAAATAGCCGTAGTTCAGCCTCCTTTTTTGGTTGTCTTTTATTTCCGTGGTTCATCACTAAATAGCCGAAGTTCAGCCTCCTTTTTGTCTTCTATCTATCGTCCATACCATGACGGTTCTGGTGATGGTTGGAGGTCCTCTTCTTAGGACACAGCCGATATGTTTCCAGCATTGATCAATTTGAATGTGTGTTGTTCCAGGCCAGTAGCCACACCTTTGTATGAGTCCTTCAACTGCTACCACTTGGGTCGCTCTCTTCTACCAGAAGTTGTAAAGGTCTTCTGGGTTTTCTCAATCTTGATAGTTCCTACGTGATGAGGTAATCGGTCTTCTGTTCAACATTGAGGCAGGTTACAGTGTTACTATTATTTTCTGCATTTTAAGACACGGCAGTACATTATATAGTTACATAAAACGAGTTATTTGTACATACATACATACATACACACACACGCACGCACGCACGCACATTATATATATATATATATATATATATATATATATATAAACAAACATACACACATATTGTCGTTCGTCCATCACATGTGATAAAGACCACGGTCTTTGTTCAGCCGTATGAACAGTGTTTTATCTTGCTGTGTCCGCTGAAATGGCTGACGCGCGGTGATTTGGATTAAAGTGAGGATGAACCTGCGCCTTTTGTCAACCTTACTCTCTGGTCCTGAGCTACCCCTGGCTAGTGGCAAGATATTTATCGAGACGACTGGAGATAGCAGAGGGTGCAGATTTTTCATCAGGGTGTACTCCCGAAACCTTTCCTGTAAACAGGTATCCCGAAAGGCAACGGGGGGGGGGGGGTGCCATCTTTGTGTGTCGTGCCTTTCCCATAACCGCAAGAGGTAGTACGGTCATCATTCAGCGTGTGAGTGAGTTGGGCATCTCTCCCGGGCAATGTTCCAATACATTATTGTGATGTCTAAATTTCACACACCAACACTGACAGTATTTGCAGTTAGGGCGAAGGGCGTCAATCCCGTGAAGTTAAGTCGTGTGAACTATACCGTGAAATACGACACATGCTTAAGCATACTGCTATTCATATAGCCGATATCCAGGCCAGGATAGACGGACGAAGAAAACACAAAAAACGAACGAATTAACTAATCTAAATGGAAAACAAACACGTTTTAGTGAACACAAGCGTCAGTCGTTGACTAGTGTGAATTCCAGGCAAATCCGTGGTCTGACGGCATCCATGAAGAATTAAAACAACAGAGCGGTTACGGCGCCATCTTTGCTGCTATTTTGTTCGCATACATATGTATTATTGTACATATGTGATTGTTGTACATCATTGTACATATGTGATTATTGTACATCATATATGTAGAACATACATACATACACACACACACATACATACATATATATATATATATATATATATATATATATATATATATATATGGTATTTATGCAATATTATTATCTATAAAATTATATAAACCCGTATATTTCTGGGAACAACACTGCTGACAGATATACTTCTTCTTCTTCTTCTGCGTACACAGTCAGACAGTAACCATTATTTTCTCGAAAAAAGCGGCGGTCATCCTGAGACTCTCGCCACTACCATACAGCTTGTCTTGCAGTTCCACTGGCAATGGCCACATCTGCTCTCTCTGATCCTCGTATGTCGGGCAGTTCTGCAGCAGATGTTCAGTGGTCATTTTACCAGTACCGCACGGGCATTCGTCGGTACACCCTATCTTCAGTTTGTTGAATAGGTGGTACCTCAGTCTGTTGTGGCCAGTGCGAAGTCTGAAGACAACGACCTGCTCTCTTCGGTTCAACTGGTAATAGGCATCGTTTTTGGTGTAACCAGTATGTTCGGTTTCCCATTTGGACATGTATCTGGCTTTGATAAGCCGTTTTGACTCTTCGTACGTCATACTGGTATCTGTTTGTGGTAGCCTTGCACCTTCTTTTGCCAGTCTGTCTGCCTCCTCGTTGCCTAGGATGTTGCAGTGTGACGGAACCCACTGTACCACCACCCTTTTTGGTGCGGACTGCTGGCACAGTTTGCAGAGTGCTGCTCTTAAGTCATTAAGCTCAGTGTTCTTCTGGCTTTTTAGCGCTGTGACTACTTCGAGAGCATCTGTCAGCAAGACTATATGGCTCTCATTTTCACTGTGTGTTACCATTTCGTCCACTGCCGCCCTCAGTGCCTCTGCCTCTGCTCTGAAATTGCTTGTGTACTTACCAGTAGCGAATGACAGTGTTATTTGTCTGCCATTTGGTAGGTTCAGGAATGCTCCTGCCCCTCCGTTCTGTGTAGTGTTTGTTACAGAACCGTCGGTGTATGCATGGGTCCAGTCCATGCTTGGGTAGCTTTTCGTTATGAAGCTTAGGGTAGTGTCTCTCCTTTCTTTCTCACTCTGGCAGTTTTTGTTTGCAATACCTGGTATATTTTCTACCACCTCTGGAAATATATCCTGCCTCCAAGTAGGTTTTCGTACAGTAGTGATGGGTTTTGGTGTTGTTAGTGCGTTTATGGGATCTTCGTGCATCTTTGCTTTGGCTATTTCTGCAAAGTTTCTCCGCTTCAGTTTCCCATTTCCCAGATTGTTTAGTCTCTGGTACATTGGATGGTCCGTCAGTCTTCGGAGTTTCTCTGACTGCAGCTGGGCTCTGCAGTCTCTTCTATCGGTCATGGATTGCAGTCTTGTAATCTTTTCAAGTTCTACAATTGGCGTTGACTTCATGCCACCTGTTATGATTCTCATGGCTTGGTTTTGAAGTTTGTTAACTTTGTCGAAGTTCGCCTTCGCTGCTGTTGTCCATGCCGCAATGCCATACTCGAGAACTGGTCTCACTCTTCCAGTGTACAGTTTCTTTAGTATGCTTTCGTCTGCTCCCCAGCTTGTGCCAGCAAGTTTCCTCATGATCGCCATTCTTTCTCTGGCTTTCATTCGGTTTCTCTCAATCTGACTTTTCCATGTCATGCGCCGATCAAATGTGACTCCCAGATAGGTTGGGTTGTCGTTTGGCTGCAAGATTTTGCCGTTTAGGCTTAATTTGGTACTTTGGGGTTTTAATGAGAGCGAGAATATTGTGCACGTGGTTTTCTCCTCGTTTATTTTGACCAGCCATGAGTTCGCCCACTCTTCCAGCGATGTTAGGGCCGTTTGCATCTGATTTCTTGCTATGGTGAGATTCTTTTCAGAGGTCCACATAGCCAGATCGTCTGCAAACATTGAGCTATGGACTCTTCTTGGTATATTCTCTGTAATATCGTTTATATATACCAGAAAGAGTGTGGGTGACAGTACTCCCCCTTGGGGTACTCCCTGCTCGAGTGTCACCTTTTTGCTCATCTGCCCTTGTACTTGGACTCTGGCCGTTCTTTGTTTGAGGTAGTGGTTGATCCACTTGTACATCTTCCCACAGACATCACTTCTTCTCAGCTTGACTCTAAGTCCGTCCTTCCAGACTTTGTCAAATGCCTTTTCCAGATCCACCCAAACAGCTACTGTGTGCTTCTGTGCCTGGTAGGCATCTTCTATCTCCTGGGCTATGAGGATGACCTGGTCCTCAGTGGATCTGTGCTGTCTAAAGCCGGCTTGCTGTGGAATTAGAATTCGTTTTTCTTCCAGATGCCACATCAGTCTGGTGTTTATCATCCGTTCCATCAGCTTGCCGACACAGCTCAGTAGGCTTATGGGCCTGTATCCATTCGGATCTGTTTTATCCTTTCCTGTTTTTGGTACTGGTACCAGTATTGCATCCTTCCATGCCTGGGGTACAATACCCCTTTTCCAGCTTTGGTTCAGGACTGATAGTAGTTTTTTCTTCGCTGTTTGGCCCAGCCCCATCAGCATTTCGTTTGTTATCCCGTCTTTTCCGGGAGATTTCCTTTTCTTTAGTGTTCTCATAGCCTCTTCCATTTCGCGCATGGTAAGTTTGGCCATCATGTGCTCTTCAGGAGCCGTATTTATGTTTTCGTGTCGCTTTAGCTCTTCGCTAATATCTGTATGCTTATCTGCAGGGACCTCGATGTGGTTTGCTCTGGCATAGTGATCGACAAAGGCGTTTGCGGCTTTCTTACCTGTGATCAAGTTCTCGCCCTGCTTGATAGTAATTTGTTTATTTGACGGGGTTTCGTCGTTCATGGCTCTGACTAGCTTCCATAGCTTGTTCCCGTCTTTGTCCAGGTTTAAACTTTCCGTTTTGTTTTTCCAACTTTCTCTTGCTGTTTGCTTGAGAGTGTGTTTGTACTGCGCCGTGGCGGCTTTGAGGGCGATGTTTGCCTCCATGGATTTTTCACGTTCTGCCACGTTCCTAGCATTTGTTACTGCATCTTCCACTTTCTGTAACTCATCATTCCAGTAGGGCTTATAGTTTTTCCTAGCTCCTCTTGGGATGGTTTCAGTGGCGGCTTGCATTATTGTGACAGATATACGAGTTATGGGACTTAGTCGATAAGACACCAGACAAAAAATGTCATGATTTAAAATGTAAAGACACGATTACTTCCGAACACTTAATGAACGATATAACATGAGTCAGTGACTCCTAGCTGACTGTGAACGTCAGAGTCAGCGAGCCAGTTCTGCCAAATACTTTATCCCTTCTCCAAAATGACGGCCTTGGAAACAAGCAGCATCTGCTGGAGCCTGACTAAGAGAACAGAGATCGGAAAGAAAAGGTAAACAAAACTTAAAAATGTAGAGAACTGAAAGGCCCGAAGCCGTAGATATGGTAGCCTCGCTGCAAACCACTTCACAGCCTAGCAAATGTCATTTTCAGTACAATCGACGAAGATGAAGAAGAATGTGAAGGAAATTCCCTAACATTCTTACCATTCAGCATATGCCATGTACACATATGTCGCGTGTGCTTGTGTCGATGACAAATTTTAAAAAAACAGCGAACTGTTCATATTTCTTAATGTGAAACTTCTTCTTCTTCGTACGCTGTCAGATGTCAACTTGAATTTGTTCGAAGAAAGCAGTAGTCATCCTGAGGCTGTCGACACTACCATAGAGCTTGACTAGTGTTGACACTGGTGATGGATCATGTGCTTTCTCTGGTCCTCGTATGTCAGGCAATTTTGCAGCAAATGCTCAGCGGTCATTTTCCCTGTACCACAGGTGTATTCGTCAGTGCCACCTATCTTCAGTTTATTGAATAGATGGTACATCGGTCTGTTGTGACCTGTGCAGAGTCTTAAGACCAGGACTTGCTCGTTTCTGTTCAACTGGTAATAGGCATCATTTTTTGTGTAGCCAGTATGCTCTGCTTCCCATTTGGCCATGTATCTGGCCCTAATAAACCTTTTGGTCTCTTTTTAGGTCACACTAGAATCTGGTTGTAGTAATCTTGCACCTTCTTTTGCCAGTCTGTCTGCCTCCTCGTTGCCTTGGATGTTACAGTGGGATGGAACCCACTGTTCCACTACTTTATTTGGTGCGGACTGCTGGCATAGTTGACAAAGTACTGCTCTTAAATCATTAAATGCTGTATTTTTCTGGCATTTTAGTGCTGTAAGCACGGACAGGGCATCTGTAAACAGGACTAACGTGAAACAACCACTGGCCCTTGTCAGAAACACATCAGCTTTTATGTAGATAAAATGTATTTTTCACTGCGATTTGAAATTATTCGATTTCCTGCAGCTGTAGGATGAAGGATTTACATTGACAGCATAATTATACGTTTTTATTTTGGTTATTCGGGAACAATTCATATATACTTGGCAATCATTTTGTTAGAACTGAACTCGTCAGGAAATATGTGTAATCACGAGAGGGATTGTTATGGATAGTAGCCATCAAAGTCTGGCGCCATTTTGAGATGTAAGCAGAATCCTAACGCCTGTCCGCAAGCCTCATTATCCTGATGCTTAACCCTGTCGCGTCTTTGTGTTGCCGGGACAACACACGTCGACAAGTCAGTAAATAAATCACAAAGGGCGGTTTTTGAGAAAAGCGCAATGAGATACCAATTTGACAACCATTTTTTATTGCACTTTCAATTGTTCTTTGTTTCTCAACAGAACTTCCACCAACATTGATTCACTTATCACATCGCTTTATCAATCAATCAATCAATCAATCAATCAAAGCTCGTTGCTCACTTCGGCGCATAAACCATTGAAAACATCCTTCCCAGCATGCACGATCCTCTTTCTGTCTCTTTCTCCAGGTGTATTCATTTAATCTTAGTTCCTCCTGCCTCTTTCCATGTGTAATTATTTAAACTTCGTTCTCACATTCTTATATCCGTGCATTTGTGGCTCTACCTCTCTTTCTCTCTCTCTCTCTGTTTCTCTCTCTCTCTCTCTCTCTCTCTCTCTCCCGTGAGGATTCCGTGTAAGTGCGGGTCTGGCTTTGTTGGACGGTGCCTTCCGTAGTATATATTCTATCTAGCCCCATTTTCTTCGCTTAATTTGTTGTACCAGTGGCTGTTTTTCGTTCCTTTCTCATGGGTCATCATTCCTCACCACGTCCTGCCACTTCATGTCCATTATCATTTATAGTTAACGAAGGACTGGCGTTTTTGTTCTACAACCTTGGTCGTTCCCCATGTCTCTTATTCGTACACCAACACCGACTTGACAAGACCTTAAATATTCTAATTTTTGTGTGAATCTTGATCTCTTTGGATCTCCATATTGTTTTTATTTTTTTTTTTTGCGTTCGCCTTTTTTTCTCAAATCCACAAGGCGATGTGAGTTGCACTGTGTTTTTATTGTGCGCCTGTCGGCCCAGTGCATCCGACTTCAGCATGCATTTTATGTAAGGGTCTGCTTCCTCCTGCATTTTCAAAGGGTTTGCTTCCTCGGGGTAACGGCCGGTGCTGTGATGGGGATCGAACCCAGCACCTTCGGGTTGTGAGCCGTGCCACTTAACCACTAGGCCACGGCGTCCCCGGATCTCCATATGTTGTTTAGTTGCAGAAATGCTCCTTTCACAATTCCGATCTTTACATCTGCACCTGTTCCTGTATTTCTTGATATGTCGCATTATCAGTCCACTAAAACCTGGTCTGCTGTTTCAACCACATTTTCTCTTCACGTTCAAGCTCTTTGTTAATCACAAAATGTCTTCCGCCAATGTGGAATCATGCATTACGCTGTAGGCTAAACCATGTGAATGACGTATATCAGTTGCTACACTGTCTATCGTTACTCATCTTTGAGCTCAAATCATCTCTCCCACTGGTCGCACATATGCTTTACCAGGCTGAGCTTCATCAGCAATTGTTTAGCGTCCTTGTGAAAATGTATCGACCCACTTTAGGGACAGACACTTCTCACCACACACCGGCAGAACTTCCTTATAACTATCTTTGCTAGAAAGTCATTTGTGGACAAAAGTAAAACGGCAAAACAGCGCGATGTTGTTTGATTGTAAGCTCCGTGAACACGAACGTCATTTGTATTTCTGAAATGTACTCGTGCGTGTGACAAATGGCTGTGGCTACCTACAGTAATCACAAAGCTGGATATTGATGCCAGTTAATGACACCTTTAGAAACTAACAACGACGTTTATAAGTTATCCTATATCCGTTTATAGGATGATGTCTATAACCTACTTACCCGATGTACGATTGTGTGTATCAGAACCAGTAACAGTGTAATCCGATACACATACCATAAGAAACTTCTTCTTCTTCTTCTGCGTACGCAGTCAGACAGTAACCATTATTTTTTCGAAAAAAGCGGCGGTCATCCTGAGGCTCTCGCCACTGCCATAGAGCTTGTCTTGCAGTTCCACTGGCAATGGCCACATCTGCTCTCTCTGATCCTCGTATGTCGGGCAGTTCTGCAGCAGATGTTCAGTGGTCATTTTACCAGTACCGCACGGGCATTCGTCGGTACACCCTATCTTCAATTTGTTGAATAGGTGGTACCTCAGTCTGTTGTGGCCAGTGCGAAGTCTGAAGACAACGACCTGCTCTCTTCGGTTCAACTGGTAATAGGCATCGTTTTTGGTGTAACCAGTATGTTCGGTTTCCCATTTGGTCATGTATCTGGCTTTGATAAGCCGTTTTGACTCTTCGTACGTCATACTGGTATCTGGTTGTGGTTCCATAAGAGACAAATAAGAAGAGTTTAACATGGAGCAGGCTACCTTCAGAAACTATAAGTCATGACGGTAAAGAAAAGATTATTTCTAAACCCCATGTGAAAGTGAAGCGATTCATTCAAATTCAAACATCTCTGGTCATTTACAATTTGCTTATAATTTGTGTACTTTTCTCTTTTCGTTTTCCACTTCGTTTTTCTGAATTTGTGCCGATCGGGTTTCTGGGAACCCATTGTAAATTACAGAGATGAAAGCAGGCCCACTGCCACACTAGATAATTTATGTAAGTGGAAATTGACACTGATAACTTGCAGTAGTCGTATATTTAAAGAGTTGTCTAGGATGAATAATATTTTTTGTTTCGTGGACCTGCAACTCGAAGTTGTTTGCTACCACAGTCTCATTTTTGCAATGGCCCATACTCAAGTGCGTTGTCGAACAGATTTATTATATCTTTTTTTTCGTTGTTTCTTTCGTTTCTGAGACTATTAACGTATCTCATTTCCGCAGTAGGCTTACCTACGTCACAAATATTATATTTTTAGAACATGTGCCTCTTCCAGTATATTTTCTTTTCCGTTCCACTTTAATGATATAACTCTCTTATTATTATTGTTGTTTATTCTTCTATTTCCGTCCTTTTTTCTGTACTGTCTAAATGTTTATACAGATTTTTAGTGGGGTTTTGTTCCTCCCTATATTTGTATATGTGTGCTTTTGATACTCGTTAAGTATTTTTGATCTGTTCATGCTTTTCTATGTTTTTGTTTGGGTGTAAATAATGAGTTTGGCACTAACGAAAATCGAGATAATGAGGAGCTTCTTGAGATGAGGAGAAATAAACTTGTTGTGGAAGCTTATGGAATAAGTAGAAGAATGCAATTAAATAATCCCGACAGTCGACTTGCAGAAATAAGGCAAGCAAAATTTAGAATTACCAGAAAGTAAGTTAGTGAAATCAAAGACGGATAACAGGTTGCGGGAAAGGATGTGAAAGTTAATGAGGGCAGTGAAAGACTTGTCCCAGCACCAGAGATACTGACATAACTTACAGATTATATAACTCAGCTCAAATCTAATTGGCATGTGCTGCAGCGACACAAAGCTGACTGCTAGCGTCAGGGCCAGCGATCCAGAGCTGCCAAGATCTTTCTACACCTCCACAGGGTGATCCTGGAAAACAGACTGCAATAGAACAAACTGAATAAAGATGAAGGGATCGAAGAAGGAAGGCTATCCTGGAACTCAAAATGCTTGCTGAAGTCGGATGTGACGAACCAAAACCTGCAAATATCGCAGTTAACATGTAAACTACGACACAACGCATTCCGTTCTCCGGGCTATATCTTGTTATTTGCAAAGCCCTTTTCATGGCATTGTAGTGGTAGTTTGAGAACGAACGGCGACAAAGAATAGGAAGATCTAATTACTCTCACGCGGCCAAGTCGAAAAGCTAATGATGCCGATCCCAATTAACGGATTCATGTATATATTGATTGATCTGTGTTCAACGATAAGTAGATTACGGCATCTGTATACAATGTACAGATACATCCTCTGATGTACTGGCTGATGCTTGCAGGAAGGTCTGCATTAACTATGCAGCTGAAATCATTGCACTGGAAGTAAGCTGGTACCTCAAAGCCCCCAAACAATATTAGCTTTACAAACAATGTGTTAGCCTCTACAAGTTTAAGATAACGATTGGCATTACAAAGTTGATCATATCCAAATATCCGTAAACGCTAAGTACATTATTACCACTAATGTATTCACAAACTTCAATCTGTGGACCCCTGGATATTCAAATACAATGACAAGATTAAGAGATTAGCAAAGAATGGACCAAGACACGAACAAGCAAACACAGCAACAACTTTACTAAATAAGGTAAGAACAACAAAGGAACTTGAATGAACAGATGGGCAATGAGAAGTCCAGAGAGGAGGGGCTACAGACATATGTCATGCCCCAATAAGGAATACAAAATGAGGAAGGTCTACAGACATATATCATGCCCCAATAAGAAATACAAAATGAGGACGGTCTACAGACATATGGCATGCCCCAATGTCAAACACAGAGAGGAGGGGCTACAGACGTATGACATGCCCCAATGAGAAGCACAAAGAGGAGGGGCTACACACATATGACATGTCACAATGAGAAACACAGGGAGGGATGTCTACAGACATGTGGCATGTCACATTGAAAAACACAGTGAGGGAGGTCTACAGACATGTGGAATGTCACAATGAGAAGCACCGAGAGGAGGGGCTACAGACATATGGCATGCCACAATGAGAAATATAGGGAGGAAGGTATGCAGACATAGGGCAAGTGTAAATTCAAATGTCAGCATCAATCAACTCACAAGGAAGAATCAGATCACTATTTGCTAGCTTAGAACTCAACATTTCACCATTAACAAGCTCCTAAACAGAATCAAACCACAACACACCCCTTAGTGCCAGCTGTGTACACACACACATTTAAAATGACCATCTCTTTGACTGCTAGACGCTCAATGGTGTTAAGAAAATGCTTCTTCTTCCAAGGCTAGATAAATAAAACACTTTGTATGGCTCTAAACAACAACTTACAAAAACGTTCAGATACCATTACGTGGCATTGGGCAGAAGGGCGAGATCTCGAATGCTGCTGGAATTATAACAACGAGAACAATAGCATCTTATAGATCACATGATACATTAACCCCCCGACTGAAAGCTTATTTTCGTCTTCGTTTAACAAAATAATCAAAATTGATATTCTTGATTGGGGAAGTTTTGTTTTCACCTTGACACTTACTGCTTTCTAATATTTTTTGACTATTCGATTGTGACTGTCACCCTCCACCGATTTCTTTGTGAAGCCTCCTTGACCTCTGTCTATAAGAATACATTTACATTGTTTGCCTCTTTTTGTGCTCTTTAACCTTCTCGTTCTTCTCTCCTCATGTTGGTTCTAACCGAAAGCGTGTTTAATTATTATGCTATGTTACTTCTTGTGGGTGTGTCAGACTTCTCTGATTTCTCGTCGTAGTTCTGATTTATTTATATTTATTTATTTATTTTACAATAACTCTCTATTTCTTCTTAGACCCTTGGTCAGTGAAATACATGAATTGGAGTATCTTTAAGAACATCAAAAAACTAATTCCATTTATTATATACTTGGTCAGTGACCACCATGTCAGGTGGTATCTTTAAGGGCAGCAAAAAACTCCTACCATTTCTTAGATCATTGGTCATTGACCGGCACACCTGGTAATGTCTTTAAAGACAGCCACAAACTCAATCCACGCTGACCGATCCACAGCCAATCTTCGTGCCGTGCCCCGTTCCCATTCATGATTTTTATTTGGGCTTGTACATTTCTTTACCCAATTCTCTCCCGCGATTTCGTCTTCCCTCTGGGCTCCAGTCCATGACGATTCTGATGGTGGTGACAGGGACTACTCCTGGGACATGGCTGGGGTCATTCTAGAGTTGACCGATTAAATGGTGCACATGTCTTATTGGTTGCTCCGAGCAAGCAATCCTTCTTCGATGATAGTGTTGATCGATACAGTTATATGAATATTTCTTAAGCTGTTTGGAAAGATAACTTCTTCTTCTTCTTCGGTCGTTCTCAATCTCCCGCTACCAGGCCCTGAAGAGGACTTTGCAAGTAGCAGATTGTCCGGAGAACGAAATGCGTTGTGTCGTAGTTTACAGCTCAACTGTGATAATGGCACCTTTCTGTCTGACACATCCGACTTTAGTAGGCATTTTTGAGTACTGGGTTAGCCTTCCTTCTTCGATCCCTTCTCCTTAGCCAGTCTGCTTTGTTGCAGCTTGTTATCCAGGATCACCGCGTGGAGGTGTAGAAGGGTCTAAGCAGCTCTGGTGGTTCGCTGGCCCTGACGCTAGCAATCAGCTATGGGTCGCTGACCGCTGCGGCTCATGCGCTGCTCAGCATTTTGATCCCGGAAAGATAACAATTTTGAATTATATTTTTCTGTTGCTCTCCAACACTTCGCAGCACACGGATACACAGAAAGTACGCAACTCTTTTAAATTTTTAGTTTTGTGTATATGCTGTACTGCAAAGACTTCTAAACGCTGACTTAATAGCTAACGAAGGCTATTCTGTTTTTATTTATACTGCTTCTGTTATCCTAGCTATTTATCCTAGCTATAGAGGATTCCGTGGCGAAGTGGTTAAGGCATCGGCCTCGTGATCAGGTGGTGTGGGTTCTATTCTGAACTCCGCCGTCTTTTTCACGGGTTCTCTCGTAGCCACCTCCTAGTCGTCTTCTTCTCGATTTGTTACTGGGGTCGGGTGGCTAGAGATGAGAGAGTGAGGATAACAAGTAGCGCAGTTAATCCTTACTAAAAATAGCCATAGCAAAATAAATTATGCCACAATTGCCTTTTATCCTAGCTATTTCAACCATCTGTTCTAACCGTGTGGAGCATGTAGCATAGTCGACAGTAAGATTGATTATTAGACTGGAATTACAGCGGTCTAGGGTTCGAGTTCACGCCATAGCAGAAACAAATTCGGGCTGTGGTTCGTGCCGGTTAACAGCTGCACCAGTCAATCCAGCTGTAAAATGGTACCTAACGTATAAGTTGGGAAAGGTAAAAACAACAAGGAAGGGAACTAACCACCCCATCTCATCATTAGCTACAGCTATGCACATAACGAGTTGTCATTGTCCCCTTCGGCAATTTGTGGTGATGGGACTGACCTTCACATTTAACTTTATCTGACTGTGCTTCGAGGTGTCTAAACGTTAGGTGTCTAACTTCGTTAGCTCTTCAATTTATATTTTAATTGCGGTGTAATTTAACATATTAATGTCATGACCTATCTTTTTTTAAATCAATGTTTTCTATAGACAACTCGATCTTTCCGTTTTCTCTTGAAAGTGTTGGCTTAAAGGTGTAAGTAGTGCAATTGTCATCTGTGTATCAGATAATGGACTGCTAAACTCACTCACACGCTGAGTGATGTCTCTACGATCTCTTGGGGTTATGGTAAAGACACGACATCAGCCTTATGGGATACCTTTCTACGGAAAAGGCTTCGGGAGTAAACCCTGAGGAAAAATCTGCATCCTGTGCTATCACCAGTCGTCTCGATAAATATCTTGCCATTGGCCAAGGGTAGCTCAGGACCAGAGAATGAGGTTGACAAAAGGCTCAGTTTCTTCCTCACTTTAATCCAAATCAAACAGCAAGAGAAAAGACTGTCCACACCGCTGAAGAAAGAGAATGGTCTTCATCCACATGTGATGCACGAACATCATCAGATCTTCCAGTGCAGAAAACAATGTCCATCTTTTATATCTTCCGGTTTCGTTGTGGCCTAACCCAGCATCCAGTCATTGACAGTCAGCAAGCTGCTCTGTTCTTCATAAGTGGCCCGCTCCTCGACAAATTAGATAATCTTGCTCGCGTTCCAACCCTGTCTTTAAGATTTGTCCCGAAGTCACCAGTGAACGATTGGATACCTACTGTTGTCGCCTGGACTTGCTGGCGCTGTAGGAATCTGAGCTGATGGATCTGCGATTTGCATTGGTCAGGAACAGTCACATGATCAGGGTTGTTGACACTACCTCTGTCCAGCTGCTGTCTCACTCTCACCCGTTGTCTTTTTTTTTGCAAATTGCTTGCGCTTGGGAAGTCTATTTATTTATGTTCTTTGCGCGCCAAATATGGCACATAAGGCTGAAAGAAATTATCTCCAGTTGAAATAGTGTGACGCCACTGTATTTAGATGTTGTACGGTGCTGAAGCCCTTTGTTGAGCCCTCTCTGATGTTTGTTCTACTGAGTGTTTCCTTGGGTCTCCCCCTTTTTCCAAATACCCCTTTGTGTCCATTCGAGTGCTTGCAATTGAAGACGGTTGTTGTTCATTTTAAGGACATGTCCGATGTATATCTTTTTTCTTGATGATGGTCGACACGTATAGTTATTCTGTCTCTGTTCTTATCGAGTCATTAGTTTTGAACTGGTACCAGCGTATATTCAATAATTTTCTTTAACATTTATTTTCAAAAATATTTAGTTTGATTTCCAGCGCTTTTGTTGTCTACTAGCTTTCACATCCATATATCAGGATGAAATTACGATTGAGTTGAATAGTCTGAGCTTAGTGTGTTTGCCCACTGTCGTTGATTTCCAGATATTGGAGAGCTGAGCATAAAGGCCAACGCAATTGTAGTGAACATTTCTTTCGTAGCACTAATGTTCACTTTGTTCTCGTTAATTTCATAGAAACTTCGGGTCGCAATATTTATTTTATATTTACAAAACCAATAAAATATCCACTAAATCCTGCACGCATGACCTACATTTTTCTGAAATTTTGTGATTTCATTGTTCTTCTATTGACACTCTCCTTCTTGTTTTGCAATCTTGTAGGCCTTTATGAAATAAAGAACAGAATAGCAAAGTCAAAATCAGTCTTCCAGAGTATGATGGGAAATCTTGTACAACAAAACACTATCTGTGGAAATAAGGAAGAGAGTTGTTGGATGCTGCGTGAGCGACTACTGACAATACAGCAGCGAGTCATGGACAATCAACGGAACTATGGTTATTACTGAAGAGTATTGAGAACGCATTGGACTGCAGAGAGAGAGCTACTAAGAATACTTGAACAGGCACAGACACAAAGACAGCTTACGACAAAGATCCGGCCAGAGCAGTCATCTTCTTACTTCGCATGTCACGAGAAGAGGCGGGCTGTAACAGCGGGACAAATCGCAGGGAAGAGAAACAGAGGAAAGCAAAGAGATAAAATACGGGACAGTTTGAAGGAAGGGCTTAGGAAACATTCAATGGCGAAACTGATGAACGACCAGATCCATGATCGCCAACGCCAGCCGACGGGACACTTTATAATATTGATGATGTCTACCTTTTTATTCCTGGAAACACCGCAATGGGAGGGTAGCCACTGAAGTGTGGCTCGTTAACTGACAGCTACCCTACTTAGCTCATTCTTCAGATGTGAGAGTTACCACCCTTATGGGCTTGTTAATTGAGATAATGCCCATAGAAGATTCCTATCTGATAGAAGTCGGAATTACTGTCGTGTATCATGTTAGCACAGTGTTGGTTTTAACATGAGTTAACTAACAAGAATAACGTACGACAGAACACTAACAAAATAAGAAAAGTAAAGATTCTAGCGACTTCCATCTAGCAGATGCCATCGTACGGATGCGAGACATGGCCAATCAGACAACCCTAAGGAAGAAGACCGAATCGAACGAGCTCAAATGCCACAGGCGGGTGTTCATTTATAACGAGTAAGAAGAACGTAGAAATCCACCAGGAGCTAGATATAGAATAAAACTGGCAAGTAAAGAACAATTCAAAATGAGGAAGTATCTTGCCCATTCTTCTTCTTCTTCTTCTTATTCTTATTCTTCTTCTTCTTCTGCGTACGCAGTCAGACAGTAACCATTATTTTTTCGAAAAAAGCGGCGGTCATCCTGAGGCTGTCGCCACTGCCATACAGCTTGTCTTGCAGTTCCACTGGTGATGGCCACATCTGCTCTCTCTGATCCTCGTATGTCGGGCAGTTCTGCAGCAAGATGTTCAGCGGTCATCTTACCAGTACCGCACGGGCATTCGTCGGTACCACCTATCTTCAATTTGTTGAATAGGTGGTACCTCAGTCTGTTGTGGCCAGTGCGAAGTCTGAAGACAACGACCTGCTCTCTTCGGTTCAACTGGTAATAGGCATCGTTTTTGGTGTAACCAGTATGTTCGGTTTCCCATTTGGTCATGTATCTGGCTTTGATAAGCCGTTTTGACTCTTCGTACGTCATACTAGTATCTGTTTGTGGTAGTCTTGCACCTTCTTTTGCCAGTCTGTCTGCCTCCTCGTTGCCTTGGATGTTGCAGTGTGATGGGACCCACTGTACCACTACCCTTTTTGGTGCGGACTGCTGGCACAGTTTTCAGAGTGCTGCTCTTAAGTCATTAAGCTCAGTGTTTTTCTGGCTTTTTAGCGCTGTGACTACGGCGAGAGCATCTGTAAGCAGGACTATTTGGCTTTCATTTTCTTTGTGTGTCACCATTTCTTCCACTGCCGCCCTCAGTGCCTCTGCCTCCGCTCTGAAATTGTTTGTGTACTTACCAGTAGCGAATGACAGTGTTATTTGTCTGCCATTTGGTAGGTTCAGGAATGCTCCTGCCCCTCCGTTCTGTGTAGTGTTTGTTACAGAACCGTCGGTGTATGCATGGGATCTTGCCCATTGCAGAACGTTGCTTTTTACAACAGCAAACCTATTTCTCTCTTATAAATTTCTTGGCAGATGTGCAATACGGAAGGCTGCCATTATTTTCCGTACAGGAGGAGGGATCGTACGGATAAACATCCCGTGTTTGTCAACCTGGACACTGAGGGATTCGAACCAGATGCCTTAGGATTGTGATTGGACATTTCACTTCTAGGCCACGCAGAGTACGTCTTGGAAATTAACTTCGGGCATATTAAATTTCACAATGGACTAGCAAGAACAATAATGGAGGGTATAGCAATGAGCAAAAGAAGCAGACGAAGGTTGGGGGGAAAATGGACGAGGGACATTGCAGAGGCGCAGGGGTTTACAGTGTCGGAGGCGGAATAGCTGGACAAGGATCGAGTGTCCCTATAGATGATAGCGACGTTCTGCAAAGTACATACTACATGATGATGATGAGTGTAGCTGCTTGTTCTAGAGCTCAGACCTCAGCTGTATAGTTGGAACATAATTTACCACTGAGAATACTCATCAGCTTACAGACGTTATGTATGTCTTTGTGGGATCGCTGTGGTTAAAAAGTCGCCTCTCAAAGCGATGAACGGAGACGGTGGACGATCAAATCCCACAGGTTTTAAGCGACTCCTGCTTTCAAAGGAGATGGAGCTAGAGTGCCTGCATCCTGAGTTACCTCCATTCGTCTTGACGTGTGTCTTACCACTGGTCTAAAGAAGCTCGGGACAGGAGAGTGAAGTTGATGACCAGTGCAGCTTCTTGCTCATTATAATTCAAATATAGCGCAAGTTGCATCATCAAGACAAACCCGTCTGATTATGTTGCCATCAGCGCTTGCGATGAGCAACTAACTTTATGTTTTCCTTTCTCCGGTAAGGTCCGGTCCTTTTCTCTGTTGTCGACGTTCTGTTGTAGACGACTTCCTTTAAATTTGGACGATACTGTTTGTATTTCTTACACTACATCTGAAAAGCAGATTGGGACCGAGTTGGCTCTTCGGTCTCCATTCACACCAGACCAGAGCCTATGAGGGCTGGAACACAAGGTGCTTTGTACCTGGGCCTGGGGTTCAAAATGGAGCAGAAGTAGCGCAATGGTTAGTATACTTGCATCCCAGTCGAGCGAACGGAGTTTGGTTCCCAGAATTTTTCCCAACGCAAAATTGATCCTGGGGTCGACCCAGCCTCAAAAATTGGGTACCAAATTTATATGGGAAAGTAAATGCGCCCAGCGTCATGTTGACCGCAGCGCCACTAGTTTGCCAGTAATAAAAAAATATATGGGCCTAACGCCATATTTCAAACATTCCACATTGGGGTGTAAACAGGATGTTTTACTTGATTTAATTTACTGTTATCCAAAATGGGACGACGAAGCTAAACTATTACCTCTAACCGATATATACAGCTTATTATTAAACCCCTTCTTTTACTATTACTACTGTTAATATTAATATATTACCACCACTGCTAATACTACAAATGATATTTTTTTACTAATACTTCTACCACTGCTACTACTGCTAATACTATTGCTACTACTACTACTACTACTGCTACTACTACTACTACTACTGCTACTACTACTACTACTGCTACTACTACTACTACTACTGCTACTACTACTACTACTGCTACTACTACTACTACTGCTACTACTGCTACTACTACTGCTACTACTACTACTACTGCTACTACTACTACTACTACTACTGCTACTACTACCACTACTACTACTACTACTACTACTATTACTGTTACTACTACTACTGCTACTACTACTACTACTACTACTGCTACTACTACTACTGCTACTACTACTACTACTGCTACTACTGCTACTACTACTACTACTGCTACTACTACTACTACTACTACTGCTACTACTACTACTACTGCTACTACTACTACTACTACTACTACTGCTACTACTACTACTACTACTGCTACTACTACTACTACTGCTACTACTACTACTACTGTTACTACCACTACTACTGCTACTACTACTACTACTACAAATACTATTACTTTTAGAACAACTATTACTACTGCTTAGATTAATCCTCGACCTATTGAAACCCCATGCAGAGAACTTCATCGCTGAGGAGCAAGCAGGGTTCAGACAGGGAGGAACCACTACAGAACAGCCATTTAATTTAAGGCTGCTAAGCGAGAAATATCTAGAACAGTGGCAAAAACTGTATCATGTGTTTGTTGATTTTAAGAAGGGCGTTTGATATGGTATTGCATAAAGCGCTATGGGCAACCATGAGGATGTATAAAATCAAAGGAAATATTATTAAGGTCCTTGAACACCTGTATGCCAAGGCGTCCAGCACAGTTCTTGTGAATGGGAGGCGACGGGACTGGTTTCGCACTATTACTACTACTACTACTACTACCATTACTACTACTACTACTACTACTACTACTGCTGCTGTTGCTGCTGTTGCTGCTGCTACTACTAATACTACTACTAATGTTACTTCTACTAATATTGTTAATGCTACTACTACGACTACTATTACCACTAATATTGCTACTACAACTACTGTTACTACTACTATTACTAATTCTGCTGCTACTGCTGCTGTTACTACTACTACTGATATTGTTAATAATAATAATACTACAACTGTAGTTACTACTGCTAATACTACTACCACTGTTACTACTACGACTACTACTACTACTATTGCTGCTGTTGCTACTATTACTGCTACTCTTACTACTACAAATCCTGCTGCTAATGCTAATATTACTACTACTACTGTTACTGCTAATACTACCCCTACTACTATTCCTGCTACTGTAACTACTACTACCTTTGCAACTACTACTATCAAAACTACTACTGCTACCACTACTGCTACTACTATTATCATTACTACTACTAGTGCCTATGTTACTACTACTACTAATACTACTACTACTGCTACTGCTTCTATTCCTGCTGCAACTAGTACTACTACTACTACTACTACTACTACTACTACTAATACTACTACTACAACTAATACTAATTCTACTACTGCTGCCACTGTGAAAGAGCCATATCCGTTTCGCAAAATTATATGTCGCAAATTTGAAAGGCTTCTTTATTCTTGGATGACGATTTTTTCCCCTGTGTGAATATTAATTAACAAAGTAAGTGACAATTATTTTTACTCTGTATTAATAAATTAGCAGTTAGCGAAGTAGACTTAGTGGGGCCAATCGAAAGTGGGTGAAACAGATTAACGTTCTCCTAATGTTTTAATAGGATCACATTTGACCTAGAGGGGAGTGGGTTAACATTGACGACTATAGCAGATGGATTGATTAGCCAAACATATGTGGATCGGAGAGAAAACTAGACCAAGGAGAAAAATACATCATACCTTTGCTTTAGCGAGAGGAACACGAGCTCAGAAAAGCAGAAGTTAGGCCAGAGAAACTTCTTCTTCTTCTTCTGCGTACACAGTCAGACAGTAACCATTATTTTTTCGAAAAAAGTGGCGGTCATCCTGAGACTCTCGCCACTACCATAGAGCTTGTCTTGCAGTTCCACTGGCAATGGCCACATCTGCTCTCTCTGATCCTCGTATGTCGGGCAGTTCTGCAGCAGATGTTCAGTGGTCATTTTACCAGTACCGCACGGGCATTCGTCGGTACCACCTATCTTCAATTTGTTGAATAGGTGGTACCTCAGTCTGTTGTGGCCAGTGCGAAGTCTGAAGACAACGACCTGCTCTCTTCGGTTCAACTGGTAATAGGCATCGTTTTTGGTGTAACCAGTATGTTCGGTTTCCCATTTGGTCATGTATCTGGCTTTGATAAGCCGTTTTGACTCTTCGTACGTCATACTGGTATCTGTTTGTGGTAGCCTTGCACCTTCTTTTACCAGTTTGTCTGCCTCCTCGTTGCCTTGGATGTTGCAGTGTGACGGAACCCACTGTACCACTACCCTTTTTGGTGCGGACTGCTAGGCCAGAGAAACGAACCCTGGAGATGTTGAGCAGGGAAACGTTCTTTCAGCAGACTTTTTGAATTAAACATCATCTCTCCAAACTGTATTCTCTCAAATCAGGAGTACATAAAAAAAAAACTCACAAGAAACAAAAAGAAAAATCAAAAAAGGTCTCAACTAGCACATTCAATTTCGATTAAATGCATCTTCAAAATTTTCTCATTAAATTCACACAGAGAAGCAAGAAGGTTTGAAAATCGCATTCCAAAACAAGGAAATACTTGATTTTGGTAATCACGCGGAGGGTTTTGATGGACGGACAATGAAAATGGAAAACAAAAATAAACGAACATGCATCCAAATGTGAAAGTGAATTTGAAAAACCAGAAGAAGAATCGTAATGCAGTCATTGACATTCTATGTTTCACAACTGAGTTCCCATCTCAAAAAGAAATAGAACATTATATTTACAAATGGTCACTTCCCTCTTTCTTAAAGATTAAAAAAAGATCAAGTTTTTCCCAGAACACAAACTGACATTTCAAAGCAATAATGAAGAACTACGTGAAAGAGACTGGCCTGTCTAAATCCAACAAAAACAAACATTATATGGCTTTCACTGTCAATTATTTTGACATGGGTCAAGATGGCGCCGGGCATGGTCGCAGTCGATTTCCCTCTTGATAAAACGGTGTTTTGTTTGTTTTCTATGATAAATCTCGAACTATTAACGTGATTCCTGGATATAAATGTGCCGACTTGTGAATTAAGCATACTAATGTGAAAGAAGTGATGCAACGAAGTATATAACAGTGTATTTTTAGTCGTGAAAGGTAGACTAATGTGTACAGTTTCGATGGGCAAAGCGTGGCCGAAACTTGACCTGGTCAAAAGCTAGTGTCGCTCCGTGCTGTATCGTGACCCAGATAACGAAGTATGAACACTGAAACGAAGGAGGTCATCCTGACCCCGTCATACAGACGGTACTTCAGAAATGAGCTCATTGCGCTTCGATCAGCACACTACGTCCCTTCAAACTCAGATCTACACCTGTTGCGTGTGCTGAAAATATACTTAACCGAGGCGGCATCGGAACTCACAAGTATACAATCAAGGCGGAAGACCAGAGGAACGAGAGGTGGAAGAAGAATACACAAGCAAATGCACTCAGAAATAGATATCTCAAAGCTCCACCCCAGCGATAAAAGAGAAGGGAAGGGCTACCGAGAAAATGAGGCACACGCTGACACCATACTGTCTGCATCCGAACCCTTCACTAGAAGTCTTGACAATGTCTTGCCTCTAGAACATGTTGAGTCCGAACGAGAGAGTGAGGAAGATCCTGCGCACATCTCCCTCACTATAAACACATTGTGCAACTCACGACATCACCCTACAGATCACACCCTGACGGAACAGGCAGAAAACGATCACGAAAACTATCCATCACGCTTGCAACATGCAATGTCCGCACGCTACTGGACAACGCCAAAGCAAACAGACCCGAACGACGGACAGCACCGATCGCCAGGGAACTGGCTAGATACAACATCTGCATAGCTGCTCTGAGCGAGACACGACTTGCAGAGGAAGGGCAGATCACAGAAGAAGGCGCTGGTTATACTTTCTTCTGGAGCGGCCGCAGCAAAGAAGAACGCCGTGAAGCTGGAGTTGGCTTTGCCACCAAAACCAACATGGTCGACAAGCTTACAAGCATGCCCAGAGGAATTAATGACCGCCTGATTACACTGCGTCTCCCCCTAATAGGAGGACGCCATGCCACACTTATCAGTGCATACGCACCCATAATGACAAATACTCAGGAAACAAAAGATAAGTTTTATGAGGACCTTGAGGCGCTCATCGCTGCAGTCCCCAAATCTGACAAATTGGTCATCCTCGGTGATTTTAACGCTAGGGTTGGCACAGACCATACAGCCTGGGAGGGGGCCATTTGCAGACATGGTATCGGAAAATGCAATAGTAACGGACTGCTCCTTCTGAGGACATGTGCCGCAAATGAATTACTCATTACAAACAGCTTTCCGACTTCCTGTCCGAAATAGAACCACTTGGATGCACCCAAGGTCCTGCCACTGTCACCTCATTGACTACATTATCATCAGACATAGGGATCGAGTGGATGCTATGGTAACGAAGAGCATGTGTGGTGCAGAATGTTGGACCGACCATCGACTTTTCATTGCCAAGCTAAACTTCAAGATCTAGCCCAAAATGCGCCCCCATGGAAAGAAACCACAGAGGAGGCTAAATGTCTCTGAGCTGAAATACGAACTCTCGAGAGAAGGCTTCCAGGAAGAGCTTGAGGGCAGACTATCTAAGATCCGTTTTGAAAAGAACGACATCGAAGAGAACTGTGCATCATTGAGAAACACACTCTACGATATAGCTGTTAAACACATTGGCCAATTCACGCGCACGCATAAGGACTGGTTTGATGAGAACGATCTGGAAATACAAGGCCTTCTCGATGCAAAACATGAAGCGCACAGGGAATACCAGAGGGACACATCATCTCCGGCAGCAAAAGCTGCCTTCAATACTGCTCGCAAAGCTGTCCAGACCAGGCTTAGAGAGATGCAAGACTCCTGGCTCAGCAAAAGAGCTGACAAAATTGAAATGTTCGCCGAGAGTCATGACACCAAACGGTTTTACGAGGCATTGAAAACTCTCTACGACCCGCAGCCCTCTAGTAATACTCCAGTTCGCAGTGAGGATGGAGCACAGCTAACAGATAAGGTTCAGATTCTAGACAGATGGGCAGACCACTTCTGGAAAATACTAAACCACCCATCGTCTATAAATGAAGAGGCCATCCGGCGAATGCCGCAGGTGGAACTGAACCTGGCGTTGGATGAAGTCATCACTGAGGAGGAAGTCGATAGAGCAATCAGTTCACTATCTATAGGAAAAGCTACAGGAGCTGATGCAATACCAGCAGAGGTATAAAAGACAGCTGGCGCATCCCTCACCAGAAGGATCACTGAACTCTTCTGTCACATGTGGGCTGAAGGAAAAATTCCGCAGGAGCTAAAAGACGCCTCAATCGTTCACCTGTACAAAAGAAAAGGCAACCGTCAGGAATGCGACAATCATCGTGGAATATCGCTACTTCCCATAGCAGTCAAGATCCTAGCGCGCTTACTGCTAAACAGGCTCAACAAACACCTTGAACAAAGCCACCACCTCCCAGAAAGCCAATGTCGATTCAGAGCCGGAAGAGGAACTGTGGACATGATTTTTGCCGCTCCCCAAGTACAAGAGAAGTGTCGAGAACAAAATCAGGCCTTGTAAACCACATTTATTGATTTGACAAAGCCATTTGATACAGTTAATAGAGGAGGGCTGTGAATGATAATGTCTAAGTTTGGCTGCCCCAACAAGTTCATAACAATGGTGAAACAGCTACACGAAGGCATGTGTGCTCGTGTACTGGACAGCGGTGCAATCTCTAAAACGTTTCTAGTATTAAACGGAGTAAAACAAGGATGTGTACTCGCCCAGACTTTGTTCAGCATGATGTTCGCGGCCACGATGATAGACGCCTTCAGATCACTGGAGCTTGAAATACCCATAAAGTACCGCACAGATGGCAAATTACTCAATCCCAGAAGAATGAAGGCCAAATCCAAAGTGGCTGGCGACATAATCAGGGAACTTGTATTTGCTGACGACTGCGCTCTAATGAGCAGCTCAGAACTGAACATGCAGGTTGGAATGGACCAGTTCTCTGCCGCATGCGAAAATTTTTGCCTGACCATAAATGCCAAAAAAATTGAGGTCATGTACCAACCAGCACCAGGCATGCCGTACACAAAACCAGAGACTACAGTCAGCGGGCAGACGCTGAATGCCGTAGACAAATTCACATATCTGGGCAGCACGCTGTCGAGATCTGTCAGCCTAGACGATGAGGTGGCAAGCAGAATAGCAAAGGCCAGCACAGCCTTTAGTAGAATGCGCTCGATGGTCTGGGCACGTCGTGGCATCAGCGTCAAGACCAAACTCAAAGTCTACCGTGCAACCATCATTCCAACCCTACTATACGCTTGCGAAAGCTGGACTGTATACTCTGGACATGCAAGGAGGTTAAACCCCTTCCACACAGGTTGCCTCAGGCGAATATTCCACATCCGATGGCAAGATCGTGTCACTGACATCGAGGTTCTCTCGAGGGCTAACATGCTCAGCATACATGCACTGCTCGAGAAAGCACGACTAGGATGGGCCGGACACCTCGTCCGCATGTCAGACGAGCGGCTCCCAAAGAAGCTTCTCTATGGCGAGCTGAGAGAGGGATGGCGCGAGAGAGGGCGCCCAAAGAAACGTTTTAAAGACGGTCTGAAGGACTCACTGAAAAGTTGCCAGATAGACGTCCACACCTGGGAATGTCTTGCGCAAAACAGATCTGACTGGAGAAGCGCAGTCAAATTGGGTGTAGCTGCCGGTGAAGATGACCGTGTTGTGAAAGCACATAGCAGACGCGAGACGCAGAAATCCCGAGCAGCGGGAACACCATCCCCATCTACAACTCTCGTGTGCCCGATATGTAGCAGATGTTTTCGTGCCCGCATTGGCCTGTTCAGCCACATGCGCACCCACACCCAACAGGGAAATTTGTGACAAGGATGATGTCGGCGGTCCTCATCGACAACAACGGACAGCTATTATTCTGACACGAAGACAGTCAATAGTTTCAAGACTAACACTGAATCTGTAACAGTAACTGCTGCACGCTGGAATTATAATAGGAGACGACAGAGACTTTCCAACAGTTTCCCAAAATATGAAAACGGATTTAGTTGCACAGAATGTTACCTTGTTTTGTGAGAACTAGAACGAACGGATTCAGTCACAGAGAATGTCACTTTGCTTGTGAGAACTAGAAGGAACGGATATAGTCACAGATAATTTCACTTTGCTTGGTGAGAACTTGAAAGAACGGATTTAGTCACAGAGAATGTCACTTTGTTTGGTGACAACAATTAAGAACGGATTTAGTCACAGAGAATGTTTCTTTGTTTGGTGACGACAAGCAAGAACGGATTTAGCGACACAGAATGTTACTTTGCTTGGTAAGAACTTGAAAGAACGGATTTAGTCACCGAGAATGTCACTTGGTTTGGTGAGAACTTGAAAGGCATATGCAATCTGGCGTAGGCGTTGACACTTGAATATGAACGTCAATCAAAACGGAAACTAAGAAATGGCCACGGAATTTAATGGAATTCCCACTATTTGACAACTTATACTTGTGTCCAACGAAATGTGTTGTGGTTTTGCATTTGGATTAGCTAGTTTGTTCATTTTGTGGCGTGTTTCCCTCGGCTTATTCTGTCATGGTCTCGGCTACTGACAAAAGTATATAAGTTACTGTGTTGTATATCCACGGGCCAATGCACACGGCTGAACTTTGTGGGATTCGCTTCCTGTTTGTGGACAATGCCGTTTTTAGTGTGACTGGAAAATGTACACGGGCCAATAATGGACAAACATATCGCCTTGGAGAGATTGGGCTCTGCCCGGTTAGCAACATGCCCAAGACACATCGCTCACACGGTGAATGATGTAGTCGAGAGATACGACACTCGCCTCTCAAAGCGATAACCAGAAACGCAAAGGGGGGGGGGGGGGGGAGGGGGGACCAGAGTGCCTGCATCCTGAGTTACCTCCAGTCGTCATAAGTTATGTCTTGGCACTGGTCTAAGGTTGCTCAAGACAAGAGAGTGAGTTTGAAGACTAACGTAGTTTCTTTCTAACTTTAATACAAACACAGCGCAATTTACATCATCAAAACAAAAAAACCGTCTGTTGATGTAACTATCATTGTTAGCGTTGGGCAACTAAACTAACTATGAAATGGGCACTATCTTTTGAGGAGCACCATGGATATTGCAAGCTTCTTGCAAAAATGTGTTCTCATTTCAAAGTATTCACAAAAGATGTCACGGGAGTTAATCACCTAAGCGTCTATACATTTATCTGTTGTATTTACGTGTTAACAATAATTGTCTTCCCATGATCTGATATGGATTGCAGTAAAAAAGGATTTCCTAAAGTGTAAGGTTTGTAAAGGTTTGTCTGGGAATTAAGTTCTAAGAGACTTCAGTGAAGGTTTGTCTTAAAGTATTAAGAATACTGTCGGGGAATAAAGATCTTAGAGACTTCAGTAAAGGTTTGTCCTATTGTAGTTAGACCACTGTAGAGAATTCAGTGTAGTAAGCCACAGTTTGTATGAGTTAGGGTGGCCAGTGCCTTTACTGTGTGCCTTTTACTTCCCTAGACATATGCCAGGTACCCATTTACAGCTGGGTCGACTGGAGCGAGACGGTTGTGGTAGTTTAACTCCGTACCTTTGCCGTGAAACGCGAGTGCTCTACCACTACGATTGATCAACGTTAACAAAGATGTCCAAATCAAATGGGCTTTTTATCCTCGGATCGTCTTTAATGTTTTCTTTATACGCATATTTATCGTGATAGGAATATAGGAGAAACGCTTAGTCGGAATCACTTTCCGGAACCAACGTTTGCAAAATCTTCACAATTTTGACATACGATGATTGTCCCCATTGGTGGATAATGCGGTAATCTACGCAGACAATGGAAAACATAAACGGACATGTTGCGACGAAACGATGCTTGATGGAGCACAGCGACAGCAGTCTGGTACTCCTGAGGTACGAAAAGACGGTGGGGAAGACCTCTAATACGTTGATCTGACTCCCTTTCTGTATCCACCAACATCATAGACGGCTCTGGAGCAGTGCTTACCACGCACTGGGCTTCCGTTGCCCAAGGCAGGGTTCGCTGGGAACGAAGTTGGGACCCGCAGCTTCGCTGAGGAACGGGTCATCAAGATCAAGACGATCGAAGAGTATAAGAGCATAACGTTTCAATCGCAGAAAATGTATGTATTCGACACCCTCTCTCATCTGCCATATCCTTGTTGGTCTTACAGACCTTAGCTAATGGCATATAATGGTAGGGAATAAGAACAGGCTGACTGATGGAGACGGGAAAGGGGCTTCGAAAGAAACTTCGATCCACCTGACAAAATTCGTCTCGTTGGGGGGTGGGCTGCCTCCTCTCAGAGGCGGCCATGCTCAAGAATATTTTAAATAGCTGTCACGACTGCGTTTATTCTCATTATTCTGGAGTCGTTTTAATACTAATGAATACAGGAAGATTGCCACTTCCGTCGCAACACAGTGTGCAGGCTCAGTTTTTAAATGGTTTTCGATGAACAAAAGCTATGCGCGCTGAGGTTTTGATCACATATGAACTTGATCAAGGGACCAATATCCAATCATCTTGATCACCTGCTCATCTTGCAACAGACTTCAGTAAAGGTTTGCGACAAAGTAGTCAACTACTGTCGGTGAATGAAAGTGACTTCAGTAAAGGTTTGCCACAGATTAGTTAATTATTGTTGCTAAATGAAGTTGATTAGAGACTTCAGTAAAGGTTTGCCACAGAGTAGTTAGCTACTGTCAGGGAATGACGTTGTTAGAGACTGCAGTAAGGGTTTGCCACAGAATAGTCAACTGCTATCCTTGGATGACGTTGTGAGAGACTTCAGTTTACCAAGTAACAGCTAGTGTGAAATTAGTTGTCTTGTTCCATTTTAGGCTGACTCCCCGCCCTTCCCTAGTCGAAAACCAGGTACCCCTTTACAGCTGAGTCGAATAGATCGTGACAGTCGCCAGAGTTGAACCCTGTCCCTAGTACATACAGTCCATTATATCATATCATATCATTGCCACACACTATAGACTCGATAGTCCTGCAAGACACCTTCCCTAAGAGAGACATCTCTGACCACAAACAACTGCTGCCTTGCAGATAGGCTGAGGACAGCTAAAGGCTAAAGAGGGCATCCCTACAGAAACGCCTGTTGAAATCGGATGTACTGGGCCACAGGCTTAACAAAGTAACACAGTGCAACGTATATTGCTCTAACCAGCGTACGAAGAAAAAGAAGAAGAAGAAGAAGAAGAAGAAGAAGAAGAAGAAGAAGAAGAACCCTGTCCTTTGGCCATGAAGCTCAAATACTATACCATTCAGACAGCTCTAGACAACCGATCTAAACTAAACACCTGGCTTACAGTTTGCAGGTGGCAAAATTGTGAAAAGAGAAATAGTCACAATACGTAACTGAAAACGTATCTCTAGCAAAAGGAAGTCTCTTACACTTCATCTCAGACACCAATATCTGCTTTGTGAATATCACAGCTTTATATGCACTACCTTTCTTTCTCATTACATGCCACAAAAAATGGTGGACTGGATTAGTTGTTGCATACATAATAAGCTTTATCTGCGTATTTGCTCTATAAGAAGACCCTCGCTAGTCCTTTCAGATTCCACGGGATTCTGTAAACATGCTTTTTTGTCCATTCACATTTCTGTGGCCTGCAATAACCTTATTGTTTTGTTCATTGATTTGTACAGTGGTTCCTGAGATGGATGTGTGTGCGGACATGGACGAGAACATTGGTACACTGGGAGTATGTCGTAAATGTGTTTCAATATCTATTTGGTACAGGACTGTCTGTGTTACACAAACGGTAATTGTTGTTGTTGTTGTTGTAGTTGTTGTTCTTTTTTGTTGAATGCCCACAATGAGTAGGTTTTCTTTTTCGTGCGGCGGTGAAAAGGGCGTTAATTGGCGGGTTGCAGTAGCTTTCCTCACATCCCGAGCCTGCTAAAGAAGGTAGACCGAGGTCCTCAAGGCGGTTATGCTGTGTTTGGATTCATCTGCGAGTCGCTCATTACTAAGGGGATCACGTCGCTTACTCCCACCTCGTTAGTCAAGCTGCAATGAACATAGCCCGTTCCCAGGGAGACGTGCGTGGACATGAATGAAAAAGATTGGGGGGGGGGGGGTTGTGGGGGCCGGGGGGGGGGGGAATCATTGGCCAACATATCTTGCCTGACTAACATATCCGATCAGAATGTTTTGCATGACCAGACGTTAGTCGCTTCTTCCGCGTGTCGTAAATGTGATCTGAGACGTTGATAGATTCATCTCTACTCTGAGAGTGTGTTGTAGGTGGGGACTAATAATGTCTGATAAAAGACTGGCTGGCTAAACGGGTTGTATGCCATCTTTCACCAAAAGGACAAGTGTTCAAATCGTTGGTGAGTAAACAAAAACAAAAAACAAAAAACAATCGTACAGCTTTTTTTCTGTTGTTGAGGTAGTCGTGGGGTTTTTAAGCTGTGGACTGAATGTCGCTTCGGCCCTGCTGTCGCCACTTCGTGTGCTGGCTGTTTGTTTATTTCACCCCCAACAGAAAAACAGCATATGTCTTAACAAGGATTTGATCCACTGCCCTCCTTCTCGGCATCCTGGCATCGAAACTATGTGGCCACACGCCCCTCTCGGTAAATATGTTAGGTCAAATATTAACCTACTTCGTAAAATCTTGACGATTGTGTTTTTTATCGGCTTGTATCCTTCCGCCTTCAAAACCCCTCGACTACCCCAGCAAAATAGCAAAATAATAGGTATCAACCTTAGGTTACAGGTGATGTGTGCGGACATGGGAATGGAATTTATTGATGTTAAAGTAGACAAAAGTAAAATCTTAGATAGGGGAGGTTTACATCTAAATGAGATAGGACAGCATGTTGTAGCAAAGTATATGTTCTATCATTGTGTTAGAAATTTAAACTAGTTAGGCCTATGAAGTATGAGACTAAAGATAGGCCTACAATAGGGTGCTATAGAGGATGTAGTCAAAGGGGTAATTTGGTGTCAGGGAAGTGTGAAATACATAGTAGAAAAGCAAACACTAAAATGATAAAGCAGAAGCAAAAAGAGGAAAACCAACAACATTACAAACTAAAATGTTTTTATGCAAATGTGAGAAGCATAGTAAATAAAAGAGAAGAATTGGAACTGTATGTAGAAGAAGAAAAACCAGATATAATAGGGTTAACAGAATCATGGACATATGAGGAGATTGCAGATAGTGAACTTGAAATTGAGGGATATACAATGTTAAGGAAAGATAGGATAATTGGAGACAAGACTAAGGGAGGTGGCGTTTTATTATACTGTATAAATTCTGTTAATATAACGATCAAAGATTATTTATCATGTGGTAACAAAAATGAAAGTGTATGGGGAGAAATAGAAAGTGGGGATGAAAAAACAGTGATTGGAGTGTGCTATAGATGTCCATCAAGTCAAAAAGAGGAAGATGAGGAGCTGATTAGTAGCATAGCAAAGGCAAGTAAAGGGAAATTATTATTAATGGGAGATTTCAACTATCCAGAAATAAAATGGGATATGGCAGAAGCACTTGTAGAGTCAAAACCTTTTGTTACGTGCATAACTGACAATTTTTTAATTCAACATGTAGAAGCAGCCACCAGAGGCAAAAACATACTCGACCTAGTTTTTACCACAGAGGAAAATATGATTGAAAACGTTACCGTTGGGGAACTGTTTGGCTCAAGTGACCATCATATCATCCGTTGGGATCTTATTGCAGGGAAAGAAGTAAACATAAACACGCGAACATACGACTACTCTAAGACAGATGTTAAGAGGATGAAAGAGGCAGCGAACCACATAATCTGGAAAGATATTATTGTAGGAACAGATGTTGAACAGGAGTGGGAAAGTTTTAAAACAGTTCTAGAAACGCTAAAAGAGGAATGTGTTCCATGTAGGGAGGTAAACCCCAAGCGTAAAAAGTGGATAACTAGATTTGTAGTGAAATGTAGAAGAGCAAAAAATAAAGCATGGCAAAAATATATAGAGGCAGGTAAATCAAAAGAAACATATGTAAAATATTTGGACAAGCAGAACATATCTCAGAAAGCGAATAAAACAGCAAAAATAGACTTTGAAAAAAAACTTGCTCAGAGGATCAAGACTGACAGTAAAAGCTTCTTTTCTTATGTTAGAAATAAACAAAGAACGAAAGACAAAGTAGGCCCTCTCATAGACAGTACAGGGAAAATAATAAGTGAGAATAGGGAGGCTGCTAATCTGCTTAATCAGTACTTTGGCACAGTCTTCACAAAGGAGGACTGCTCCGAGATCCCAGAGCCTATAGATATTTTTCAAAGAGACATGGATACAGCGGGATTAAGATCAATCTGTATTACAGAGGAAATGGTTTTTAAAAAATTGGAGGGGTTGAAAGTGAATAAATGTCCAGGTCAAGATGGTATTCACCCAAAATTGCTGTATGAAATTAGAAACCAACTAGCAAAACCATTGGCTATATTATGTTCTCAATCACTTACAAAAGGGATTGTTCCACGGGATTGGAAAGATGCAGGAGTGATCCCCTTATTCAAAAAAGGCAAAAAATCAGATCCGGCAAATTATAGACCTGTGAGTTTAACGAGCATAGTCTGTAAATTGTTAGAGTCAATAATCAAAGAAAACATTGTAATGCATTTAGAAAAATTTAATCTAATTAGAAATAGTCAGCATGGGTTTACTAGAGGGAGATCATGCTTAACAAATCTATTAGAATTCATGGAGGAGGTTACTAAAATCATAGATAAAGGGGAGCCAGTGGATGTTATTTATCTAGACTTTGCAAAGGCCTTTGATAGAGTACCTCATCAAAGATTATTTCGAAAGTTAAAATCACATGGAATAGGTGGCGAAGTTGCCAAATGGATTGAAAATTGGTTAACAGGAAGAAGGCAGAGGGTGGGCATAAATAAGGAGTACTCTGAGTGGAGTGAAGTGAAAAGTGGTGTGCCACAGGGCTCGGTTTTGGGACCAATTTTGTTCTTGATATATATAAATGATTTGGACATTGATATGAGATCCATGATTGCAAAATTTGCTGATGACACAAAACTATGCAGTAGTGTCTCATCTAAAGCGGAAGTGGATATATTGATGTCGGATTTAGATAAAATTCGAGAATGGTCTGTAAGCTGGCAAATGGAGTTTAATGTAGATAAATGTACAGTCATCCACATGGGTAGATCCAATATGGAACATAAATACAGAATGGGAGAAAACAATATTAGAAAGATAGATAAGGAAAGGGACCTAGGGGTTATAATAGATCATACAGGAAAGGTGAGTGAGCAAGTTAAGGTAGCAGTGAAAAAGGCAAATGCAATGTTACATATGATAAAAAGAAATATTAAACATAGGAGCAAGGAAGTGATCGTCAAACTGTATAAAGCTTTAGTTAGACCTAGATTGGAGTACTGTGTACAGGTGTGGAGTCCTTATCATAGAGGGGACATAAACATGCTAGAAGGAATACAAAAAAGAGCGACAAAGATGATAGTTGGATTCCAGAATTACAGTTATGAGGAACGACTCAGAAAAACGGGCCTACAGTGTCTCGAAGAGAGAAGAATTCGTGGTGACTTAATACAGGTTTATAAGATGATCAGAGTAATCGATAAATTAGACTATAACAAGTTTTTTTAAAATACAGCCACCTACAATAACACGAGGGCATAGCTACAAGCTGATTAAAGAGAGGTCCAGGTTAGATATTAGGAAATATTTTTTTAGTCAGAGAGTGGTGTCTGCTTGGAATGCATTGCCAGGGGAGGTGGTGGAGGCAGGGACAGTTAATGCGTTTAAGAATAAACTGGATGCGCATAGATTTTAGAGCAAGGTGATGTAAATGTAACTGGTTGTATACAGACTCTGCAGGGTCTTCTAAACCAGTATAAAGACGTTAAGTTAATGAGAAACATGTCGTATGACAGTATCCTTCCGCCTTATAAATACTCCCAATAGAACCCTAGCAATGGAAACAAGCGGCGTAGTGATAGTAGGTGTCTAGCCATCCGAGTTGTGACATTGACAAGAGTAGGACTACTACTACACTTAGAGTGTGTCGTGAGTCCAGTTCAATCTATCCATGGTAGAATACTTTCCAAGTATTCACATTTCTACCTCCACATTCAGATATGCACATAAAAAAACGTGTTCGATGTGAAAAAAACTCTGAATTGAAACATAAAGTTATATAAACAAAAAAATGGATCATGTACGATACAGGAATCAAAGAAAGCTCTAGTAACCAGAACACTCCACGTATCATTTATGAATAAAAGCATGAAAAACGAGTTTTTGTTACGATCTGACGAATTATATGTTCATTGATTGCTTTTGATAATGCAAATAGTTCTAAAAATATAAATAAAAGAAAGTTATAATAATTTAGCATTAAATAACATTTAAAAAACAAAATACCTCAGAACACTATATGTATGACAGGAATAAAAGAAACATCAGGTCATGTCATACCGTAACCGGTGAGGTCGTTTAGGCACACATGAAGACATCCCCACAACCCCACGATATTCCTCTCTGTCAGCGACCGTTGCATGTGTCTCCTTCGATTGGAGATTCATCCATTATTTTATGTTTTGCTCCCACCTCTGTTTGGGACGACTTCTTCGTGATCTTCCTTGTATCTTTTTGTGCTGGATCGTATTTGCAAGACTGTTTAATTTTGATTTTAGGCCGTACCAGGCGAGTTTCCTTCTTTTGACAGTTGCCAAGAGGTCTTCAAAAGGCCCTATTACTGTTGTAATTCTTCCACATATTTCCTCATTTTAACTCGATCTTTGTATTTGACTTTTAGGAGTCTTCGGACACATCTCTTCTCTAAGGTATGTATCCTTCGCTGCAGGTCAGTTGTAATTGTCCATGTCTCACAAGCATAAAGGAATATTGACAGGACCTGATCTTCCTGCAGATGGCTTACAGTTTATCTTCCAAGATAAGAATGTTCTGCAAAGACATACCCCATGTTTGATACAGGAATAAAGAGAGTTATATAGATAAAAATACCCTATGTATGACAAGAATAAACGAGAGTTCTACAAACATGAATAGCTCATGTATGATACAGGAATAAAAGAGAGTTCTGCAAACAAAAATATCCCATGTCTTACACGTGACTAAAAGAGAGTTCTATAGATAAAAATACCCTATGTATGACAGGAATAAACGATAGTTCTACAAACATAAATAGCTCATGTGTGAGACAGGAATAAAAGAGAGTTCTATAGATAAAAATACCCCATGTATGACAGGAATAAACGAGAGTTCTTCAAACATAAATAGCTCATGTATGATACAGGAATAAAAGAGAGTTCTACAAACAAAAATATCCCATGTCCTACACATGACTAAAAGAGAGTTCTATAGATAAAAATACCCCGTGTATGACAGGAATAAACGAGAGTTCTACAAACAATACCGCATGCGTGATACAGAAATAAAAAGAGTTTTACAAATAAAAATACCCCCATATGAAACTTAGATAAAAGCATGAAAAACGTGTTTTAGGTCCATCTCACGAATTATATTTTCATTGATTGCCACTTGTCACGCAAATAGTTTTCTGCTTGTGCACTCTCTCTCTCTCTCTCTCTCTCTGTCTCTCTCTTTCTCTCTCTCTGTATCTATCTGTCTCTCTCTATCTCTCTATGTCTTTCTATCTATCTATCTATGTCTCTCTCTGTCTCTCTCTCTGTCTCTTTCTCTCTCTGTCTCTATCTGTATCTCTCTCTGTCTCTATTTGTCTCTCTATCTCTCTCTGTCTCTCTCTGTCTATCTTTGTCTTTCTCTCTCTGTCTCACTCTGTTTCTCTCTCTCTGTCTCTATCTGTCTCTCTCTATCTCTGTCTCTCTCACTCTCTCTCTGTCTTTTTCTCTGTCTCTGTCTCTATCTCTGTCTCTCACTGTCTCTGTCTCTCTCTCTGTATCTCTGTGTTTCGCTATCTCTCTGTCGCTCTCTGTATATGTCTCTCTCTCTCACGTTCTCTCGCTGTCACCAGTGTCACCTATACAAAAATGCTGATGAAGTCGTTTGATCATGAGACTAGCAACATTATTATGAAAAACGAGTGTGTTCAGAAATGACAACTGTCACACTCGTTACTGCGTTTATGTGTTTATGTAGTTGTGTTCTGTTATTAAGAACTACTGCCACAACACTGTGTTCAGACTCATATGTGCTCTTTCTGTGATTGGCTAGTCAGAAATATTTTTATTATCTGTGGGTAAACAGCAACATCCACATTAGAAGATGGAGCAGAAGTGTGTGCAAGAACTATAAGAACCTTAGGCATCCATGACTTTCACGGTGCCTTGATCTAAAAGGCGATCGTTGATCGATTTAAGAAAATCCCTCTATCATTATCCAATGCCACCGCGATATGGACACCAGCTCTTTCGTTGCAGTATACCTCAGAATGACTTGCACACCAATTAATACTAATCCCTCACTCAAGGCTTAAAAAGTCTATAACTGCTATCCATTCATAATGTAGACTTTTCGTATGTATGCCAGAAGCAAAGAGTTCGACTCGATAGTTGACTTTCTTAAACAGTTTTTAAAAAACCACAACAATTTGAAACTCTTACAAACATATTTTTAAAAAAAACCTAATCAGATCTGGTCTCTGAAAAATAAAAAAAAACACCATTTAATCTGAAGTCGATGTTAACATTTACAACAAAATCCATTTAATCTTAAGCAGAGGCCAAAATTTTAAAAAATCCATTTAATCTAAAACTACTACTAACATTTACAAACATTCCATTTCATCTTAAGCCGCTGTCAACAATTAAAAAAAACACATTTAATCTTAAGCCACCGCAAATAGTAAAAAAAATACATTTAATCTTAACCCGCTGCCAACAATAAAAAAAAACACATTTAATCTTAAGCTGCTGCCAACAATTAAAAAAACTATATTTATTCTGAAGTTGCAAACAAAAACATTTAATCTGAAGACCTTGCCAATTTTAACAACATAAAAAAAAACACATTTAATCTTAAGCCGTTGTTTCAACTCATGTAATCTGTGTTTGAACAGCACCGAAATATTATGATGTTATTCACCTAATTAACAACCTGCTCTGATTCTTCATGGCACAAGTCTTTGCATTCTCTGTCAAAGGTGACCATGGCTTTCTGGCAGCTCGTTAGCGTTTCGTTAGTGTAAATTCATTATTCCTCTTTGATCGAAGTTTCAAACGGGGTCACCTGATCAATCGTGCTTTCTGCAAGTACAATTCCTGCCTTCTCTTTCCTAGTCTCTTAATGGCTGCCATTTTCATTGCACAGGGCATCCGAGTATATTCGCATATAAACTTTAGCTTGGGTCAGTACATATTTAGAGTTTACAAATAAAAGTTAAAGCTTTGTCTTTATCTTCGCAATGGGGTATTCAATATTGCCGCGCCAGATCATTCGTATTCATGCATTCCGAATCTTGTCCAATCTTTTACACTGGGACCTAGACAGCGTGAGTAGGCTCAGTCCTTGGTCAACAACGGAAATGACTAAATGGTGGCATATGATATAATTAGCCTGTGGTCCAGGTTCGCAGCCCTTATTTTCTTGAGAGCTTTCAGAATTTGCTTGCGGTTTGATCGAAAAGGCATCTTTTTCTTACCGAAATCGAATGTTACTTCAAGATATTTATTTTGAGAAAGTCTCGTCTTTGAACGGTACATCTATAAATTGTCATGTCAGTGAGATCAGCGTTCACTGTGGAGATATTCAATTAGCAGCGAATCACATCTGTCATTCTTTTATTGATCAGGAAGGAAGTTGGCACACCGCCCCCCCCCCCCCCCCCCCCGCCTCCCTACCCAAATCATTTCGAAGTTGTTTGTGAAATTAAACATTGCCGTAATCCACGCCATCTGTAATGGGACAAGTATTTTAGGCCTTATGCGTTAGATGCGATGAAAAAAAAAAAACGAGAGGGATGTACGAAGGCTGATCAAATGTTTCAGACCTTGGACTAGACACAAAAAACTAGCTTACCTGTTTAAAATATAATCCCGCTCAAATTAGTTCCTTCTGAGTTGACGCGTTTCTTCTGCAGGAAGCCTTTCTGGAAGTCAATTATTGGAATCTTCATATGACGCTTCGCCACATTTGTCTTGATTTCTTTTGTCTTGAAATTATTTCGTGAAGGGCACATTGAATCGTCAAAAGAGCCAGAAGTCGTAGGGAGCCATGTCTGAGAAGTACGGAGTGTGCAGTAACTACCCACTGTAGTGTTTCAGCCAAAGACCCTGGCTGATGCACTAGACGTGTGTCGAAACATCGCCTTGATGGATTAGCTCTGGGAGAACTGTGTCAACTAAGAACGGGTCTATTACGAAGAGGAATAAGTTTTCAACTTATTATTACTAATTCAGAGCGATCAGCTCTTTGGGGATTCCAGTTAAAAGCGTTGGCGTGTTACGTAACTTTTCTTTCTGCCCTTATCAGAAATCAAAAGTGTATCGTGTTCCTTTACGACCACAGCGTGATGCATTAATCCCAAGTGGTCTATCGGAGTCTTTGTGCTTAACAAAGACAAGAATAGTACCCCTGCACCACAGAGAGCCGCGTTGCGCAGTTGTTAGCGAGCTGGCTTTGCATCCTGGGTTCTGGGTTCATTCCCCAATGAGGCCCCCCGGTCGAACCAGCCTTAAATAGGTACCGGTTCAGTCCGGGAAGTAAAGGCGGCCGGCGTGATGCTGACCATATGATCCACTAAGTGTCGTGGGTTACAAAATAATATTTCCTAACACCATATTTCCTATTCGCCGCATGGTGTGACGGGGTCTGTCTTTTTTTTTTTTACCAGAGAAAGCATATCGTAAGAGGCGACTAACTGTGTGACATGGCATAAGACCGGCGACGATTATGTGATTTGTTTAAAGCAGCATAAATGACGTCTAACAGGTGACAATGGGACAAGTATTTTAGGTCGTGTGCGTCAGATGCAATGAAAAAAACCAAAAACAAGAGGGATGTATGAAGGCTGATCAAATGTTTCCGACATTGGATTAGAAAACAAACAAATTGCTTACCTGTTTAAAATATGATCCTGCTCAAATTAGTTCCTTCTGAGTTGACGCGTAACTTCTCTAGTGTTTGTTTTTTTTTATATATTTTTTTTTATTTGCGTTCGCCTTATTTCTCTAATCGCCAAGGCGTTGTGCGTTACAATGTGGTTTTCATTTTGCGCCTTTTGGAACAGTGCATCCGACTTCAACATGCATTTTGTGTAAGGGTCTGCTTCTTCTTGCATTTTCTGTTTGCTTCCCCGGGGTAACGGCCGGTGCTGTGATGGGGATCGAACCCAGCACCTTTTGGTTGTGAGCCGTGTCACTTAACCACTAGCTCACGTCGTCCCCTCTCTAGTGATTGAGTATATTAAGTTACGCTCGCACATTGGTCAACCACCATTCAAGAAACTTGTTGTATAGAGTCTCCGGAGAGTCTATTAAACCAGAATAAAGACGTTAAGTTATATTACGTTGTTTGACGGTGTGCAATGTCGAATGCCATGGTTTTGCTTCTACTTCGTTCATTCTCAATCTCCTGCTACCAAGCCCTAAAAAGGGCTTTGCAAGTAGCATATTGTAGTCCAGAGAACGGAATGCGTTGTGTCGTAGTTTACTGCTCGATTACGATAATAGCACATTTCGGTCCAACACATCCGACATAAGCAGGCATTTTTGAGTTCCGTGCTGCTTTTCCTCTTCGATCCCTTCTACTTAGCGATCCTGTCCTGTTGCCGCGTGTTATCCAGGATCACCGCGTGGAGGTGTGGAAGGGTCTTGGCAGCTCTGGATCGCTGGCCCTGACGCTAGCTAAGAGCTATGGGTCGCTGACTGCTGCGTCTCATGCGCTTCTCGGCATCTTGATCCCGAATGCCGTCTTTTGAACTATATAGATAAGTTAGTTCATTATTTTCCAGATTAAGGTCGGAATCTTTTTGACCAGCCTTCCTACATCACTATTAACTTTCACTCCTATTCAAATGGGACAATTGACACACAGCTTTCATTAACGTCCATGTAAAGACACTTGCACCAAGCATTCACAGTATTTATACCACTATCCTACACATGATGAGACTGCTATGCATATCGACCGTGGGACCTTTAAAGAATAATTTTACAGGCTGAAAATAATTTCTGCTGACCAATTGTTTCTGGTCCTGTCTCCAAGCACGCAACCCTCTATACGGACATCTTCTATTTTCGACACCTACCTGTCTATTCTGATTAATGCAACTTCCCCATCGCTGCGTCTCACACGCGTAGAATCCATGTATGAACAAAAGCATTGTTTCGCAATATCTCACGTCAAATCCCGTGATGTCGTACATCTGTTTGTATCATCCTTATCAATATGATCATCCTCATTATTATTATCTCTGTTTATATCATCCTTATGGGGACGGTGTGGCCTAGTGGTAAAGTGGCACGGCTCACAACCCGAAGATGCTGGGTTCAATTACCATCACAGCACCGGCCGTTACCCCGGAGAAGCAAACCCTCAGAAAATGCATTAGGAAGCAAACCCTTACATAAATGCATGCTGAAGTCGGATGCACTGGACCGACAGGCGCAAAATAAAAACCACAGAGCAACGCACACCGCCTCGGGGAATAGAGAAATAAAGCGAACGTAAAACAAACAAAAACAAAAAAATATCCTTATCAATATAATCACCATGGTCGTCATGATCAACACTGACATCATTGTTAACATTATCATTAGCAATATAACCATCATCTGCATGTCACCGAGCCGCACGCGATCAAACACACCCATAGCTACCTCTCAGCACTCCATGCTCTTTGTTTGTCTAACCACTTTTTATGTCATACCCAGACACTTTCATTCTGTCGTTTTCCCTCGGTTTGCCCTCCGTCTTTTGTTGTGTTGTAACACCATGTGCGTTATCTTTCCCGCTTCCTGGAAACGTTTCTTCTGAACGTTGATCGCCCTTGTTTATGTTTGCTAGCAGTGATCGTTAGATATGGTTTTCTTTGTGTGCTCGATTATCCTCAATAACATAGACCTTTCTTTGTATCGAGAAAATAAGATGGCGCGTGATAAATGATGGATGTGCCGATGTGAGGTAAATGATGGATGTACCGATGCGAGGTAAATGACTTGTATACCGATGTACCGATGTGAGGTAAATGATGGATATACTGATGTACCGATGTGAGGTAAATGATGAATGTAGGGATGTGAGGTAAATGATGGATGTACCGATGCGAGGTAAATGACTTGTATACCGATGTACCGATGTGAGGTAAATGATGGATATACTGATGTACCGATGTGAGGTAAATGATGAATGTAGAGATGTGAGGTAAATGATGGATGTATCGATGTGAGGTAAATGATGGATATACTGATGCGAAATAAAATGATGGATATACCGATGCGAAATAAAATGATGGATATACCTATGTGAGGTAAATGATGGATATAGGGATGTGAGGTAAATGATGGATGTACCGATGCGAGGTAAATAACTCAATGGTCTCGGTGTAAGATGTCCACCAGGGTGCCGGAGGTCACAGGATCGAATCATGGCGGAGACCTGGATTTTTTTTTTACTAGAATCTTCTGGACAAATGGCCCTGATCTCTGGGTAGTGAGATCGGACCCCTGATCTCTGGGTATTGAGATCGGACCCCTGATCTCTGGGTATTGAGATCGGACCCCTGATCTCTGGGTAGTGAGATCAGACCCCTGATCTCTGGGTAGTGAGATCGGACCCTGATCTCTGGGTTGTGATATCAGACCCCTGATCTCTGGGTAGTCAGATCGGACCCCTGATCTCTGGGTAATGAGATCGGAACCCTGATCTCTGGGTAGTGAGATCGGACTCCCGTGTCAGTGTGGAGCACGTTTAAAATCCTTTGGCAGTTGAAAATGGGAAAGAGTAGGCTTAATATATGCTGCCCGGACAAGATTAAAATTAAAAATCTACATAAGTTATTTGTGGTTTGTTAAGAGCTGATATAGATGGCGCCTAAGTGGTTGCCGATCTACGTAGCTATATTGTTTGAGTCTATTAAAATGGACTCGCACATCGATTAAAACTACCCTCTAAAAGTGAATGTATACAGACTATGTAGAGTCTTCTAAACCAGTGTAAAGACGTTAAGTTAAGTCATGTGAATAACATGGACATTTCCACAAGTTTACATCAGAAAGGAAGAAAAACAATCCTTTAGTAAAAAAAATGTTAAGCGTATAGAATCATGGAATATTAATCATAAAAATCGAGGGATCAAGATGCTGAGCAGCGCATTAGCTGCAGTGGTCAGCGACCCATAGCTAACTGCTAGCGTCAGGGCCAGCAAACCAGAGCTGCCAAGACCCTTCTACACCTCCACGCGGCGATCCTGGATAACAGGCTGCGGCAGGGCAGACTGGCTAAGGAGAAGGAATCGAAAAGGGAATGCTAACCCGGTACTCAAAACAAAAATAGCTTGCTGAAGTCGGATGTGTTGGAACGAAAGGTGCATATATCGCAGTCAAGCTGTTAACTACGACACAACGCATTCCGTTCTCTGGATTACATTCTGCTACTTAAGTCCTTTCAGGGTTTGGTAGTGGGAGATTGAGAACGAACGACGCTAAGCCAAACCAAGCCAAGTTAACCAAACCAAGCAAAGCCAACCAAACCAAACCAAGCCAAGCCAACCAAACCAAGCCAAGCCAAGCCAACCAAACCAAGCCAAGCCAACCAAACCAAACCAAACCAAGCCAAGCCAACTAAACCAAGCCAAGCCAACCAAACCAAGCCAACCAAACCAAGCCAACCAAACCAAGCCAACCAAACCAAGTCAAGCCAACCAAACCAAGCCAATCAAGCCAAGCTAACCAAACCAAACCAAACCAAGCCAAGCCAACCAAACCAAGCCAACCAAACCAAGCCAACCAAACCAAGCCAACCAAACCAAGCCAACCAAACCAAGCCAACCAAACCAAACCAAGCCAACCAAACCAAGGCAACCAAACCAAGCCAACCAAACCAAGCCAAGCCAACCAAACCAAGCCAACCAAACCAAGCCAACCAAACCAAGCCAAGCCAACCAAGCCAAGCCAACCAAACCAAGCCAACCAAACCAAGCCAACCAAACTAAACCAAGCCAAGCCAACCAAACCAAGCCAACCAAACCAATCCAACCAAACCAAGCCAACCAAACCAAGCCAACAAAACCAAGCCAACCAAAAACCAAACCAAGCCAGCCAAATAAAACCAAACCAAGCCAACCAAACCAAGCCAAGCCAACCAAACCAAACCAAACCAAACCAAGCCAACCAAGCCAAGCCAAGTCAACCAAACCAAGCCAAGCCAACCAAACCAAGCCAACCAAACCAAGCCAACCAAACCAAGCCAACCAAACCAAGCCAAGCCAACCAAACTAAGCCAACCAAACCAAGCCAACCAAACCACACCAAGCCAAGCCAACCAAACCAAGCCAAGCCAACCAAGCCAAGCCAACCAAACCAAGCCAACCAAACCAAGCCAACCAAACCAAACCAAGCCAAGCCAACCAAACCAAGCCAACCAAACCAATCCAACCAAACCAAGCCAACCAAACCAAGCCAACAAAACCAAGCCAACCAAAAACCAAACCAAGCCAGCCAAATAAAACCAAACCAAGCCAACCAAACCAAGCCAAGCCAACCAAACCAAGCCAACCAAACCAAGCCAACCAAACCAAGCCAAGCCAACCAAGCCAAGCCAACCAAACCAAGCCAACCAAACCAAGCCAACCAAACCAAACCAAGCCAAGCCAACCAAACCAAGCCAACCAAACCAATCCAACCAAACCAAGCCAACCAAACCAAGCCAACAAAACCAAGCCAACCAAAAACCAAACCAAGCCAGCCAAATAAAACCAAACCAAGCCAACCAAACCAAGCCAAGCCAACCAAACCAAACCAAACCAAACCAAGCCAACCAAGCCAAGCCAAGCCAACCAAACCAAGCCAAGCCAACCAAACCAAGCCAAGCCAACCAAACCAAGCCAACCAAACCAAGCCAACCAAACCAAGCCAACCAAACCAAGCCAAGCCAACCAAACCAAGCCAACCAAACCAAGCCAACCAAACCAAACCAAGCCAAGCCAACCAAACCAAGCCAAGCCAACCAAGCCAAGCCAACCAAACCAAGCCAACTAAACCAAGCCAACCAAACCAAACCAAGCCAAGCCAACCAAACCAAGCCAACCAAACCAATCCAACCAAACCAAGCCAACCAAACCAAGCCAACAAAACCAAGCCAACCAAAAACCAAACCAAGCCAGCCAAATAAAACCAAACCAAGCCAACCAAACCAAGCCAAGCCAACCAAACCAAACCAAACCAAACCAAGCCAACCAAGCCAAGCCAAGCCAACCAAACCAAGCCAAGCCAACCAAACCAAGCCAAGCCAACCAAACCAAGCCAACCAAACCAAGCCAACCAAACCAAGCCAACCAAACCAAGCCAAGCCAACCAAACCAAGCCAACCAAACCAAGCCAACCAAACCAAACCAAGCCAAGCCAACCAAACCAAGCCAACCAAACCAATCCAACCAAACCAAGCCAACCAAACCAAGCCAACAAAACCAAGCCAACCAAAAACCAAACCAAGCCAGCCAAACCAAACCAAACCAAGCCAACCAAACCAAGCCAAGCCAACCAAACCAAACCAAACCAAACCAAGCCAACCAAGCCAAGCCAAGCCAACCAAACCAAGCCAAGCCAACCAAACCAAGCCAAGCCAACCAAACCAAGCCAACCAAGCCGAGCCATAAGAATCGCAAACCAATGACACATCCAGAGAGGGTCTTTATCTGGTTAGCAAACTCACAAGTCACCTACCTTTGATTGGGGTGCGATTACTTGTAACGAGAGAAAAATTATAAAAGACGTGTTACTAACTCACGAAAAACATAAACACCAGGAATAGATGAGATACCTCATGTTCATGAACACAGCGTGAGAGCCTCTACAAATTGTACTTTTTAAGAATGTTAATGATATTTACGCCAAGGGAATATGGCACAAAGAACGCACAAGTTCAATAATAATTCCTTTCACGCTCTAAAAAAGAATACAAAAGAATGCGGCCAATTCCGAACGATAAGCTTAATATCACGCGCATCTAAAATCATATCAAAGATAATTAAGGAGAGAATCGATGGCAAGATAGAGGAGATGCCGAAAGATAACCAGTTTGGATTTCTCAAGGACAGAGCTACACAGAAGATGACAGCAATGAAACAGAAAATAAGACGATGCCAGCAATGACAAAAAAGACCTAAAGAAAAAAACAAAATATTGCTAATCTCAAAGAATATCAGAATAGAACTGAGGAATAGAATAATCACTACTCATGTATGGCCTATTGCACTGAATTTTTGTATTGGGTTGAAAGATGAACTGTAGCAAAGAAAGTTGAAAAAATTGTGCTACTGTATATTGAACATGAAGTTGAACAGAAGTAAAAATACAATGACAATGACCTCACTGAGATAGACACATAAAGACAAATAATTCAAATAATTCAAAAAACAAGATTTACTTGACTAGAACACAGTATGGGATATGAAAGTCTTCTGCAGAGGATAATAGAGGACAAAATGCATGGGAAAAGAGGGAGGGGGGGGGGGAAACTACTAATACTCACTTTTATATTTCAGACACGCAGAGACATTAAAGTACAAACTTAGGCTGGAATAAAGAAAACTGCAGAGGATAGGGTCAAATAGAGAGACATGCTCAGATAACTCCAAAATCAGTCTTAGAACTAACCGACCAGAGGATAGGGTCAAATAGAGAGACATACTCAGACAACTCCAATATCAGTCTTAGAACTAACCGACCAGAGGATAGGGTCAAATAGAGAGACATACTCAGACAACTCCAATATCAGTCTTAGAACTAACCGACCAGAGGATAGGGTCAAATAGAGAGACATGCTCAGACAACTTCAATATCAGTCTTAGAACTAACCGACCAGAGGATAGGGTCAAATAGAGAGACATACTCAGACAACTCCAATATCAGTCTTAGAACTAACCGACCAGAGGATAGGGTCAAATAGAGAGACATGCTCAGACAACTTCAATATCAGTCTTAGAACTAACCGACCAGAGGATAGGGTCAAATAGAGAGACATACTCAGACAACTCCAATATCAGTCTTAGAACTAACCGACCAGAGGATAGGTTCAAATAGAGAAACATACTCAGTCAACCTTACAACTAGTCTTAGGACTTGACCAGTCAGAGGATAGGGTCAAATGGACTGACATGATCAAAGAAACTTTCAACCACTCTTAGGACTGACCATCTAGATTATTATCATCTTCAATAGATTTTTTATATGTCCAATGTGTTCTCCCGGGGAACCGTATGTCTGTTCATTCATTCAATGTCCATAATTTGTCTCCATTAAGTTCTATATAACCGTGCATACGCTGTTGGGATGTGTCTGTTCTTGTGACCATGAGGACATGCGCTGGTAGCCTAATTAAAGCATAGTTGTTTCAGGTTGGAGGCAAACGAAATGATCTAGACCATTCCTTACGTGAGGCGACTGCAGTAGTACGCTGCATTTTTTCCTTTGTTCTCTAAATCCTCCAGTAATGGTGGTTTTGTTATGTCTTGTCCTGTCCCTTTCATCACTCGTTTTTTAGAAATCTTGCGCCAAAGCTCGTTGCGTGCTTTTGTTATAGTGATTTCTGTAGCAATTGGTTTAAGACGATGAGGTTGTTAGGTTGGACACCTCTCTTTAATCTCTTTTTTCGACATGCATTGAGTTAAAGATTATTAATTCCTTCCACGCCAGTACGGGGCACTGCGATGCACTGTGTGTATGTACTAATACATGACACACATTTTGATAAGCATTGGCAAGACCAATTTGTTCATTATTGTTGTTAATTTTCAAGATGATAAAGACAATACTTAATTACGTTCCGTCTCCAAGCACCACGTTATACAGTGTGCATCCAGTATCCAGCGACATGGATTGACCTGCCATTTGCCTTCAGCATGTCACACCTATTGCATGTTTCCTGGAGGTTGAGGCAGGTCATCATGTGGTCTGGTTTCTGAATTGCGACAGTCACATGTGTCATCATCTGCATATCTCCATGTTGCTCTTGCACATGACACACCTGATAAAGAGTCTGTTCAGCAACTTCCTTGACGTATATGGTAGATGATGTTAAGGTGCAGGTTCCTCTTGAAGTTCCTTCTCTGGGGCCTGCATCAATTCGGGCCATCTCTGGGGCCTGCATCAATTCGGGCCATCTCTGGGGCCTGCATCAATTCATGCCATATCTGGGGCCTGCATTAATTCGTTCCATCTCTGGGGCCTGCATCAATGCGTGCCATCTCTGGGGCCTGCATCAATGCGTGCCATCTCTGGGGCCTGAATAAATTCGTGCCATATCTGGGGCCTGCATTAATTCGTGTCATCTCTGGGGCCTGAATCAATTCGTGACATATCTGGGGCCTGCATTAATTCGTGCCATCTCTGGGGACTGCATCAATTTGTGCCATCTCTGCGGACTGCATCAATTTGTGCCTTCTCTGGGGACTGCATCAATTTGTGCCATCTCTGTGGACTGCATCAATTTGTGCCATCTCTGGGGCCTATATCAATTTGTGCCATCCATCGATACTGCGGCTCTCAGTGCTTGGCTGTATCGGCTGTGTTGGTTTTAGGAAGCTATGTCAGGATTTGAGTCTTGTTCTCTGTACTTGATGTCCGAACATTAGGTGACTTGGTTTTTGGTTGTGCGTCTGTTTTTCTCGTTCGATTTCTGCTGCGACACTTCTTCGGTTCTCATGTGGTGCTATTTCCATTATGGCATAAATGTTATCGATAGTGGTGAGTTTCAGGTATCGTGATACTATCCGACCCACCTCATTTATCGCTGTGTCAACTAGTTTCGCATGGATAGAGTTTTTTTTCAGACTGAACATTGATGATGATAATGATAAAGATGATGATGATGAAGATGAAAACGATGAAATAATTTCTTGAAATGTGAGCTAGCTGCTCTTGTTAGCCAAATGTCTCTCAGACAAAAGCATACATCTCCATCAGTTGGAGCTCCTTTAAAGTTTGTTGTCATAGAGGCATCATGATATTGAAGAGAGAGGTTAGAAGCAGCTTTCGAGGTGAGGCAATCCAGTATTTCAGTGTTCCAGAAACGTTAAGTGCTCCCAAGGACCTAGCACATGTATCAGAGTTGACTATCCCATCATTCCTCAGTCAGTCATGTAAGCTCATCTGTAATGACGGTACACCAGCCATTTCCCGCCACTTGGAAGATCGTCACAAGGAGGCAGATATGAAATGTCCGCAACATGCATTTCTTCATCTTCCATGGGGGTAAGTGACATCAAAAACAGCAACGGCCGAGGCCGAGGCAAGAATGCATTTAACCTATGAACTGGAAGTAGATTGATGCAGCACAGAGCCTGTACAATTTGCGCCCGAGTACTCTAGCTCTAAATATAGGGCTCAACATGATTCGCAATGTTGTTTAGTCAGGCCCCTCCGTCTTTGGGAACCTTCTTCTTCTTCTTCATCGTACGCAGTCAGACAGTAACCATTATTTTTTCGAAAAAAGCAGCCCATTATCCTGAGGCTGTCGACACTGCAATAGAGCTTGTCTAGTGTTGCCACTGGTGATGGCCACATCTGCTCTCTCTGATCCTCGTATGTCGGGCAGTTTCGCAGCAAATGCTCAGCGGTTATTTTCCCGGTATCACACGGGCATTCGTCGGTGCCACCTATCTTCAATTTGTTGAATAGGTAGTACCTCAGTCTATTGTGGCCAGTGCGAAGTCTGAAGACCACGATCTGCTCTCTTCTGTTCAACTGGTAATAGGCATCGTTTTTGGTGTAGCCAGTATGTTCGGTTTCCCATTTGGTCATGTATCTAGCTCTAATAAGCCGTTTTGACTCTTCGTATGTCATACTAGTATCTGGTTGTGGTAATTTTGCACCTTCTTTTGCCAGTCTGTCTGCCTCCACGTTGCCTTGGATGTTGCAGTGAGATGGAACCCACTGCACCACTACCCTTTTTGGTGCGGCCTGCTGGTATAGTTGACAGAGTACTGCTCTTAAATCATTAAGTTCAGTATTTTTCTGGCCTTTTAGTGATGTGGCTACGGCCAGAGCATCTGTAAGCAGGACTATGTGGCTTTCATCCCTTTTACCTGTCACCATTTCTTCCACTGCCGCCCTCAGTGCCTCTTCCTCCGCTCTGAAATTGCTTGTGTATTTTCCAGTAGCGAATGGGAACCGATCCAGAAGAGATACTTCCGCCAGAATTTCTCCAGAGATCATTGGAGCAGGCAGGTTCTCTAACCGCGTCAGGTCAGGATAACATGGAGACAGTTAATTTTCTGGTAGACTGCACTCTTGTTTTCGAAGCTTTCCTTAGTGACTTCTTCAAACACACAGAATGTTCTCTGGTATTTGGTTTGAGCGAATCTTGAAGTATCATAGAGCGTATTGAAGTATGGGAGCTTGGGTTCTCAACGCTGTAGTGCAGTACAAGGACTCTCAGTGGACTCCCAGCTACGAGGATCAGGGTCTCGAGTCACATTTCGTTTGTAAGTCTGTAGCAAGATAAACTTTTTCTATGTGCACTGTGTGTGCGTAATTAGATCTTGGTCAGAACGTTAGCCTGACACCGACGTTAGCCTGATCCCGACGTTAGCCTGACCCCGACGTTAGCCTGACCCCGACGTTAGTTTGACCCCGACGTTAGCCTGACCCCGACATCTGCCTGACCCCGACGTTAGCCTGACGCCGACGTTAGCCTAACCCCGACGTTAGTCTGACCCCGACATTAGCCTGACTCCTACGTTAGTCTGACGCTGACGTTAGCCTGACCCCGACGTTAGCCTGACCCCGACGTTAGCCTGCCCCCGTCGTTAGTCTGACCACGACGTTAGCCTGACCCCGACGTTAGCCTGACCCCGACGTTAGCCTGACCCCGACGTTAGCGTGACCCCGACCTTAGCCTGACCCCGACGTTAGCCTGATCCCGACATTAGCCTGACCCCGACGTCAGCCTGACCCCGACGTTAGCCTGACCCCGACGTTAGCCTGACCCCGACGTTAGCCTGACCCCTTCGCAAACAGGAAAGCTGTGGTAGCCATTTCCGTTATGTTTTCTATTAAAAAGTGAGTTCAATAAGTTCCAGAACTTGAACAATTGCGCTGCAGTACAATGGTACAGCAATGTCCGGTCAGTTGTGATGTCTATGACGCCTTACTCGAGTGACCAACGGTTACCCGTCTATTTCTGATGAGATTGTTTATAAACTCTGTAGCTGATTGTATACGCATGTCAAATTCTATTTTTGCGTGTATTTAGGATTTCAAGCTTTGTAAGACTCACGAAAACTTAGGAAATGTTTAAACAAGTTGGATTAGGGGAAGATGGAGGGGAGGGGGAGGGGGCACTCTTTGCACGAACTGTGCTCGTTGTTACGATTAATTTAAGAGCCCTAAGGATGATCAGTTGTCAACATATTTCAATTCCCATTCTGGAGATCCACGACATCACCTGCCCACTCTCATGTTAAATAAGTTCCAATTGTTGTCTGATAGTTCTATAAATAGCACAAGAACATTCCCAGAGGATTGTGTCGTTACATTCTAACAGAAACGCGTTTGGAGAGAAAGTTCTGAGTTGCGAAGTTACAACTGCAGGTCCCCCAAAACAATATTATAATCCACATATCACTGCTCGTTCAGCTAATTTGAATAAAAATTCAGACATTGTGCTTGCCCAGCCAAGCTAAAACCTTCCCTGGCCCCATCATACTTTTATTATACTGCTAGAGAGGATGACGATGTTGTACCACTGAAGAAATTAAGGACAATCCGCAGACGGGTCTTCGTCTGATGCCCACGAATACTTAACAGAAATGCTTCCAGAATTGGAAACGGCTTTGAGAGTGTTGTAAGTAAAAATCCCGTTGACACGCCAGTCTGGCATATTGGGAGAATAGTGTCAGACCTATATTCTTCGTGACGATCAGCAACCTTGGGATGATGAGGTCAACAGAGGTTAATAGAGCAATAGAGTGTTTCGAGGCAGACAACTTCAACTTAATTCTAGGTACGCCCGATATTGGTACTCAAAATAAATTCGATAACTTTTTGAACAGACCTAGTATATAACTCAAAGAACTTGGAATGTGGTTGAAAGTGTTTTCATAATTTAAAAAAAAGGGGGTCAAAACACAAAGACTGTTCTATTTATTTATATAATACGTTATTCATCTTTTGTGACGAAAATTTCTAGGCACCGTCTGTTGTTTGTGTTTATATATTTCTTTCTAACGTGTTTGATCATAAATAATCTTCTCTATTTCCACAATGTACCGATTTCAGAACGACTTTTATCAAATCGAATTGCAAGACAGTTTTGGGAATAGATAATTGGTTGCACTCATTCGTTTTAGGAAGATTTTTAGAATGCACCCGCCCACATAAAATGTAAGGTTGTTTGCAGAAGGAAGAATGAAAGGAAGGAAGGAATGTGTAGTTGTGTCTACTTATGTTCCAGATGTTATAGAATAGAGTGAAATTAATTGTACACAGATATTTATATCAGGTAGGAAATGCTCGATAGTCAATGGTTATTGATCCAGCGAGCTCCTGCCCTTTGACCCAATGCCATATAGTGGTAACTGCAAGTGTTTGTGAGCTGTTGTTTAGTTCCGTACAAAGTGTTCCATTTGTCTGCCCTCACAGGAAGAAACTTTTTCCTAAGAGCGACACGCCCCAGACATTCAAAACGATGGTGTTAAACAATGTCATAAGCATGTGTGCAGTATGTTCTTGTTGGATTCTGTTCAAGTGACTGATACGTTGTATATGTTGGGTGTGAAGTCGGAAAATGGTACTTTGATTTCTTCTTTTCAGGAGGGTGATGTTGTCTTTGAGATTTGGGAACGCCATATGTTTGTAGATTTCTCTCCCACTATTCCCCATTGCTTATCTATTCAGCCAAGCCTCTTTGTTCGCAGTCTTCAGTAATAACCTGTATGGCTGATGGTGTATATTGTTCCTGACTTGATTCCTTCTTAGCCAGTCTGTCTGCCTTGTCATCGCCAGATGTATTTGAATGACGAGGGATCCATTGCGTATCTATTCTGACTTCATGGAATAGGATACATTGGTTGACATCTAGGGATATTTGGGAACGTTTTGGCTAACAATGACCATCATTCAACGCTTAGAGGGCAGATAATGAGTCTGTGAAGATTACGATTCTTCAGGTTTGTTTATGGGAAGGTACCAGATGCAGTCTTCAAGTGGTACATAGCTACTTCTAGTGGTGTTATTTCTGCCTGATAGTTTGAACATATCTACCCGCAGATAATCAAACAGCTCATCAGATGTTTCGTCTGGATACGCTATGTCGACTCCATCTTGTCTGAATACTCTATGTGGATTCGATATCCGACTTTAACATCAGAATAAACATGTATCCATTTTTTTTTGGTAGGCGTCAATGATTCTGTGTTATGCTCTTGTAAGACTTACTGAATCAGCACTTCTTGTTGTATTATTTGGTAGTGTTGTTTCAATTTTTGTCTGTTTCAGACATGTATGTTATGGTAAATTTGTTGTTACTATCTATGTTTCTTGTCTTTTTTGGGGGGAGGTGATATCTGTCTTTAATCCCGTTGCCATTGTTCTACGAGATGTCAATTGGGGTGGTCTTTGGTCATTCTTTTACTCCTCGATAGTCGATAAAAACATATATAGGTGATGGCTTAGTGATCACAGTAAGACAACAACAAAATGACACTCCGTTACTACCACACGATCTTCGTCAAGAGCAGAGAACGAACGGTAGTAGCCACGTTTTCCCAGCGTTCGTGATATATTTTAGAAACGTTCTGTTGATGTTTTAGCTTTTTCAAAATTTTTGTTTACAGATATTGCAGCACAGTATTACTATAAATATTTTTATTTGAAGTTACCTTCATCTTTGTTCAAATGAGAAATTGAAGATGTATAGAATATATAATACAGACAACTAAAAAACTAGCAATGTAGTCATACATGCACGGAACTAGAAACAACAGGATTAGTCACGTCAAAACTTCAAAACAAGTAAATAAACAAAGTGGTACCAATAATAGCACAGACAAGTGTTATAGGACCAATCTAAGAACATACACATTAGATTATAGAGTAGAAACTCAATTAATAGGCAAATACATTCAATAAACTCTATTTCAAGTGACGGTTGTGAAATCACTGGCATGAATTAAGGGGCTAGAAGAGTCCCGAGGGGTCTGTCGGGGTCTTTGTGTATGACAAGGACAATAGCACCACTGCCTCGCTTAGAGCATGCCGTATGAGGCGACTAACTGTGTGACATGGCAGAACATTAGTCATGATTAGGTGGTTTGTTTAGAGCAGCCTAGATGGCCTCTAACAGGCCGCTGGGGCCTACTTTGCTCTAGTGTTTGAGCCTATTAAAATGGACTCGCACATCGGTTAACCCTCCTCCGTAAGCGATTGTTCCAACGAGGCGGAGTAATATGCTGCTCGAGCCTAGCCCACTAAGCAGGAAATCCTTCTCTCTGCTACATCCAGATCATACCACTGCTGAGACCTGCACAGAGGCATCTGCCCCTGTAGAATTACAGGTCGACAAAGAGCAAGGAAGAGTCTAGTTGGGGGAATCCTCTACCCATGCATTTCTTGGAGCAAGGCGCATTCATCTCCTAGAGGTAGGTAGTTCAAATGGACATCGTCTATTATTCACTTTATCATATGTTGTCGAGGTTTTCTGAGTTGTGACTATTTTGTCCCAATTTCATGACGCGCCATGTTTCTTAGGACTGGGTGTGTTTTACGGTGTTTTGCCCCTAAAGACTCGTGCCTCCGACGTCAGCGCGAATGTTTTAAATGGATTGTCTTTCTCTAGATCCACATCAGTGCTGTTTCATGAACAGAACAAAAAGCAATATTGGATTGTGAGCTTTACGATGATCCACTTTACTACGTCTTCTCTTACAGCTTAGATTTGGATACCACATGACAAGAGATATCAGAGGCGACCAACAAAAGACAAATGGATTCTCATGTTCGGGGTTCAAGAAGACGACCCAAAATAGGAAACCGAGAGAGAATTATCGTGTAAATTGTAAGTTTATTTACATAATTAAGAGAACATATAAATGTTAGCTTTCTCATCCCTTTGAGATCATAAAATTATGTTCAACAGAAATGTGTATATGGCCATCTCTACTTTTTCTGGTTATTAAATGGATTATGAAAACAAGAGTATTTTTGTTTTAGTAAAACGACAGCAAAATCAATAGTCAAACGAACTCAAATATTAAATAACAGGAGGACAGATCGTAGAACAAGTGCAAAAATGTTACTATTTAGGACACATTATTACAAAAGAAGCCAGCTGTGATATTGAAATTAGTACTCGGAGCGGAGTTGCAAAAATGCATTCCGTAAAAAACAAAAACTTGTAACTACAAATAACATCAATCTTCGGTGAAGAATAATAACTAATCATCTGGCCCGTCGCATTGTACGGCTCTGGAGTCTAAACAAAAGAATGAAAAAAACATTACAAGCTTTTGAAATGTGGTGCTGCCACAGGATGCAAAGAGTGAGATGGACAGAAAAAGACCAAATGAACTAGTGCTTAAATATATAGGGTCAGATAGACAACTGAGGACTAGTATCCAGAAAAATAGATTGGGTAGGCGTGGGCATATTATGAGGCATGAGGTCTTTTATTGAAAATTGTTGTTGTCGTTGCTTAAATGTTAGCCTCACTAGTTTCTACTGGTGGAGGCGCGCCCATTCCACCACAGACCATGGGCGATATCAAGACGCATAAACCAGTGCTTGGATGTATGTCTGCGTCTGTATGTACCTATGCTAGGTTTGTGCGCCCTCAGAAGCTAGCCCAACCAAAGTGCAATGGAAGGGCCTCACCATGAGGTGGCGAGTGACAGTTGTGCAAGAGTGTGACTGTTGGACAGAATCAAATGAAACAGAGTGAGGTGAGAAGAGAGGGGAGGGGAAGAGTGGCCCCCAGGATGAGCCTCCTCATTTTTTAGAAGGCAAAAGTCAGGACAAAAGAAGGAATGGACGTCCAAGAAACAATTACGTCACACAGGCGTTCAAGAACATAGGGGTTAAGGCTTTTACTGAGCTGAAGTGTTCTGCTGGGAAAAGAGGACAGTGGCGTGACGGGATCAGAAGACTTCAACACCAATCTCCAGACTGACTAACAGATGACAGTGGCATGACACGATCAGAAGACTTGAATATCAGTCTCCAGATTGACTAACAGAGGACAGTGGTATGCCACGATTAGAAGACTTTAATATCAGTCTCTGTACTGACACTAACCTGATGATGATGATGATGATTATGTTGACGACGAAGACAACAACATCAATCGATTACGATGTAATTGCTTTTAATATTTTAAAACAACTTGATGATCTGAACGTTACCAAAGATGTGACTTTCCTGTCCTATCACCGTAATTAAACACATATACATGATGAGAGGTCCCAGAAAAGGAGGACCGAGAGTACGCAGTGCAAATATTAAAGAACATGATAATAAATGCAACTAACAACAATCTGATTATACTGGAAGGCACACTCCTACTGGATCTAAAATCACTCATGTATCTGGATAATAATAGATATCAAAATATATAATTACAAAAGATGAGAGCAGCTTTCATTGCGCTGAGGAACTTGCGGATATCAAAATTAATTATGCCATCATCATCAAGTGACGCCTCCCGCAGCGGAGGGAATATGTCTTTGGCTCGCCCGAGGCTAGTACACTCAATCAAACTGTGTCTCGACCACATCCTAATGTAGTCTGTTCATCCTTAAATCTGACGCCCTTTTGCTCTCTAGCCCTCTGCCCTCCAAAATGACCTTTAGCAGACCGACAATGCGCTTGACATGACTATGACTGTCATGGAATACTTGGAATACTTAGAATACTTGTATTCAAACAGGCATGTTGTTAATATTTTGCCAGATAGTCGAAGGCTATCTGTAGTAGGTATTTTAAACGTCATGGCTAACTAACTTTCGGGGAAGGTACAACTAATTTGGGTACATTTTTAACTTGGATTGTTTTTTCAGGACACGGGCTGTTAATCTTACTCTTTTCGATTTCTAACGGTCAATGGATTTTTAACATGCTTGACACTGAACACGGGAGTTCGATCTCACTAGCCAGAGGTCAGAAGAATTTTTTACAAATGATCCACATGAACAAATCTCGACTGTAGTTCGAACCCGCTACCTCCGACAAACGAAGCGGACATCGTACCCCGAGATAGACTACTGAGCCTCCTTCAAACTATTGATTTTCATAAATGACTCCATGTGTAGGACAAAAGGATTGAAATCGTATGATACAATCAGGAGTGTGGAACTGCTGGAAGGAACGAGACGGATATCAGTGGAACATGACGTGGGAACAAGAATGTGACGCTCGATAAGGAAACCAATTGATGGCATTACAAGACAGTCACGGAGAAGAGTTGTCAAGACAAACACAAGAGACAGGGAAGACGTAGACAGAGCTGGAACGAATGGCAAGAACAAAAGATTGGCGCGTATTTGTTGAATACCTTAGCTTAACAAGCAGCTGAAGTTTGTATTGATTGATACACTCTGCCCTGCTACTACCAGACGAACTATAAAAAGGTTAAAGGCGAGGGTTCGACTTCATTGCCGGGGGTTGTCCCATATGGCTCAGTCTCTCTCAGTAGAAACGTATTCCGCCTGCCGAGAGTAATGCTCAAAGCACGAACTCCGTAGCTCCAGCGATGAACCTAGGGGTCCCTTAAGCGATGAACCCAGGGGTCCCTCCAGTGATGAACCCAGGGGTCACTCCAGCGATGAACTCATGGATCCCCCCTGCCGAGAGCATTACACAAAGCACGAACTCCGTAGCTCCAGCGATAAACCCAGGGATCCCTCCAGCGATGAACCTAGGGATCTCCGGAAAAATTGACCTAATGCATCGACCGTCGCAGCTCGAATTCTAACCCCGACCATCTGAACACGAGACAAACGGCCTATCCACTTCGCCCACGAACTATACATTCCTCTAGCTAGGGACTAAAACAATGATAATCTTTTTTGTTTATAATAACATAAATTTCAAAGTGTTAGAGTTCTCGCTTCTCATGTGAAGGTACCGAGTTAGATCCGTGTTATCGACACGCTCCTGTCGACCCAAAAGTAAATGGTTTATGATATACTGTTAGGGAAGTAAAGTCAGAGAGAAGGTACAGGGCAGCACAGTTATGTCCTTTAAAGTTGGGGTAAAGTACATAGAGGTTTCTAAAACCGATTCCCGAAAGGAGAGTCTGCCGTAGAACGATATTAAGCGTCACATTCTTTGTTTTGTATAATGATGGAATCACATTTGCTATGGTTCCCGAAGTGTTTATGTCATTGGCGACCTGTGTTGTTAAGTGGTTTGTCGAAGTGGTAAGTCCGCCAGACCTCCGCTACCGCACGATCGTACTGCCCCGGGCGTATCTACTCTGAGCTACACTGTGCTGAGTTTGCCTGAGTCGGCATTCTACTCAGCTGATTGCCCATCTCTGCATTAGATAACTCTGAAAGAGTTATCTGTCGTTTTGCAAAACTGAAACATTGCAGAGCTGACGTATAAGGGGCTCGCTCTGGCCCACGCAGGCTGGGAGAGATGCTAGATCGCTTGGGATTTGCTATTAACTCAACTTTGCACTGCATTTAATGCATTCAACTCAACATTGCAATGCATTGGATACATTCAACTCAACATTGCACTGCATTGAATGCATTCAACTCAACTTTGCACTGTGCTGAGTGCAACCAACGCATCATTGCGCTAAGAACAACGTGTCCAAGACCTATTTTAGCAACAATGAAACACAGGATTCTAACGGATATGGATCCTCTAGACTTCGTATGTTAATGGCGATGGTAGGACCGCCAGAAGCTTTGAGGAATTGTTTTAGCTTGGCACTCGACATTAGACACGGTCGAACGCACCACACCCTCTGTGTTTGAGAGGAAGTCATATACTTTTCCGGCTTCTGTTCGGGTGAAAATAAAAGCCACATGACCATCTAACCACCACGCCCCCCCCCCCCAACCCCAACCCCCACCCCCCACCCCCTCCAAATTCTCCCAGGACTTTAAACTAAAATCCTCAGGAGCTAATTGCTCAAGGAAGCTGATTAACGGTAAACATAATAACAGAGATATTGGTTTTCATGTTAGGGATGTTACCATCTTTGTGATTGTGAAACGTGTACTAAATTATAGCTGAGCAAGCTAATGTGAGAGGTATACTATCTACATTATCTTTCATCCAAGCCTTCATCCCCAAGGATGACGGATGGCAAATTGGGAACTGACATATTCATGAATGACCAAACACGTGACTCAGTTGCCCCAACCAACTTTTGACCGTGATCTTACAACGATGATATGTGATGACAGCGCACCACCTACTACGTCCGGTGTGAACAACAGACATGCGCGCATCTTATCATGACACAACACGAACACCAAACGCACGCCAACTGTTGGTTGTTTTTGTTGCTGCTATTGTTGCCTTGACAACCTTTGATATCATGATATCTGTCCACGCCACAAACGCTGCTGAAATCAAAACAGAAAGTGTCATCTACCATCTACGCGTTATATATATATGTGACCGGACATCGCGAGAATTCTGTACTGCCAACAAAAGTGTAACTGAAATGTCTGACCTTTTAGCCCAGTCATCTGACCGAGATCATAAACTTCGAAATGACTGCGACAATCACAACGTCTCGTGCAATCATTCCACCGGTTCAACCAACCAAACTGATTCTTCCACTTTTGAATACCACTTGGATAGCAATCACATTATCCTAACAAAAGTGGCATCACATATCACATCATTTCGTTTCAACTTGACATATCACATTTTTCAAGGAAATGTTCGAAGCTCGATAACCCATGTTGACAAGCTGGTCCGGTTACACACTGCTGACGTCATTATAGCTGTTGGGAGTTCAAGAACCGTGCAGACAGCGGCCATCGTGGCTGAGGGCTACAGGATACCAATCATTGGATACAATACGGATCATGTAGATGGAGCAAAGGTAAGAACATGTAATTACTTTTTCTGTATTCTTTATCTTCTTATTTATCTTTCTGCGTCTAATAACTTTATGGAGCATTGCACCACTCCCCCCCCCCCCCTCCTTACAACCTCTATCCAAACACTTGCACTTTCGTTTTTTGTTCAATAACAATGGTTTTACATGAAGAGGTCGCTAGACTCCATTCACAACCCTCTTTAGTCGTTTTTAACCACATGCTTTGTTGGTTGCAGTGGTCATATTATTACCACCCCGGGTACCACTTGGGACAACACGAGTAATAGAGAGAGCTCATTTCTGAGCATGACAGCGTCAGGCACCAAGTTGCTTTGAGGGCCTAGAAATGTTGCTAAGGGGACCTAGAAATGTTGGTATGGAGTGTTGCCATGGGGCCTAGAAGTGTTGCTATGGGGCTTAGAAATGTTGCGAAGGAGCCTAGAAATGTTGCTTTAGCACCAGGAAATGTTGCTATGGAACCTAGAAGTGTTGCCATGAGGCCTAGAAATGTTGCGAAGGAGCCTAGAAATGTTGCGAAGGAGCCTAGAAGTGTTGCCATGAGGCCTAGAAATGTTGCTTTGGCCCATAGAAATGTTGCTATGGAACCTAGAAGTGTTGCCATGAGGCCTAGAAATGTTGCGAAGGAGCCTAGAAATGTTGCGAAGGAGCCTAGAAGTGTTGCCATGAGGCCTAGAAATGTTGCTTTGGCCCATAGAAATGTTGCTATGGAACCTAGAAGTGTTGCCATGAGGTTTAGAAATGTTGCGAAGGAGCCTAGAAATGTTGCGAAGGAGCCTAGAAATGTTGCTTTGGCCCATAGAAATGTTGCGAAGGAGCCTAGAAATGTTGCTTTGGCCCATAGAAATGTTGCGAAGGAGCCTAGAAATGTTGCTTTGGCCCATAGAAATGTTGCGAAGGAGCCTAGAGATGTTACTTTGGGCCTAGAGATGTTGCTATCGGGCCTAGAGATGTTACTTTGGGCCTAGAGATGTTGCTATGGTGCCTAGAAATGTTGCTATGTCAGCCAACACTTCGGGGCCAGTGATATCTTTACTCTCATAGCTTCCCCCTTCACTGTATTTCATTCTTATCCAGCCATTTGCCTGGCTCATACATTTCTTACAAGGCTAAATCAATGTATGCAGGATGGATTGGTGCAGGATTTTTTTTCCCCGATCGCAAACCCGCTCCCGTGGTCGACCCAGCCACAGAAATTGGGTACCAGAGAAATCTGGGAAGTAAAAACGACCGGCGTGATGCTAACCACATCATCCACTAAATGCCGTGGGTCACAAAATAATATGAGCCTAACCCCATATTTCCTATACGCTGCATGGCATGACAGTATCTTTACTTTACCTTTAAACCTATTTGTCACCAATTTGGTTATTTTTGTTCTTCTTCTTGAACTTTTTCTTCCATATTCAGAAGTTCTTCCAGCAAGAAAATGAACTTGTTACTAACGTACAACACCTAAGCGATAGCTTCTCTTCTCTCTTTGAGCAGTCAATAACAAATTGAGATGATGATAATAATAATAACAATAATAATAACAATAATAATGTTATGTTGTTTGTTGAATGCCCACAAATAGTACGTTTACTCTTTTGTGTGCCCTGAAAAAGCCTGAAGTGGAAGGTTGTAATATCTTTTCTCCCATCCCGAGCGTGTTGATGAAGGTGGACTGAGATCCTCCAGGCTGTTGTACTATGATTGGCTTCATCTGTGTGTCGCTTAGTACTATGGGAATCACGTCGATCCCCCACCTCGTTATGCTGAGGTGAAACAAGTCTATTTACAGGGAGTACTATATGGAACGAGTTTTGTGGGGGTTCGAAGAGGGGGGGGGGGAAGAGGCGCTTGGTCAGTATATTTGACCTGACCCTGTCAACATTGTCCAGTCAGCATATTTTGTCTGAGCAGACGTTAACCTCTTCTGCCTAACAATAATTATTATTGTAATAGTTGCCCATGCCAAGCGTAGAAGGTGACAGCATACGACTGGAGCTGCAAGATGTGATTGTATACGACAAAGATAATTCTAGCACGGTAGACTTGCTTTAGACATTAGTGTCAGAAGTCGATTGTGGGGGTCGTCGTGCATTCTGGTTTTTTTTGTCGGCATTTCGATTGCTCCGGGGCTCAACAATGACTGCTCGCTGGACAAACTGAGCAACTTGTGTGACGCTGAACGGTTCTGTGCAAGCGTCTCGCAGGAAGTGACATCAATGTTGAAGATCTTCAAAGACATTTGTAAAAAGTCTGTGTATCGTTTCTCCTGTCACCCCTGACCAGTGTCTCTTTATTCAGAGTTTTCTCGTTTCTCCTGTCTCCCCTGACTAATGTCTCTCTGTTAAGAGCGCACTCGTCTCTCTTGTCTCCCTGACTAATGTCTCTTTCTTAAAAGCTCACTCGTTTCTCATGTCTCCCCTGACTAATGTCTCTCTGTTCAGAGTTCACCCGTTTCTCCTGTTCCCCTGACTAATGTCTCTTTGTTAAGAGCTCACTCATTTCTCATGTCTCCCATGACTAATGTCTCTCTGTTCAGAGTTAACTCGTCTCTCCTGTCCTCCTGACTAATGTCTCTTTGTTCAGAGCTTACTCGTTTCTCATGTCTCCCCTGACTAATGTCTCTCTGTTCAGAGTTCACCCGTTTCTCCTGTTCCCCTGACTAATGTCTCTCTGTTCAGATGTTATTGCACCACTTCTGCTTATGGAGTAGCGCACGGCCATTGGAGAAGCATGTTCCCCCAATCCTACCTAGCCTCTTTGGAAAAGTGCATGGATGCACAACTGACTTGAGATACGATCTATTCAACAAGTGAACTATATGTACTGAGTTAGCAAACTGTGTAATTGTTTAAATAACTAACGAACTGTAGCACAATAACGTGGCTTCGTGGGACATTTAGCACATTAACGTGGCTTCTTGAATCTTTGACTATACCAGGTATTGGAAACAAGAACAGCCAGACTGGAAAAGAAAGAAGAGACATAACCCTGAGGTACATAACGAAAAACTACCCAAGCATGGATTGGACCCATGCATATACCGACGGCTCTGTAACAAACACAACACGGAACGGAGGGGCAGGGGTATTCCTGAGCCTATCAAATGGTAAAAAAATAACACTGTCAGTGGCAACTGGAAAATACACGAGCAATTTCAGAGCGGAGGCAGAGGCACCGAGGGCTGCAGTAGAAGAAATGGCGACAGGTAAGAGAAGAAATGAAAGCCATTTAGTCCTGCTTACAGATGCCCTGGCACTAAAAAGCCAGAAAAATACGGAACTTAATGATTTAAGAGCAGTACTCTGTCAACTATGCCAGCAGTCCGCACCAAAATGAGTAGTGGTACAGTGGGTTCCAGCCCACTATAACATCCAAGGCAACGAGGAGGCAGACAGACTGGCAAAAGAAGGTGCAAGACTACCACAACCATACCCTAGTGTGACCTACGAAGAGTCAAAAAGGCTTATTAGAGCTAGATACATGACCAAATGGGAAACAGAACATACTGGCTACACAAAAAAACGATGCCTATTACCAGTTGAACAGAAGAGAGCAGGTCGTGGTCTTCAGACTTCGCACAGCCCACAATAGACTGAGGTACCACCTATTCAATAAATTGAAGATAGGTGGCACTGACGAATGCCCGTGTGGTACCGAGAAAATGACCGCTGAACATTTGCTGCAAAACTGCCCGACATACGAGGATCAGAGAGAGCAGATGTGGCCATCACCAGTGGCAACACTAGACAAGCTCTATGGCAGTGTCGACAGCCTCAGGATGACCGCTGCTTTTTTCGAAAAATTACAGGTTGACGTCTGACAGCGTACGAAGAAGAAGACGAATCTTTGACTCATTATTTTGATAATTTGAATTTTTGACTCATCATTTTGGTTATATGCGGACCTTGACACATTATAATGTCCTCCTGTGGCCCGGACAGAGACATGAGTTTTGAGACACTATCTCTAAACTTGTGGAATATAACTTGACCGAGTGGACCATGACGTCTGCACAAGTGCGTAGTATATAAGTATAAAAGGAAAGACAAATGTTCATTTCTGGTTCCGGTCGTCAACAAGCTATGCCAAAAATAAATAATAGTAGGCTGATCATTGCAGTCATTGATGTCTGAAATCGGGCGAGGAAGAAGAAAAATAAAAAGAAGAAGGAAAATGAGGAGGGTGGAGAGAAGGAGTAACACGTGTTAATGAAGAAGAAGAAGTAGAGCAGGAAGGGGTGTAAGAGTAAGAAGAAAAAGAAAAAAATGGATAAAAGAGGAAGAAGAAAGACAAAAAGAGGAAGGAAAAGAACAAGAAGATATAAGAGATGAAGATGAAGAAGAAAGATAAAGAGGAAGAAGTAGAAAAAAGAAAGAAAGAGAAAAGAAAGAAAAAAAAAGAAGATCATACGGATGAAGAAAGGAAACAAAATAAGAAGATCAGAGGGAACAATAAGAAGAAGAAGAAGAAAAGAAGAACAAGAAGAAGAAGAAAAGAAAAGAAAAATAGGAGGGGAAAAAACGAAGAAGAAGATGATAAAGAGGAAAAAAAAGAAGAAGAAAAAGAAATGAAAATTGTGTTTAGTGCGAGATTGTTTACATCCGCATAAATCTTGCCTCTGTAATTGGTGCTAGCGATAATTGGCAGAATACACTAATTCATCTACATCCTGCAGCGAAGCGCATTCGTCGCCCGAATATCCTGTGTTCTATTTCAGAGTGGATACTACTTAACTTGTTACTGTTGTTCCTTGTATATGTTACAATTGCTATAATGTGCTAGTCTGTAGCATCAATTGCTATAATGCGCTAGTTTGTAGCATCAATGTAGTTAGTTTGTTTTCTATAGTTACTGGACTGAGTTTTCTCCGTTGTTTTCCCTGCGGTAGATGGAGAGACTTGATCTTCTCGAATTGAAGGCTTGTATGTGTAAGTCTGCTTTTCAATACTGGCTGTTGCCTGCTATACTCTGTCCTCTTTGCGAGATCAAGAAATGCGAGAATGGATATTAGTTATAATATGTACAGTGACCTTGTCAATCGTTATTGAGAAAATGGAATGGATAAATTAAGATTTACATACGAGGCGTTTCCTATAGATAGTGAACTGATTGCCCTGTCGACTTCCTCCTCAGTAATGACTTCATTTAACGCCAGGTTTATTTCCACCTGAGGCATTCGCCGGATGGCCTCTTCATTTATGGACGATGGGTGGTTTAGTATTTTGCAGAAGTGGTCTACCCATCTGTCTAGAATCTGAACCTTATCTGTTAGCAGTACCCCATCCGCACTACGAACTGGAGTATTACTAGAGGGCTGCGGGCCGTAGAGAGCTTTCAGTGCCGGTTGCCTGAGGCGAATATTCCACATCCGATGGCAAGATCGTGTCACTGACATCGAGGTTCTCTCGAGGGCTAACATGCCCAGCATCCATGAACTGCTAGAAAAAGCACAACTAGGATGGGCTGGACACCTCGACCGTATGTCATACGAGCGGCTCCCAAAGAAGCTTCTCTACGGCGAGCTGAGAGAGGGATGGCGCGAGAGAGGGCGCCCAAAGAAATGTTTTAAAGACGGTCGGAAGGACTCACTAAAAAGTTGCCAGATAGACATCGACACCTGGGAAGGTCTTGCGCAAAACAGATCTGACTGGAGAAGCGCAGTCAAATCGGGTGTAGCTGCCGGTGAAGATGACCGTGTTGTGAAAGCCCAGAGCAGAGACGCAGAAATCCCGAGCAGCGGGAACACCATCCTTTTCTACAAATCTCGTGTGCCCGATATATAGCAGATGTTTTCGTGCTCGAATTGGCCTGTTCAGCCACATGCGCACCCACACCCAACAGGGAAATCTGTGACAAGGATGATGTCGGCGGTCCTCATCGACAACGATGGACAGCTATTATTACATTCGAGGCGTGTTCAAATGAAACCGGACCAAACTGTAACAAGTGAACATACGTACGATGCGCATGATGACATCACTTCTGGTGTAAACAGCACATACCAACCGTCAAGTTTGCAAAATGTCATTATCCTCCGACTCATAGTTTCCTCAGCAGACCGTTTAAAATATAGAGGGTGTGATACGGAATTCGTCCAGAGTTGATCAGCTAGCGGTGATTCAGTTTCTAACAGCTGAAAGATGTCGACCAGTTGACATTAATCGCAGAATGCAGGCAGTGTATGGTGACAAAAGTGTGTCGAAAATAACAGTGAAGAACTGGACAACGATGTTTAAAGAAGGACGTGAGTTAACGTAACAATATGCATCTGCCCTGTTCTCGAAGATTGTTTATGCTTGCGTCCACCCTCTTTGGGAGCTTCTTCTCCTTGCTCCTTTGCTCGCTTATGGCATGTCTGTGAACGGTGTTTATCTGCACACCAGGCCAGATGGGCGGCTCTTTAACCTGACCCGACTGAGTTCGAGGACCAATGTAAGGACAGTGCTCATTAGGGATATGTTATTTTCTGAAGATCATGTTCTAGTGTCCAATAGTGATGAGGCTCTCCACATAAAGTGAGACAGATTCGCCGAGGTGCAAGCAGTTTGGGCTCACCATACGCCTAGAAAATACCAAGGTCTACTCATAGGGTTTTAACACTCCCCCATCTATATAGATTGATGGCGTCACTCCTGAAGTTGTCAACACCTTCACTTATCTCGGGTCGGCCATCAGCAACACGCTCTTGCTCGAGAAGGAGATAGACAGTAGACTTGGCAGGACGAGCACCATCATGGCCCGCCTCGCGAAGAGGGTTTGGGAGAACACTGCGCTGTCTCACTACACCAAGGTCCGGGTCTATCAGACCTCCGTTCTTGGCACTCTCATGTACGGAAGCAAGACTTGGAGCACTTACACTAAGCAGGAGCATCGGCTCAACACATTTCACACAAGGTGCCTGCAGCGTATATTGAGGATTGGGTGGCAACAGAGAGCATGTACTCGTTGTTGAACCAACGACGCCTTCGATGCTTGGGGCATGTTTACCGCATGGAAAACGAGAGGCTGCTGAACGATATACTCTATGGACAGCTAACCAGTTCAGCTGTGATTCATTAACGTATGCAAGAAGGGCCTGCAGTCATGCGACATCCAACCCAAAAGCTGGTAAACGATTGCTCAGGACCGAGCCGTCTGAAGACAGTCAGTTAAAAGGGGCATTGTAGCTGCCGACGATCGTAGAGGTCATCTGGCTGCAGAGGAGAGGGAAAGATCAAAGATATCAGGGAACACCCTGGCATGCCAGCCTCATCAGATCAGCACGGTGCGATCTTCAAAAGGGACTGTCACTCACGTGTCGGCCTTAAATAGTCATAGCGAACTGTGTCGGAATACAGGAGACAGAGCTGGACAAAACTCACATGGCGCCACGCGCATGGTTTACAGAGACCGAGACGCCAATAGTAATGATGATATATATATGTGTGTGTGTGTGTGTATGTGTATGTGTGTGTGTGTGTGTGTGTGTGTAGTGTGCGCGAGTATGTGTGTGTGTCTACTTCTTCTTATTGTTACATATAGAAAGCACGTGTATATTAATATTAAATAGTCAAAATTAAACATTGCTTATCAGTTGCAGTACCTAATTCAATCACAATTGACTTTCAGCATGTTTATAGAAACCAGAAGACTTCCTTCAGACTGATTTTGTTAAGGGTGCAACATGTTTCCGAGATTCGTTTTGTTTATTCAGTGCTCTTTTGTGAAAACAAAGCAAAGTTTCCAGAGAAATTGTATTTCACCACATAAGATTATGCTCCTTAATTGACTTGATCTCACTGTATTCTGTTTCTGTCAGTTGTTTTCTTCAAATATTTTCCGAGCTTTGGTGAACGTTAATTTCTTAACAAAAATCAACAATGATGGAAGAAACTGCCTGAATATGACCGCCAGGTTCAATATGCACTCACTTAAAGCAATATAGAGTCTGGCAGCCCTCTATCTGGACATTTGGCTCAGTAATATGGCACGTAAACAAGTATATCACATTCAGATTGTAGACTCGACGACAGATTTCTACGTTGCATGCATTTCGTGTCAGATGTCCAGGAACATTGACAAACATAGACTTGTTTAAGATACCATCGCAGATGTCATTCGTCTGAAGATTAAGCAGAATGGGTGACGGTTCTTAAAGTGTATCCTGAGTTGGATCCAAATCTAGTAATACAGAGATTCAGAGGAAGTAATATATACATTCAGAGGGAGTAATATGTACATTCAGTGGGAGTAATATATACATTCATAGAGAGTAATATATACATTTTGAGTGAGTAATATATATATATATATATATGGGACCCGCGTAGCGCAGTGGTTAGCACATTGGCTTCGCATCTAAATGGTCCTGGGTTCATTCCCCAGTTGAGGCGGTAATGTTTTTTCAGACCGCAATGGCTCCCGGGTCGACCCAGCCTTAAATGGGTACCGGCTCAGTCCGGGAAGTAAAAGCGGCGAGGGAGAGGAGATGGCTACCGCCCTCATATAGCCGAGCCTTTGAAATGTGAGATCTCTAACACCTTACACCTCTACGGCAGTAATGCTATGGGTTACTAAGATATATATATATATATATATATATATATATATATATATATATATATATATATATATATTCAGAGGGAGTAATACAAACATTCAAAGGACTAATAAATTAAGTCATGTTTGAAAAGCGTGGCAAATGGGTTAGAGAGCTACTTCTTCCGGCAAAGATACGGAGGTCGATACGCTCCAAACTACTCATTTGAAACAGGAAATGTAACTTATAGACCAAGCCTGTAAATAAGGCAACTGGTGTGAGGCGACATTTCTAAACTTTGCTTGGAACTCATATATTTGTGAAGTGTCATTGTTTCATTTTACATATCTGTTATTTCAAAACCTGAATTCTTCATTATGACATGTATTTCAAAAATACACAAATCAACTTTTGATCTGGTACTAACAATATGAAACTCTAAGCAATTGATTCTCAATTGTCTGCTATTTGAAGAACATGGGAGATAAACATGGTTATTATCATCAGAACTTCTGGGATAGTAAGTAACACGTTCGTTAACCTAGGGGTGGTAATGGAAAGAGAGACTGAGACGCTAGTCTGGTCAGATAGGACATACTGACTAGGATGTCGCGCCATGTTCAGGAACAACATACTGACCAGGACGTCGCATCAGGGTTGAACAACATACTGACCAGGACGTCGCTTCAGGATAAGACAACATACTGACCAGGACGTCGCGTCATGCTAAGACAACATACTGACCGGGACGTCTGGTAAAGGTTATGCACAACATACTGACCAGGACGTCGCGTCAATGTAAGACACAACATACTGACCGGGACGTCGTGCCATGTTCAGGCACAATATACTGACCAGGACGTCGTGTCCGGGACAGGCACAATATACTGACCAGGACGTCGTGTCCGGGACAGGCACAACATACTGACCAGGACGTCGTGTCAGGAGGATCAGACACAATATACTGTCCAAGACCAATATCTCTGTTCAAAGTAGCCTTTTCTGGAAACTGTTCTCTGGCTATTTTCAAGGCAGTCTGGCTGACGAGGTATGGATCAACGTGATCCCCGTATTAGTGAGCGTCACGCAAATGAGTTCAAGCATAGCACAACCGCCTGGAGGACCACGGTCCATCTTCATCCGCACACTCGTGATATGAGGAAAATCAACTGCAACCTGCCACTTCACGCCCTTTTCAGGGCGCACAAAAGAGTAAACTCGCTCTCTATGCCATTAAACAATAACAACAACAGCAAGAACACATGGGTAGATGGGAGCATGATGGTAGCGAGAATGTCACCCTGTGACTTCGCTTTCAAAGACCAGTGCCACTTTACTTCTCTGACCAGATAATCCAACTGGCTGAGGAGAGAAAAGACAACTGAACAATAGTCCGCTATGCCATCCATCTTTCCGTAAGGGATTAAATCCCCCAACCTCCTTCAGCTGGATTACAGAGATGAACAAGGTCCACATTATGCCGTATTAGTACCCCCATTATGCTTCTTTAGTACTTTATTATGCCCCATTAGTACACCCAGCATGCCCCATTAAGCGCCCATCCTGTCCCATTAGTACATCCAGCATGCTCGATTAGTACACCCATCATGTCCCATTAAGGCCCCATAATGCCCCACTAAGTCCCCATCATGCCACATTGAGGCCCCATCATGCTCCATTAAGGCCTCATCATGCCCCATTAAGGCCCCATCATGCCCCATTAAGGCCCCATCATGCCGCACTAAGTCCCCATCATGCCCCATTGAGGCCCCATCCTGCCCCATTAAGGCCCCATCATGTCCCATTAAGGCCTTCATCATGTCCCATTGAGCGCCGATATGCCCCCCTTAGGTCACATTAGGTCCCAATTAGGATCTCACAGAAGCCTTTACCATTGTTTACCCAGAATACAAATGTTATTTTACTTTGAGATTCCCAAAGGTCAAAGCGTTGCACCATCACCATATTACACGCACATTGTTAAAGACGACAAAAGAGGGGTGTGCTTGAGACTAGCATGAGTGTCAAATAGTCGCATCATTTCCTCTTTTACTCACAGGAGGTCTAACGCTTCCTTCTGTATATACTTTCAATCAAATGTGCAGGCATTTAAAATGACTGGCCTGTTGTGTCATTTCCTGATGGAGCAGCCACTATTAGGTACTAACTTCATTACCTCTTGAGTTTTGCCCGGCCTGTTGCTACCAGCCTGTACTTTTCGATATACAACCGCCAATAGCTCTTTTAAGTGCATATCGTGTACACAGGACGTCAGAGGGCATTATCCGTCTCCGTTTTGACTAGGCGCTCTATCACAGGCCCCAATGAGATCAGGTCACACTTGAAATGTACGGAATACGGAATACAAGAGACCCACCGTTTGGAATTCCGTTTCTTGAAGAGCAAGGGCTTTTTCTCTCAGCGATAGTGACCACCCATTTCCCATTTGTCGGTCCATTCCTCCCTGTTGCAGGAGGCTCTCTTCACCAAGCGTGGCCCTCTGGATACATCTCCACCTGCAGCTTTGTCTTCCTAGATCAGAAACTCGAAGTGGTTGACCGTTTTAAATATCTAGGGTCGATTGTCAGTGATGAAGGATCAAAATGCGAGGTGTTGGCCAGAATATCACAGACAATAGTGGCGCTTGTACAGCTTAATAAAATCTGTCATGATAAACGGTAAGCACTATGCACGAAAATCAGATTAATGCGTACACTGGTCTTGTCAATATTCATCAATGCTTGTGAGACATGGACAGTTACAGCTGACCTTCAGCGAAGGATACAGGCCTTGGAAATGAGATGTTTCCGAAGACTTTTAAACGTTACGTACAAAGATTGGGTTACAATTGAGGAAATACGAGATAGAATTACAACAGCAATAGGGCCTTTTGAAGATCTCTTGGCTACTGTCAAAAGAAGGAAACGGTCACATATCGAGATCAAATGGTCTTGCATATACGATCGTCCATGGAAAGGTGCAAGGCAGACGACGAAGAGGCCGTCCCAAAAAAAGGTGGGAGGACAACATAAAAAAATGGACCAGAAATGGCACAGGCAGCGGGCTCTGACAGAGAAGGGTGGTGTGGTGTTGTGAGAATGTCTTCATGTGTGCCCCAATGATCTCACCGGTTACGGGATGACCTAACCTGACCTGACCTTCCTAGGGAGGCCAGAGCCTTCATATCACGCTTACATACATCTTTGAAAGCCAGGTGAGGTCGGTCGACTGTTCTCGCTGCGTCATCAACTGTCTATAGAAAATATTTTTGGAAATGCGACCATCTTCAATGCGACGAACATCAAGAGGCCATAGTATTCTTCACTGCTTGAGGAGAGTGTACATGCTTGGACAACCGGGGCGAGAGTGTACCTCTGCATTTGTTACTCTGTCCCTCCGTGCAGTTCCAAGAATAGATTGCCTGCGCCGGAGATGGAAGGTGTTAAGCCTGTGCTCTTGCTTGCCATAGATTGCCTGCGCCGTAGATGGAAGGTGTTAAGCCTGTGCTCTTGCTTGCCATAGATTGCCTGCGCCGGAGATGGAAGGTGTTAAGCCTGTGCTCTTGCTTGCCATAGATTGCCTGCGCTGTAGATGGAAGGTGTTAAGCCTGTGCTCTTGCTTGCCATAGATTACTCAAGATTCGCTATCAAACTCAGTGAGATCGAGGTAAGGTGTCCGCCTTGGTTGCCGGATATGCGGGTTCGAATCATGTTGGAGACCGGAATTGTTTCACGTTGATCTTCTGGTTAAAAACTGCCATGATCTCCGGGTAGTGAGATCGGACTCCCGCCTTCAGTGTCGATCACCTTAAAAATCTCTTGGCAGTTAGAAATAAAAAAAATAATACACTTAACGACCGCTGCCTAGACAAAATTCAAAAATTCTAGTAAAAAATCTACCCAAATTATTTGCGCCTTCCCCCAGGCCTAGTAAGCCGCAGAAAGTTTAAAATACCTACTACGGATAGCCGAAAGCCTTCGGTTACCTGGCAACAGACATTAACAACATGTCTGTTTGAATACCAGGTTTCCAAGTATGTAAAGTATTGGAATGGTGTTCACAATGGTGAAACAGCTACACGAAGGCATGTGTGCTCGTGTACTGGACAGCGGTGCAATCTCTAAAACGTTTCTAGTATCAAACGGAGTAAAACAAGGATGTGTACTCGCCCCGACTTTGTTCAGCATGATGTTCGCGGCCATGATGACAGACGCCTTCAGATCATTGGAGCTTGGAATACCCATAAAGTACCGCACATATAGCAAGTTACTCAATTCCAGGAGAATGAAGGCCAAAACCAAAGTGGCTGGCGACATAATCAGGGAACTTGTATTTGCTGACGACTGTGCTCTAATGAGGAACTCAGAACTGAACATGCAGATTGGAATGGACCAGTTCTCTGCCGCATGCGAAAATTTTGGCCTGACCATAAATGCCAAAAAAACAGAGGTCATGTACAAACCAGCACCAGGTACACAAAACCAGAGACTACAGTCAGCGGGCAGACGTTGAATGTCGTAGACAAATTCACATATCTGGGCAGCACGCTGTCGAGATCTATCAGCCTATACGATGAGGTGGCAAGCAGAATAGCAAAGGCCAGCACAGCCTTTGGTAGAATGCGCTCGATGGTCTGGGCACGTCGTGGCATCAGCATCTAGACCAAATTGAAAGTCTACCGTGCAACCATCATTCCAACCCTACTATACGCTTGCGAAAGCTGGACTGTATACTCTGGACATGCAAGGAGGTTAAACCACTTCCACACAGGTTGCCTGAGGCGAATATTCCACATCCGATGGCAAGATCGTGTCACTGACATCGAGGTTCTCTCGAGGGCTAACATGCCCAGCATACATGCACTGCTAGAAAAAGCACGATTAGGATGGGCCGGACACCTCGTCCGTATGTCAGACGAGCGACTCCCAAAGAAGCTTCTCTACGGCGAGCTGAGAGACGGATGGCGCGAGAGAGGGCGCCCAAAGAAACGTTTTAAAGACGGTCTGAAGGACTCACTAAAAAGTTGCCAGATAGACTTCGACACCTTGGAATGTCTTGCGAAAAACAGATCTGACTGGAGAAGCGCAGTCAAATCGGGTGTAGCTGCCGGTGAAGATGACCGTGTTGTGAAAGCCCAGAACAGACGCGAGACGCGGAAATCCCGAGCAGCGGGAACACCATCCCCTTCTACAAACCTCGTGTGCCCGATATGTAGCAGATGTTTTCGTGCTCGCATTGGCCTGTTCAGCCACATGCGCACCCACACCCAACAGGGAAATCTGTGACAAGGATGATGTCGGCGGTCCTCATCGACAACGATGGACAGCTATTATTATTTAAGTATTGGAGTGTGCTGACGGCACATGATTGTACACCAGGACCTTGGTTTATTCTACATCCAGGATAACCCCAATCGCCTTCTCAACTACGCATATGGATGTAAGAAGAGCCGCTGTAACCTGCTAACAAAGAAACTTCGTGAAGAGTTTACTCGGTGCGAGTAGCTTCGGTTGGCAATAATATCTGTACTGCTAAAACCATGTTATCATGTTAATTAATCATGTGTTCATTTCTTCATAATTTACTCTTCAACTTTCACTCATCTGGGTTGTGTTTTTTTTAAATAATTAATACACACACACGCACACATACACAAACATATACACACACACATACACACACGCGCCCGCAGACACACGCGCACACACACACATATGTTCAAGCATAGATCTCGAATAACCTGTGTTTTTTTTTAGTTGCCACGGCAAATTTAACATTGGCCTTTTTATTTTTACATCACAGCTTTTATCAACTTGGCACTTAATTTGATTTTCGAGTTTCACATAACATTTTCACATGCACACAAAAATCAAGAGATATTTTTTTTTCTTCAAAAATATTTTTTATTAAATTGGATAAATTATACAGACAAAAGTAAAGTTTGCAGAAAAATAATGTAACAGGGCATTATAACTATTCGATTAAATTTGTAAATAAATTCCATCAACCTAATTACAATGGTCTGGAAACTTGTATTTTTCGGGAAAAAGTCTTGGCCTTTAGCTATTGCTGATTTGTCATTGAACGATGACTATTGATCAGAACATTGCTTTTAGTAATACTAATACGTCATTAAAACTTGTGGATGGAATATAGTGAAAGTTAGCGAAATTGTAAATTCATAGTGCCGGTACTGATGTTGCGTGTTGTGGAACTATTTAGGGCAAGGTGTGTCAGGTGTCAAATATCTGTGGAACGAAAAATAATTTTGAGATTATTGACACTTCCAGTAATAGCAAAAATAAACGACGAGAAGATACGCAATATAGCCGTTGCTGTATGACAACCCTTGACCCATGACAAGTTGCTTGCTCGTAATATCTGACCATGACCTACTTTAGATAGGCAGTGTCTGACCACAGGCCTTCTGACTCACGGATAAATCACTTTGAAACGTCACATTTCAGGGCTGACTAAATAACGGAACTTGCAAGTGTCAATTATCAGTGCAACTATAATAGCGTGTTCGGCAAGCAAAGATGGCAATGCAGTTAGTTTCAAGAAAGAATTATGTGAAAGGATCACTCTCAACCGTGATTTGTTGTGTTTTGTACCATGAATTTGTTTTATTTCTCTGTTTGGAGCATGGATTGATTATGAACCTTGGCACAATGTGAGTTCCGTTATTTAGTCCGCGGTGGAATGTGACGTTTCAAGGTCTGACTCACCGGTGAAACCCCTTCAAACGTCACATTCTACCGCAGACTAAATATCGGAACTCATATTATGCCAAGGTTTATAATCAATCCATGCTTCACACAAGGAAATAAAGCAAATTCACTGTACAAACCGCAACAAATCACTGTTGACAGTAATCCTTCAACAGAATCGTGCCCTGAAATCAACTGATTTCCATCTTTGTTTGCCGAACATGATATTATACAAGACGTGTTCAAGTGAAACCGGTCCACACTGCACCAAATAAACATACGAACGATGGACATGATGAAAGGACTTCTGATGTAAACAGTACATACCAACCGTCAAGTTTGCAAAATGTCATTATCTTCCAATTTCTAGTTTCCTCAACAGACCGTTGAAAACATAGCGGGGATGACACGGAATCCGTCCAGAGTTGATCAGAAAGCGATTATTGTCGGTTTCTAACAACGAAAGGATGTCGACCATTTGACATTCATCGCAGAGTACAGGCTGTGTATGGGGACAAATGTGTGGCAAACGTAAGCTCCGACCATGGTCTACCAGAATTGCTTCATCATTTACGGTAATGGCATCTCCTGACTCAACAATATGGTCCTTACCTGGTCTCCAAAGATCTTTCATTAACTCACCCCCTTCTTTAAACATTGTTGTCCAGTTCTTCACTGTTGTCTTCGACACACTTTCGTCACCATGCACTGTCTGCATTCTGCAATGAATGTGAACTGTTTGACATCCTTCAGCTGTTAGAAACTTTAATCACCGCTCGCTGATCAATTCTGGACCGATTCCGTATTACACCCCCCATGTTTTGAACGGTCTGCTGAGGAAACTATGAATCGGAGGATAATGAAATTTGACAAACTTGACATTTGGTATGTGCTGTTTACATCTGAAGTGAAGTCATCATGCGCATCGTACGTATCTTCACTTGATACAGTTAGGTCCGGTTTCATTTGAACACGCCTAGTAGTTGCAATGAAAGTTGACGCATGCAAGTTTTGTTAAATAATCAGCAGTGGAATTTGACATATCAAATAAATTTATCCGTGAGTCAGAGAGCCTGTTTCTACAGTAGGCTGTGGTTTAACGTTACTTGTTTAAATGAAGCAGCGTTCACATCTCATAATTATGGCGGACATCCTTATGTAACTATTATTAATAGTTCTGTATTGCCATGCATCATCATCACGTAGTATGCACTACGCAGAATGCTGGTCTCGTCACAGCCGCTCTGTAGGACCCGAAGTTTAGCCATTTGGATAGCTCCATTACTCTTATCTTCAGAACATCTTTGATGCCGTCTGCCCATCTTCTCCTCGCGCTAAATCTGCCTCGTAATCCAGATACCATACCCTCCATTATCGTGTTTGTTTCTTTCCTGGTCCATTGTGTCGTTTTGGTATGGCCAAAGTGTTTTAGTTTTCGAGACGTAATATTATTTACAAGCTTATTTTCTTCTATTTTCAAATAATGTTAAGTCTTTATTTTTATATTTCGCTACCGAATCCATGGTATTCTGAGAACTTGGCTGTTTCATTTGATGGATTGTTCTTCTTATTCTTTGCCTTGTGCTGAGTTCGTCCCGAAAAGGGCATTGTGATGTTGTGTCGCAGTTTACAGCTTGGCTGCGATAGTTGTGCTCCTCAACTCGACATTTCGATTTCAGAATGGCATCTTAGGGACCGATCCCTACTCTCTTAGCCAGGCTGCATAGTTGCAATCTATTTCCAGGACCGCAAGTTCAAACCGGAATAGGGTCTTGGACAGTTATGGGTCACTGACTCTGATGTAAGCCGGCAAGTATGAGTAGCTGGCTTATGTCCCTTTATTCACTATTACATCTTCGGCCACGTTCAAAGGATTCAGTTTTCTTCTTTAGTGTTTATGTGATGCTACATGACTCACGTCGGTACGTTGTCACAGCGAAGAGTCATGTGATCAGGATCTACATGTTTCTTTACAGTTTGTATGTTGTTGTTGTTAAATGCCCACAATCAAAAGAATTACTCTTTTGTGCGCCCTAAAAAGGACGTTAAGTGGCAGGTTGTCGTAGCTTTTCTCACATCCCGAGCGTGATTTTGGGAGTGGACCGGGGTCCTCTAAGCGGTTGTGCTATGCTTTACCTCATTTGCATGTCGCTCACCACTACAGGGATCACGTTGGTCCTTCACTCATTAGCCAGGCTGCCATGAAAACGGTCCTTTTCCAGGGAGGACTACGGGGAAGTCAAGGAGGGTATTGGACAATATATTTTGCCTGATTCTGACTAACGTCTGATCAGCATATTTTGCCTGACCAGACGTTAGTCTTCCTCCCCACAGTTTGTACGTGAACAGTCAGTTTCCAGTTAACAAAAACTATTTAACATGTTGGTATGTGAATAGTCAGTTTGGGGTTAACGAAAACTATTTGACATTTTGGTATGTGAATGGTCAGTTTGGGTTAACGAAAACTATTTAACATGTTGGTATGTGAATAGTCAGTTTGGGGTTAACGAAAACTATTTGACATTTTGGTATGTGAATAGTCAGTTTGGGTTAACGAAAACTATTTAACATGTTGGTATGTGAATAGTCAGTTTGGGTTAACGAAAACTATTTGACATTTTGGTATGGGAACAATTAATTTGACGTACTTTACAACAGAATGTTGTGTATGACTTATCTATGAATTAGGAAATGTAACTAAAAACTGTTTTCTGATCGTTATTTGAACTGAAAATGGATAGTAACACTGCCAAGTTTGTCATTAAGAGGTAACTAAGTAGGCTTGTGCATGTGACTTGCTACTTTTTCCTTAATAATAAGAAATTACAGCCAAATTTAAAATTATATCGGTTTCGAGGTCTGCTTCCGACAAGGAGGGCAGCGGTTCGAATCCCAGTATGGCATTTGTTGTTTTTCTGTTGGGGGTGAAATAAATAATAATAACCAGCACACGACGTGGCGACAGTAGTGGCGAAGCGGCCCGTAGTTCAAAGCCTAAAAAAAAAACTCGACAATCCTAGCAATAGGGAAAAGTCGGCGTCAGGGCCAGCGACCCATAGCTGACTGCTAGCGTCAGGGCCAGCGAACCAGAGCTGCCAAGACCCTTCTACACCTCCACCCGATGATCCTGGATAACAGGCTGCAGCAGGGCAGACTGGCTAAGGAGAAGGGATCAAAGAGGGAATGCTAACCCGGGACTCAAAACATGATTGCTGAAGTCGCATGTGTTTTCACCGAAAGGTGCAAATATCACAGTCAAGCTGTAAACTACGACACAACGCATTCCGTTCTCTGGACTACGTTCTGCTACTTGGGCCATTTCAGAGTTTGGTAGCTGGAGATTGAGAACGAACGCAGAAGAAGAAGAAGTATCGACTATTGTTTTGTTTGTTTAACAACAGCCAAATCAAAAAGAAGTCTACACTATATAGCAGGGGTTTTGCGACTTAGTAAAAGTTCAGATAGAATCTTCTTTTTCTTCGTCATCGTTTGCTCTCCGACATATATTTCCAAAATAAATTGGGTGGCCTGTTTCGGACTATTAGCAAGACCCTACAGTTTATCCGTTATCGGGGTTGTAGACAGTTATTTTGGCATTCGGTAATGTTGAATTTGTTGATCAAAATCAGGAATGAAAACAGGGGAGGGAAGCAGACTTAAACGATCGATAATTCAAGACAGAATCAGTTTAAGGGGGAGACAATACTTTCAAGGATTTTAATCCCAGGTAACGACGAGGCTGGCAGGACAGTAAAAGAAAGATGGAAAGCTACAACAAAGATGGTATAAAAATAGCTATCCAAGAGACAAAGGAATCATTGGAATCGTTCAATTCAACGCGTTGCTAAATCTGCAGGCTTGTTCGGTTCAAACTGATTCTTAGAGTACTAACATGTATCTGCTTTGACTACTAGAAAGCCGTTGATCGAGTCCCATGCAGCATACTTTTTTAGATGTTGCAACAAATAGGTATAGAGAGACCAATCATTAGGTTAATCCAGGACCTTTATGAAAATCAAGAGACGATTATTTTAACAAAAGAAGATCTCGCAGATCTATTTTCAATAAGACAGGAGGTACAATAGGGCTGCTTGCTTTCACCGAGTATTGACACATATACTGAGATGATGATGTAAAATGTTGTTCGAAATTATGATAGAGGTGTCAAAGTCAATGGTATGAAAGTCAATGTAATAACATTTGATGATGACCAAGCCACAATAGGAGAATCAGTTGTAACGTTACAAATGCTGCTTGATCAAATTAAAAGCACAGCCAAAGAGTTTGGCATGAAATTAATAGCATTGAAGATGAATACTGGTAATAGCCAAGCAACATAGGCACAACATTATAATCATCAATAGAGAAATCATCGAACAAGTACAGAAGATTACATATTAGGACAAGCCATAACAGAAGATGTCTGCAATGAGACATAAATTAAGACAAGGATTGCATTGGCAAAAAAAGATCTTCAGAGAAAAACAAAAATGTCTAACCTCAAAGAATATGAGGACAGAATTGAGGACATGAATAATCAGCACTCATGTATGGTCAACTGCACTGTATGGGGCTGAGACATGAACTAAAGTGAAGCAGGCTAAACACAGCTTGGAAGAGTTTGAAATGCCTGCCGTAGAATGGAAAGAGTGATTTGGACAAAAAGGATATCCAATGACAATCTTCTCAATGAGGTAGACGCACAAAGACAAGTATTGAAATTAGTAAAAAAGACAAAAAACAGAAAAGAATATTGTGTTGGCTGAAACATAATATGCGACATGAAGATCTTCTACAGAGGATACCAAAAAGTAAAATTATATGATCAAGTGAACGGGGACAACATAGACTCCCCTGTACAGGTGAGGCTCGCATATATATTTAGAGTACAAACCCTTGTTGAAATGAAGAGATCTGCAGTGGAGGGGTTGCAGTAGAAAGACATGCTCAGACAACCTTACAACCAGTCTCCGGCCTGGTAAACCAGATGATGATGATGATTACGATGTATACTGACCATTTGTTATGCTTTACAAGTAATGTTGTAATAAGTCTTCGTCTGTGATTAAAAGAAGTATACCCGCGTCAAAAACATACTAAAATTGCACAGATGAAGACTACTAGGAACAGATACGAGACCAGAAAAGATGCCGGACATTAATGTCACCAAAATTATAGTGCATATCACCAGCTTAGCAGAATTAAAGAACTGATTAGTTATCCGTCCCCTCGGCGTCGTGGAAAGCTCAAATCGTCTCTCTCTAGATGCAGAAATATACATCAACTGGTAATAGCAAGCGTTCAGCCATCCTACACACCAGATGCCTTACGATATAGTTAACGGAAAAGACTTCGGGAGTAAACCCTGATGAAAAATATGTATCGTCTTGATAATGTATTGCTACTGGCCAAAGGTAGCTCAGGACGAGAGAGGGAGGTTGACATTTTCCGCAAATGTTCCTCACTTTAATCAAAATCACCAGGGAAGTCACTCATTTCAGCGGACAGAGCAAAATGAAAAGATTGTCCACACGGCTGAACAAAGAGATTGGTCTCCAACATACGTGATGGACAACATTATAATCAATACGCATCTGCTGTTCATAGCTCACTGTGTCGCTGAATTATAGCCTTCAGGCAGTCTATCCACTTGCCCCTCGGCTGCCCTCTCGATCGGAAGCCGGACTGTTCGATATTGTACGCCGGCACGGGTAGTCGATCAGTGAGCATTCCGATGATCGAACCATCTCATATTTCGTCTGGACATTTATTGACACAAGAAATAAAACCGACCATTTTATAAATGTTCTCACTTCACAACCTATCACACTTGGTGGTGTGGTGGTCATGTGAAGATATCTCATTTCACAACCTCTGACACTTGGTGGTGTGGTGGTCATGTGAAGATATCTCATTTCACAACCTCTCACACTTGGTGGTGTGGTGGTCATGTGAAGATATCTCATTTCACAACCTATCACACTTGGTGGTGTGGTGGTCATGTGAAGATATCTCATTTCACAACCTATCACACTTGGTGGTGTGGTGGTCATATGAAGATATCTCATTTCACAACCTCTGACACTTGGTGGTGTGGTGGTCATGTGAAGATATCTCATTTCACAACCTATCACACTTGGTGGTGTGGTGGTCATGTGAAGATATCTCATTTCACAACCAATGACACTTGGTGGTGTGGTGGTCATGTGAAGATATCTCATTTCACAACCTCTGACACTTGGTGGTGTGGTGGTCATGTGAAGATATCTCATTTCACAACCAATGACACTTGGTGGTCATGTGAAGATATCTCATTTCACAACCTCTGACACTTGGTGGTGTGGTGGTCATGTGAAGATATCTCATTTCACAACCTCTGACACTTGGTGGTGTGGTGGTCATGTGAAGATATCTCATTTCACAACCAATGACACTTGGTGGTGTGGTGGTCATGTGAAGATATCTCATTTCACAACCTCTGACACTTGGTGGTGTGGTGGTCATGTGAAGATATCTCATTTCACAACCTATCACACTTGGTGGTGTGGTGGTCATGTGAAGATATCTCATTTCACAACCTATCACACTTATTGGTGTGGTGGTCATGTGAAGATATCTCATTTCACAACCTCTGACACTTGGTGGTGTGGTGGTCATGTGAAGATATCTCATTTCACAACCTCTCACACTTGGTGGTGTGGTGGTCATTTGAAGACATCTCATTGCACAACCTGATATTTTGCTCCTCCTCGTCAGACATCCAGCTATAAGTCTCTGACTGCGGTCAGCCTATGCAACTTCGGTTCGGAACATAATATTAAACTGTTTACCACAAATGGTGTTGTTGTTGCTGTTGATGTTGTTGTTGTTGAATGACCATAGTGCGTATGTTTATTTTTTTTGTGCGCGCTGAAATGGACGTTAGGTGTCACGTTGCATTGGCTTTCCTTACATCCCGAGCGTGCTGATGAAGGTGACCGGGGTCCTCCAGGCGGTTGTGCTATTCTTGACTTCATCTGCGTATCGATCACTACTACGGTGATTACGTCGATCTTTCACCTTGTTAGCCAGGATGCCATGAAAACAGCCCTTTTCCAAAGAGCCCTACGAGGAAGCCGAGGTGAGGGTCTTGGTCAGTATATTTACCCTGACCAGACGTTAGTCTTCCTTTCATTGGTTGCAGGTGACAATGGCTCTTGTAGCATCACGAAGGGTACCTAAGAAGATCCTGCTGGACCCTTCTCACTGTAGTGCAAAACGAGGATCCTCTGCAAGCTGACAACTATAGGGATGACAGCGTCGATCCCAGCCTCGCTCACCAAACTGCTGTCACACAGTTCGTTTCCGTTTCGAGAAGCATGGACGACAACTAGAGGTGTGGCTTTTGATGAATATTGTTTACCTAACTGTGATTAATCTTCGCTCCTGCACTCTACATCTGTTAATTGTACCTTACCACTAACATAAACTTTGATGATCATTAGAACATTTGGGCTATTCTTCTTCTCCTTCTTCTTCTTCTACTTCTTCTTCTTCTTCTTCTTCTTCTTCTTCTTCGTTCGTTCTCAATCTCCCGCTACCAAACCCTGAGATGGCTTAAGTAGCAGAATGTAGTCCAGAGAACGGAATGCGTTGTGTCGTAGTTTACAGCTTGGCTGCGATATTTGCACCTTTCCGTCCAACACATCCGACTACGCCAAGCATTTTTTTAGTACCGGATTAGGATTTCCTCTTCGATCCCTTCTCCTTAGCCAGTCTGCCCTGCTGCAGCCTGTTATCCAGGATCACCGCGTGGAGGTGTAGAAGGGTCTTGGCAGCTATAATTCGATGGCCCTGACGCTAGCAATCAGCTATGGGTCGCTGACCACTGCAGCTAATGCGCTGCTCAGCATCTTGATCCCATTTTTTCCATTCAAGATAAGTGTAAATGATATTGCTCTTTAACAGACCTATGAGTTCAAGTATTTGGGCAGTATTTTTTCAGCAGACGATAGGATCGACAAGGAAATCAGACTAATTGGTAGAAAATATCTGCCATGACTTGTCCGCTGTCACCACTGCTTAGGCACCCGAGAATTAGTTTGGAAACAAAGCAACAGCTGATAAACATTATATTTATACCGACTCTGTGCTACCAGTGCCAAACATGGCCTCTGTCCAGGGCGTGTGAGAGCAGAATTTCGACGTGAGAAATGAAGTGTTTGAGGAAGGTCATCGGTGTTACCAGAAGAGACAGAATGCGGAACGACGACATTCCAAGTATGGTCAGCACTACGTCTTTTGCTAAATACATTTCTAGGCTGAAAATAAGTTGGTTTGGTCATCTCATGAGAATGCACCCTCATCAACTTCCACTGAGGCCTTACAGCTCTGGTAGATCTGGCTACAAGGCAAGGGGTCGACCCAGAGGCAAGCGGACAGCTGACATTAGAGTAATTGTGCAGAGACATGGGTTCACATTAACCTACTTATACAACGGCGCAGGACAGACGACTTACGCTCCCCACGACGCTCAACGGCACAAGTGGAAAGAAATATAACCAAACTGCAAGAAATATTGGGCAATGGTGAATGATTCTGATCATCTCATCTCATATTAACGTGTGTTCAATAAAGTCTCTACCACTTGATCCTTGACGGCAGTGTCTACTTTGTGACTATCATTTACTGTTATGCCAAATGCCGAGAATGCGTCGAAGAAGTATGTTGTCGGAGGTATCCTGTCTTGATAGGATAGGGTATACTTTATTCCATTACGAGTCTTGGTGTATACATATTTCAGATCTCCCATTTCTGCTGAACAGTCTAATCTAATTTGCCTGGGAGACTGACATCCGGCGCTAATCTGGCACTGAAAGAGCCGAAAGTAGATCTGGTGTGGGTAATCGGGACGTTAACGTCTTCGTACTGTCTTCCTCCATCGACTTCATTGCTGCTTCCAAAGCAGGTCAAGCTTTGAACCGCTTCAATTGTATTATGTCTTTCATTTTCTTTGTTTTAATTATACTGTTCTGTTTAACTATTTTTGCTTTCAGAATCTTCATCGTACGCAGTCAGACAGTAACCATTATTTTTTCGAAAAAAGCGGCGGTCATCCTGAGGCTGTCGACACTGCCATAGAGCTTGTCTTGTGTTGCCACTGGTGATGGCCAAATCTGCTCTCTCTGATCCTCGTCTGTCGGGCAGTTCTGCAGCAGATGCTCAGCGGTCATTTTCCCGGTACCACACGGGCATTCGTCGGTACCACCTATCTTCAATTTGTTGAATAGGTGGTACCTCAGTCTATTGTGGCCAGTGCGAAGTCTGAAGACAACGACCTGCTCTCTTCTGTTCAACTGGTAATAGGCATCGTTTTTGGTGTAGCCGGTATGTTCGGTTTCCCATTAGGTCATGTATCTGGCTTTAATAAGCCGTTTTGACTCTTCGTACGTCATACTAGTATCTGTTTGTGGTAGTCTTGCACCTTTTTTTGCCAGTCTGTCTGCCTCCTCGTTGCCTTGGATGTTGCAGTGTGATGGGACCCAGTGTACCACTACCCTTTTTGGTGCGGACTGCTGGCATAGTTGACAGAGTACTGCTCTTAAGTCATTAAGCTCAGTGTTTTTCTGGCTTTTTAGCGCTGTGACTACGGCGAGAGCATCTGTAAGCAGGACTGTATGGCTTTCATTTTCTTTATGTGTCACCATTTCTTCCGCTGCCGCCCTCAGTGCCTCTGCCTCCGCTTTGAAATTGCTTGTGTACTTACCAGTAGCGAATGACAGTGTTATTTTTCTGCCATTTGGTAGGTTCAGGAATGCTCCTGCCCCTCCATTCTGTGTAGTGTTTGTTACAGAACCGTCGGTGTATGCATGGGTCCAGTCCATGCTTGGGTAGTTTTTCGATATAAAGCTTAGGGTAGTATCTCTCCTTTCTTTTTCAGTCTGGCAGTTTTTGGTTCCAATACCTGGTATATTTTCTACCACCTCTGGAAATATATCCTGCCTCCAGGTAGGTTTTCGTACAGTAGATATGGGCTTTGGTGTTGTTAGTGCGTTTATGGGATCTTCGTGCATCTTTGCTTTGGGCTTTCAGAATCAATTGTTTATAAATCCCAGCATGTCTTAGTTACGATACAAGGAAACATTTTTAATTAGTCAAAGAATGGCGAACGCTTGGAATGCATTGACAGAGGAAATAGCGGAGGCAGGGTCAATTAAAGCATTCAAAAATAAATTGTTTTTTTTTTAGATCAAGCGAAACAAAAGAAACTTGTTGTGTACAGACTCTTCAAAATCTGCTAAACCCGTATAAAGACGTTCAGTTTAGTTAAGATAAGTTAAGTAAGTGCAGACGTTCAGTCTAAAAAATAAATGTCCTACTGTTATTTTCAAAACTGTCCGTTGCGTTTTAGTTTTCTAACCTTAAAAAAATATTTGGCAAATAATTAAATCTATAAGCTTTAGGAAGGCTGGAATGACTAAAATTCACATCTGACAACATATTGGATTGCAAAACATTCTGGTGGCTTCTCTTGATAGAGTTCAATGTATTGGGTAGACCTATATTGGTATCTTGAATTCGTCAGTATATTATTTCTGTACTCTATAATATCTCAGTATTTTATATAATACAAGCGGTTTTATGATATCAAATGTCATGTCGGAGAGAGATGAAATAGATAGAAAATGAGAAAGAAGGGGTGAACGTTTTAGAAAATAAAACTTTCAAAAGAGACAGAGGGAGAAACAGTTAGTAGCAGAAAAAAAGGTAAAGAAAGAAGGCCAGAGATTGACTGGGAGAAAAAGCTAGACGTACAGGAATGGAATGAAAATTTGAGAGTGACAGATGGAGAGAGAGCGAGAGAGAAAGAGAGAGAGAGAGAAAGAAAGAGCTAAAGAGGAGAGATGACAATAAGACAAAGATAGGGTGTGACGCACAGAGAACAACAGAAGGGAAGAGCGAGACAGAGAGAAAGACAGAAATATATAGACAGATAAATGGAATGTGAATTATACGGAAAAAAAACAGAGAGCGAAAGAGGAAGGATGAGAGATTGAGAGAAAAAAGAACTAAAATACAGAGAGGAAATAAAAGAAAGATAATACAACACACACATAAAGATATAAGGAACAGAAGAGACTGCAACACAAAGAGAGACAGAGAAAGACAAAAAGAAGCAGAGAAAGACAAAGCGAAGGTGAGAAGGGGAAAGAGGGAAAAGGTGGAACAGAATAATAATAGACATAGCGGGACAGAGAGAGTTACAGAGAGAGAAAGAGAAGATAAGAGAGACACAATGAAATGACATATGGAAGATGGAAGATGCAGAGATTTAGATTGAGAGAAATGGAGAAACAGAGGAAAAATAGGAAGAGAGTGAAACTGAAAGAGCTGACAGAGAAACACAGATAAATAGACTGAGAGGTGTACATAGAAAAAGACAGTGATACATACAAAACAAGACAGACGTACAGAGAGAGAGACAAATAGACGTACAGAGAGAGAGACGGAGAGACGTACAGAGAGAAACAGAGAAAGAGAAAGAGACGGAGAGACGTACAGAGAGAAGTAGAGAAAGAGAAAGAGACGGAGAGACGTACAGAGAGAAACAGAGAAAGAGAAAGAGACAAATAGACGAACTGAGAAAGAGATAAATAGACGTACAGAGAGAAACAGAGACGTACAGAGAGAAACAGAGAAGTACAGAGACAGAGACAAATAGACGTACAGAGAGAAACAGAGACGTACAGAGAAAGAGACAAATAGGCGTACAGAGAGAGTAAATAGACGTACAGAGAAAAACAAAGAACGAGAAAGAGACGGAGAGACGTACATATAAATATACAGTGACCTACATAGAAAGAGACAGAGAGACCACAGCGGAATAGACGGAGAGACGCACAGAGAAAGAGGCAGAGATACGTGCATAGAAATAGACGGGGAGACGCACACATATAGACGGAGAGACTTACTGAGAAAGAGACATAGAAAGACATAAAGTTGTGTGTCCGAGCAAGAAGAATAAAGATGTAGAGGCAGATTGAATGACGATAGGAGGGGGGGGGGGGGGGGGGACACAATAACAGATATTTAAAAAAATAGAGATGAAGAAAGAAAGGACAGACAAGATAACAACAGCGAGCAGGTAAAACAGAGAGAGATAGAGAAAGAAATAGAAGGCAGGCCATATAGACTCACATGAATAGATCCAGTTAACATGCCAGTGGGGCAATTAACATGCCAGTGGGGCAAATTGAGAACATTGTGTTAGGCAATTATTTTTCTTGAGAAAGACAAAGCAGTCTACGTGCAGTCTGACCATGGAAATCATGGCTGTTACGAATGTGATGGTCTGGCTGTATTCATCGAGTGCCAAACATGCGTGTATTCTCAGCGATTCTAAGATGATGCTCAGTTCAGCTCAGTTCATCCGGTATTCCATCAGGTCGTTGGGGTACACATGAAGACACTCCCAAAATCCCACGCCATCCCTCTCTGTCTGTCGCCGCCTGACGTATCTAATCGGGACGAAGGCTTGACCACTCAGTGATGTTGTTCACCCATCTCTTCCTTGGACGTCCTCGCCCTGTCTGTCCCGGTACGGAACCAAAGAGTATCGAGTTGGTAATTCCGTTGGACCTTGCGACGTGCCCGCACCAGGCCATCTTTCGCCTTTTGGTTGTTGTGAACAGATCTTCAAAAGGACCAATAGCGTTTTCAACTCTGTCGGATTTCTACGTTCGCGGCACGATCTTTATATGCAACATTTAAGAGTTTTCTATAGCACCTCATTTCCATTGCATGTATTCTGCCCTGGATATCTGCTGTAATGATCCAGGTCTCGCAGGCATACATAAATATTGATAGCACCAAAGAGCGCACTAGTCTAACTTTTATGCCGAGGGCGAGCCGCTTGTCTTGCCATATAGGTTTCAGCCGAGTCAGCGCCGCTGTTGTTTGTGCTATTCTTGCAATTACCTCTAGTTCGATCCCTCTTCACTGATCAATGATCCAATATATTTGAAACGTTGTTTCACCTCAAGTTCCTGCCCATTTGCCTCTATTACAGATTTAAACCCTTCTATGTTATTAGTCATGAGCTTTGTTTTATCTCCATTATTTCCATACCAAAAATCTGGGCCGCTCTATCCAATCTAGCAATCAACTCCTGGAGTTCCCTTTCTGTGCCTGCCAATACATCAATATCATCTGGAAATCGGAAGTTTGTGATAAGTATGTCACCTATTTTAACAGCGTCAACATATCCTTCTAAGGTCGTCTCCATTATTCTGTCCAAGAATATATTAAAGAGTGTTGGGGAGTGTTACGAAGGTGATGGTCTGGCTGGAATCATCGAGTGCCACACATGCGTGTATTCTCAACGATTCTATGAGAATGCTCAGGAAGGTGAAATCAGGTTGAGCGCGGCACCAATAGTTGGGCGTCGATAGGAAAGTCAAGGCTACAGAGGATCCTACTCGTTCCTGGACATGCACGTGTCAAAGGCAGTGAGAATGTTGACAATCCTACTTGTTCCTAGACATGCACGTGTCGAAGGCAGTGAGAATGTTGACAATTTGGCGAGCACAACAAAGGTGACGAGTGACAGATCAATGAACTGAGTCGATATCTTGTTTCCGAATGCCCACAATAAGTAAGTTTATTTTTATTGTACGCCCTCAAAAGGATGTTACAGTAGCTTTCCTCACATCCCGAGCGTTCTGATGAAGGTGGACCGGAGTCCTCAAGACGGTTGTGCTGTGCGTGGCTTCATCTGCGTGTCACTCACTACTACAGTGATCATTTCGATCTCTGACCTCGTTAGCCAGGTGCCATGAAAACAGCCCGTTTCCATGGAGGGCTACTAGAAAACCGAGGTGAGGGTCTTGGCCTAGCATATTTTGCCTGACCCTGACTAACATGTCTGATCAGCATATTTTGCCTGACCCTGACTAACATGTCTGATCAGCATATTTTGCCTGACCCTGACTAACATGTCTGATCAGCATATTTTGTCTGACCCTAACATGTCTGATCAGCATATTTTGCCTGACCCTGACTAACATGTCTGATCAGCATATTTTTCCTGACCAGACGTTAGTCTTCCTCCCCAGCCGATATTCTAAACGCCGTTAGGAAAATCGGGCCGGATAGACGGTTCGAGAGTTGATCCTTCTTCTTCTTCTTCTTCTGCGTACGCAGTCAGACAGTAACCATTATTTTTTTGAAAAAAGCGGCGGTCATCCTGAGGCTGTCGCCACTGCCATAGAGCTTGTCTTGCAGTTCCACTGGTAATGGCCACATCTGCTCTCTCTGATCCTCGTATGTCGGGCAGTTCTGCAGCAGATGTTCAGCGGTCATTTTACCAGTACCGCACGGGCATTCGTCGGTACACCCTATCTTCAATTTGTTGAATAGGTGGTACCTCAGTCTATTGTGGCCAGTGCGAAGTCTGAAGACAACGACCTGCTCTCTTCGGTTCAACTGGTAATAGGCATCGTTTTTGGTGTAACCAGTATGTTCGGTTTCCCATTTGGTCATGTATCTGGCTTTGATAAGCCGTTTTGACTCTTCGTACGTCATACTGGTATCTGTTTGTGGTAGTCTTGCACCTTTTTTTGCCAGTCTGTCTGCCTCCTCGTTGCCTTGGATATTGCAGTGTGATGGGACCCACTGTACCACTACCCTTTTTGGTGCAGACTGCTGGCACAGTTTGCAGAGTGCTGCTCTTAAGTCATTAAGCTCAGTGTTTTTCTGTTTTTTTAGCGCTGTGACTACGGCGAGAGCATCTGTCAGCAGGACTATATGGCTCTAATTTTCACTGTGTGTCACCATTTCTTCTACTGCCGCCCTCAGTGCCTCTGCCTCCGCTCTGAAATTGCTTGTGTACTTACCAGTAGCGAATGACAGTGTTATTTTTCTGCCATTTGGTAGGTTCAGGAATGCTCCTGCCCCTCCGTTCTGTGTTGAGTTTGTTACAGAACCGTCGGTGTATGCATGGGTCCAGTCCATGCTTGGGTAGCATTTCGTTATGAAGCTTAGGGTAGTATCTCTCCTTTCTTTTTCAGTCTGGCAGTTTTTGTTTGCAATACCTGGTATATTTTCTACCACCTCTGGAAATATATCCTGCCTCCAGGTAGGTTTTCGTACAGTAGTGATGGGTTTTGGTGTTGTTAGTGCGTTTATGGGATCTTCGTGCATCTTTGCTTTGGCTATTTCTGCAAAGTTTCTCCGCTTTAGTTTCCCATTTCCCAAATTGTTTAGTGTCTGGTGCATTGGATGGTCGGTCAGTCTTCGGAGTTTCTCTGACTGCAGCTGGGCTCTGCAGTCTCTTCTATCGGTCATGGATTGCAGTTTTGTAATCTTTTCAAGTTCTACAATTGGCGTTGACTTCATGCCACCTGTTATAATTCTCATGGCTTGGTTTTGAAGTTTGTTAACTTTATCGAAGTTCGCCTTCGCTGCTGTTGTCCATGCCGCAATGCCATACTCGAGAACTGGTCTCACTCTTCCAGTGTACAGTTTCTTTAGTATGCCTTCGTCTGCTCCCCAGCTTGTGCCAGCAAGTTTCCTCATGATTGCCATTCTTTCTCTGGCTTTCATTCGGTTTCTCTCAATCTGACTTTTCCATGTCATGCGCTGATCAAATGTGACTCCCAGATAGGTTGGGTTGTCGTTTGGCTGCAGGAATTTGCCATTTAGACTTAATTTGGTACTTTGGGGTTTTAATGAAAGCGAGAATATTGTGCATGTGGTTTTCTCCTCGTTTATTTTGACCAGCCATGAGTTCGCCCACTCTTCCAGCGATGTTAGGGCCGTCTGCATCCGATTTCTTGCTATGGTGAGATCCTTTTCAGAGGTCCACATAGCCAGATCGTCTGCAAACATTGAGCTATGGACTCTTCTTGGTATATTCTCTGTAATATCGTTTATATATACCAGGAAGAGTGTGGGTGACAGTACTCCCCCTTGGGGTACTCCCTGCTCGAGTGTCACCTTTTTGCTCATCTGTCCTTGTACTTGGACTCTGGCCGTTCTTTGTTTGAGGTAGTGGTTGATCCACTTGTACATTTTCCCACAAACATCACTTCTTCTTAGCTTGACTCTAAGTCCATCTTTCCAGACTTTGTCAAATGCCTTTTCCAGATCCACCCAAACAGCTACTGTGTGTTTCTGTGCCTGGTAGGCATCTTCTATCTCCTGGGCTATGAGGATGACCTGGTCCTCAGTGGATCTGTGCTGTCTAAAGCTGGCTTGCTGTGGAATTAGTATTCGTTTTTCTTCCAGATGCCACATCAGTCTGGTGTTTATCATCCGTTCCATCAGCTTGCCGACACAGCTCAGTAGGCTTATGGGCCTGTATCCATTTGGATCTGTTTTGTCCTTTCCTGTTTTTGGTCACGCCGACCGCTTTTACTTCCCTAGATTATTCTGGTTATGAATTTTTAGCCTGGGTTAACCCCAAGTGCCGTTTTGTGTTTGGATAATTCCACACCAGTTGGTGACCGAACCCCGATTTCTCTGCTAAGAATCCAGTGCACTTACCGATGTGCCACCTAGAATCTTTACTCACTTATATAGAGGTTGAGAAATATCGAGACAAGGACACAGACAGAGAGGCAGATAGAAGATGCACACAGAGGGACCGAATGAATGAAAGAGTGGGAGAGGGACAGGGAGGGAGACGAAGGAACACACAGAGAGAAAAGGAGAGATGTAATTAACCGAAACCAGTATAAGCAAAGCAGAGTCTAGTGACGCATATTGGCTCAGGTTGCCAGATCAAAGTTTTGAAAAATGTCAAATAACGAAAGAAATAGGCAATAAAGAAATAAACACATTTTAGGAAAATATCCAGAACGCCAAATGAATTTTCTAATGCAAGCCAATTTCTTTTTAAGCGCCCGATTTATGGATTGCTTAAAAAAAAAAAGCTGAACTGACAACCTTGGAACCTGGCAGGGTCACTTGAAAAATTCAGTGTTTTGAAATAAATCATTTAAATTTCCCTTGCCACGCGTGGGCCCTCGACACTAGACGACTCAATTGGGCCAATCGGGCTAACGTAGGCCTTTAGTAATTACGACATTGACGCCAGCGATTGAATCTTGCTGAGGATGTACTTTGTAAGTTGCATAAATGTGACATGAATATTGGCTTCAGAAAAAAGCCAAGTTTACTTATTTCGATAAACTTTATGATCTTGTCAGTTTTGGATTTTCCTAAATTTTGACAGAGGATTTACTTTTAACACAAGGTTTGACGTGTTTAAAGTTGGTCATGGCACTCTTTACAGCTTTTCTTTCGCCAAAAAGTACAATATTCTTTTGTAATTGTAAATCCATTTAAAAAGTCGTATCGGAATTACTTTCTGTCTGAATTGATGTGGTTTAGTAATTGTTCTGCTCCGTTCTGTTCTATTAATAACTAATGTTATTGTACCGTGGACACACACATAGGAGATCAGTCCCTCTCAGCGAAAATTTAAGGTGTCATACTGATTATTCATGTAGCTCGCTCCGTGTACACTTTTACTCCGTTCTCTCATGCGCCCCCCCCCCCCTCCCTCAAACCCCATTTCTGCTAGACCCGTGTACTGATTTCAAAATTGTTTAATCTATGCATCGCTGATTAATCTAGGAGGTAGTCGTTGGACATCTTCAAAATTTCACCTTTTTCCATTACCAATATCCCCACTGTAAGTTCCCACAGGTTCAGGATGTCAGTTCGTTCATTTCTGCAGCTACCAGCATGACATTGACAGTAGATTCACACAATATCCCCGAGGCTCAAGTCCTCGCTGTCCGCTTTCCCCTTCTTTTTTTGTATTTATTTTTTTATTGTATGATTTTGCCTCACTAGTTTCTACAGGCGGAGACGCGCATATTCCACCCCGGACCGTAGTCAACCTGGGCGATATTAAGACGCATAAACCAGTGCTTGGATGTATGTGTGCGTCTGTATGTACCTATGCTAGGTTTGTGCCCCCTCAGAAGCTAGCCCAACCAAAGTGCAATGGAAGGGTCTCACCCTGAGGGCGTGTGTGAAAGTTGGGCAAGAGTGTGACTCTAGGACAGAGTCAAATGAAACAAATGAAACAGAGTGAGGTAAGAAGAGAGAGGAAGGGGAATCCAGAGTCCCCCTCATATCCTATCCATCACTTCTGTACCCTCTGAAGCAAGAATTGAGAGTCAGGGCCGATTACTTCACTCATAAAAGAGTTAGAAACTAATCGTACTTATCTTATCCCCATTGGCGATATATCTCTCGTGAAGGATTACAGTGGCGTGTCTTATGTCTTGAAACGGACTAAGGAATGCGGACATGGGGGATACTAGTTGTAATATTTGACTACTCAATAAGGTCACCATTACAGGGATCACAATATCGTTCCCTAACTAGTTGGCCACGATGCATATGTTTACTCTTTCGTGCGCCCTGAAAGGGGCCTTAAGTGTCGGGTTGTATTATCTTTCCTCACATACTGAACGTGCTGATGATGGTAGACATGGGTCATCCAGGCCGTTGTGCTATGTCTGGTTTCATGTATGTGACTCTCACTACTGCTGGAACAATGTCGATCACAACCTTGTTAGCCAGGCTGACATTAAACGGCCTGTTTGCAGGAAGAACTGCATGGAAGTGAAGTGGGTTATTGATCACTACCTTTCACCTGACACTGACTAATATAGTTTTATGAGTATATGTTTCCTGACTCTGACTTACATAGTCTGATCAGTATGTTTCACCTGACCCTGACTGACATAGTCAAATCAGTATATTTTCCCAGACCGCCTGTCAGTTTCCTCTCCCCTAGTCAGGTAGTTGTAGTAATACAGTTAGCTACCAGGTGTACAGCGTGAACGTGACGTGTGTGCGCGGGGCGGGGGGGGGGGGCGGTAGGTGTCGTACGTCTGTACTTTTCACGTGACCTTGACACTTGTATGATAGCCGGAATAACCACCATGAATTCTCGGGAGAACTAAAATAAAAGACTGGGGTTCTGCGACATAAAGAAAGTTGTTCGTAGGGCTGCCAACCAAATCATGTAACACACATTGCTACCGAATTCCCTGTTTGAAGAACGCTCAAAATGCTTTGGCAGTGGTTTTCTGTAAATGCGTTTAAGGAAGAGCTAACATGTGAGAAGACGAACCTGTTTCTCCATTGATCATTTTGCGTCGGTTAGTGTTGATCGTGTTGCTGTGGGAAGGAAGGGGGGGGGGGGGGGGGGGGGGTTGAAGATGCAGACAATGAGCTGACAGCACCCAGATCATGTACCTGGCTGTCAAGTGTGGGGTGGGGGGGGGGGGTTGAAGATGCCGATGTAGAGAATGAGTTGACAGCACACAGATCGTGTACCTGGCTGTCGAGGGGGGGAGGGGGGGGGATTTGAAGATTCAGACAATGAGCTGACAGATCATGTACCTGGCTGTCGAGCGTGGGGGTGGGGGGGTGTTGAAGATGCCGATGTAGAGAATGAGTTGACAGCACCCAGATCATGTACCTGGCTGTCGAGGTGGGGGGGGGGGGGGGGGTTTACAAGATGCAAACAATGAGCTGACAGATCATGTACCTGGCTGTTGAGGGGGGGAGGGGGTTTGAAGATGCAGACAATGAGCTGACAGATCATGTACCTGGCTGGCGACATCATCATCACCATAGGCGTCTCAGTCTCTGTAGACCAAGCGCGTGGCGGTCGAGTGAGTAGCCTCTCTAGGCCGCTAGCCTGGGCACTGAATACGGAGACCTTGGGCTGCCCAAACTACAGGATCTCCCTCCCGGTCTCACTGGTATAATCCAAAGAAATACAAAACATGACAATTTGCCACCAGCTCAGCTGCAGAAGCTGCCAGAATGAGTTCGCAATTTTGAAACTGTCCGCTTAGGTGCTACCACTCCGGTTTTTCTGTCTGGGTTTACTTCCGTAGCCCTACCCTCTCTCGAGGTTTCCTCAAGGCAGTGGAATCGTTGCCCGCAGATGCTAGTTACTCGAGACATCCGATGATACTCTCATCATCCGAGGACTAGCAAGCACTCCCTGGCACTAGTAGGTTTAAAATCAGAGTTCCTCCTCCCCTAGGCAAACTGCCTTAACAGGCTAACGAGCTTCGTCTACCTGGGCTTAGATTCAAAGTTGACTTTATCTGAGATCGAATGCCAACCAAGGCTAATGAGCCCAATCTGCCCGTCCAGTTATACCGCCGGGTACTCGGTCGCGCCCCACGCCAGCCTCTGTATGAAACAGGGGGCCCCTCATGCAGGTGCTGCTGGGGACACAATAATGCAGGAGAGGCCATTGGCATGGAAACTCCTGTCCGGCAAGCCGATCAGTGAATCATCGGCGATCTTTGCACCTATAACACAGACGCTTCACTTTCCTTTAACGAGCGGGACGTCCAGCCCAGACGTCGCTACCACGAAATCAAGCCTGGTAAATTAACCTTGTCCTACACGGAAACGCCCATGAGTCCCCCGCACAGCACCATGCTGTGACAAATCACCCGTATTCCATAAGACCTACACGCCTTGTGGACGTTGGCTATCAATCGCGGTTACAGACCATGGGCGAGACGGACCTGTGTCGCCAATCAGTTTATCCTCATTTTATAATATTATTTACCACTTTTCATTTTACAGCCGAGAATTCTGTAGCACAGCCGTATCGTAAATTGAATCCGTGCAGCAGACACGGGCGACCTTCTGTCCTCGGGCAGGCTCTGTGTCGTCAACCAAAAATGTATGACCTGCATTTCCTAAACTAAATCTCAAATGCGCAGAGCCGGAGTGGTTCTAAACCAATAATTCTATTTCGTGCTTTAACTGGAGAACCGTAATCAACAGTTTCGTGTTTTTTTTCGTATATAAATAAGTATACACTATTTATAATAACATTCAAAACGTATGTTAAATATACGCTATCTTTATTTATTGACTTTAAAGAATATAATCTGTCTTGCACTCCCTGAAAGTCTCCATCCCTATCTGGAAGAAGGTTGTCGAACATTACCTTTTAGTGTATATTGTTTGAATGCTTGTGTTTGCGATTGGTGTCGTTACTATAGTTAATAGGTAACGTAAAGTTAATCCAATAAAAGACACTGCTGTTTGGAATCAAGTGTTAAAGACCTTATTGTACGAGGCTACATATTGTTAATGAGATATGGTGGCCTTCCCTTCCCTAATAGGTAATTCATGTAAACATGTCAGGTATGTCTACTAAATCTTGTCGGTAACGGGAGTTGGACCCTGTACCTTTGCCGTGTACAGCAAAATGGTTAAGCTGGTAATTATTTATTTCGTGACAAAGTTTTCACTCGAATCTCTTTCTAGGTTTCTTGCCTGCGCTTAGCTGTTTGTTAAACCCCTTTAACTACTTAACACTCAAACATGACTTACCTTTATCTGAAGGAGTCTGCATGGAACAGAGTGAAACAGTTGATGCTCTCCGTAGGTCACTAGGTCTGGTAGCCATCTTGAGATTCACCCATTAGGGTCCATCTGACATGGTCTGATTTTCACCCGTTCTTCGCGCAGTCTTCTTTTGATATCCTACTCTTTAATTCACGTGTCAGTTCCAAACACTAGCACATTTAGCTATGCTGTAAGGTGTTTTTTTTATTCGGGTGTCCTATCAACGTCCAGTTCCACTCTACAATTTCTAGCTGCTCTCGTTGGTTTTGAACGCACACAATTATTTTCACCCTGTCAGCATGTTCTTCAATCTGAGGTATTGGGGACTCAGTGGTCTCGAGGTAAGGTGTCCGCCTCAGATTCCGGAGGTGGCGCATTCGAAACACGGTAAAGACCGTGATTTTTGGTTCATGTGCGTCTTCCGGTAAAAAATCTCCTGATCTCTGGGTAGTGAGATCGGACTCCCGTGTTCAGTGACGAGCACGTTAAAAATTCCTAGGCAGCTGAAAATAGAAATGAATGTGCTTAACTGCCATTGTCCGGGCACAATTAAAAATCTACCCAAGTTTCCCCAGGTGGTTTATTTAGTGCAGCTACAGATGGCGCCTAACTAGCTGCATGCCTAATTAGCTCTGGTGTTTGAGTCTATTAAGATGGACTCGCATTTCGGTAAAAACCACCCTCCAAGAAACTGGTGGTATACAGACTCTGTAGAGCTTTCTAAACCAGTATAAAGACGTTAGGTTAAGTTAAATAGACTGGAAAATTGGAGACCTGGTAACCGTCTTTGTCTTCCTCGGCGTTCGTTTTGACGGGGACTTTGTGTCGCTTAGTCATAGTTTACAGAGAGGCTTCGATACTGCGCTATCGGCTTGACACATTCGATTTCAGATCGCTTGTTTTTATTACCTAGTTTGCCTTCTCATTGTGATCTATATTCGCCAGACTATACTAGAGTAGCCCTTCTCACTGCGATCTATATTCGACAGACTACACTAGAGTAGCCCTTCTCAAAGTGATCTATATTCGCCAGACTACACTAGATTAGCCCTTCTCGCTGCGATCTATATATTCACCAGACTACACTAGGGTAGCCCTTCTCACTGCGATCTATATTCGCCAGACTACACTAGAGTAGCCCTTCTCAATGTGATCTATATTCGCCAGGCTACACTAGAGTAGCCCTTCTCACTGTGATCTATATTCGCCAGACTACACTAGATTAGCCCTTCTCACTGCGATCTATATTCACCAGACTAAACTAGGGTAGCCCTTCTCATTGCGATCTATATTCGCCAGACTACACTAGAGTAGCCCTTCTCATTGTGATCTATATTCGCCAGACTACACTAGAGTAGCCCTTCTCAATGTGATCTATATTCACCAGACTACACTAGAGTAGCCCTTCTCATTGCGATCTATATTCGTCAGACTACACTAGAGTAGCCCTTCTCACTGTGATCTATATTCGCCAGACTACACTAGATTACCCCTTCTCATTGCGATCTATAGTCGCCAGACTACACTAGATTAGCTTGTTTCCAGGGTTACTGCTTGGAGACCGAATAGGGGTTCACTCAGCTGTAGTTAGCTGCCCCTGATGCAACCAGCCAACTAGGAATCGCTCAGGCTGATATCCCCTTCGAATGTTTGCAAATTCGAGTTTTTTAAATACAAATATTAATTGAATATTTAGAAATTTGAGTCGATTAGATACAAATATTATTCGAATATTTACAATTTTCAAATTGATTGGATACAAATATGATTCGAATAGTTACAAATTCGAGTCGATTAGATACAAATATTGTTCCATTACAAACAAATTCAAGTGGATTAGATACAAATATGATTCGAATGTTTACAAATTTGATTCGATTAGATATAAATACGATTAGAATAGTTATAAATTAGTGTCAAATAATAGATCCAATATGATTCGAGTAGATGCAAATCAGAGATGACTTAATACATGTTTATAAGATGATCAAAGGAAAGGAAAAATTAGACTATATCAAGTTTTTTTTCAAAATACAAATACATACAAGAACAAGAAGGCATGGCTACAGATTAACTAAAGAAAGTTTCATATTTTATATTAGGAAATATTTATTTTTAGTCAGAGAGTGGTGAATGCTTGAAATGTAATGCGACAGAAAGTAGTGGAGACAAGGACAGTTAATGCGTTTAAGAATATATTGGATGCGCATAGTTTTTAGATCAAGAAAATGTAAATTAAACTGGTTATATACAGACTCTACCGAATCTTCTAAGCCAGTATAAAGAAGTATTATGTTAAACATGAGTTGAATAGATACAATAATTACAATTAAGTATCCAGAAATTAGAATTATGAATCAAGTAGATCCAGTATCATTCGAATAGTTACAAAAAATTGTTCGAATAGATTCAAAAATGAGTCGAGTAAATACAAATATTTGTGTGTGTGTGCAGGAAACAAATTGGTCATAGGAAGAAGTATGTTTGCACACAGTGTCATTCAGAAGGCAACATGGGTATCCCAAAACCAGTAGACGAAGTATCAGATTGACCACATCTGGGTGAGCTCCAAATTTAGATGATCATTATTAGATGTCGGGGTCTACAGGGGGGTATATGTGGCCTCAGACCACCTTTTAGTGATTGCGAACGTACAGCTGAAGCTAAGGATAAACAGAACGATGCAAGTCAGCAGGCCGCGGTACAGCAGACCACAGTACAGCAGGCCGCGGTACAGCGTACAATACATGAAAGAAGATGATAAGAAAAACGATGTCCGTATAACACTCTGGAATGAATATCAAGCACTCTGGCAGCTAGATAAAGGGGCCAGCATTGAAAATAAATGGAAACAATTACGAAGTACATGGGAAACTGCATGCGAAGAAGCGCTAGGAATGAAGAAATAACAGAATAAAGAATGGATAACAGCAGAAACAATCACTAAGATCAAGAAAAGGCGAAATAAGAAAATGGCCTCACTAAATAGTAAAACGAGAGCCGCAAAAAGCACAGCACAGAAAGGGGATGTAGAGAACAATAAGGAGGTTAAAAAGAGCGTCAAGGTGAACAGAAGACGTTACATTGATGGTCTGGCTGAGGAAGCGGAAGAGACTGCAGGAAAGGGAAATATGAAAGGTCTACATGAGGCTACCAAGAAACTATCGGGAAAGTATCAACAACAAGATAGACCAATCAAAAATAAACTTGGGGGAAAATATAACTAACCTTGAAAAACAAAAGTAAAGATGGTTAGAATACTTTGAAGAGCTTTTAAAAAGACCAGCACCAGACAACCCACCAGCAGAGGAGGACCACCTGATCAACTGTGATAATCCAAGTAAAGAAAAGATTAGAAGGGCAATAGAGTTTCTAAGGAACGGAACAGCAGCAGAGCCTGATTGGAGACCACCGGAAACCATAAAAGCAGATGTTGAAACATCTACTAACATGCTCCACAACTTGATAGGCGCCATCTGGGAGCAAGAAAGCTTACCAAAAAATTGGAGAGAGGGCTACCTGGGGAAATTACCTAAGAAGGAAGATTTACAGGAATGTAAAAACCATAGAGGAATAATTTTATTATCAGTGCCGGGAAAGGAATTATATAGAGTAATACTAGAAAGGTTTAAAAATGCAGTGGATAACAAGATATGGGATGGGCAGGCGGGATTCAGACATAATAGATCATGCATTGACCAGATAGCCAAATTGCACATAATTGTAGAGTAATTATTGGAACGGAATTCGAGTTTGTACATAAATTTCGTTGATTATGAAAAAGCTTTCGAGTCTTGGACAGAGATATATTCTGGAAACTACTGAAGCACTATGGAATTCCTCAAAAGCTCACAAACATAATTAGACATATGAATGAAAGTATGCAATGTAGAGTTATACACGAAGGACAACTCACATAGCGATTCAACATTAAATCAGGGGTACGACAAGGTTGCCTAGTGCCGCCATTCCTGTTCATCTTGGCAGTGGACTGGATTAGGAAAGTAACAACAAATGAGAGAAATGGAATTCAGTGGACTTTGAATAAACATCTGGAGGACATGGATTTGAGAATGATATAGCCCTTATGTCTCACAGTCAAAGCCAAATGCAAAGGAAATTGGATGACACCTCTAAACAAGTCGGTTTGAAGATCAATGAGGTAATGACAAAAATAATTTGGGTTAATGCAACAAATGCAGAACCAATCAGGCTGAGAAGAACGCACATGGAAGAGGTAGAGGAATTTACATACCTAAGAAGTATCATCGACAAGGAAGGAGGGACAGACGAGGATATAAAAACAAGAATACAAAAAAGCAAGAGCTGCATTAGGAATGTTGAAACTCAAATGGAACTCCAAGAAAATAAGAAGGAAGACAAAAATAAGGACTTTCAATTCAAATGGGAAGCCAGTCCTGCTGTATGGAGGGGAAACATGGAGGATGACCAAAGGCAATGATAGGAGACTGCAGGGTTTTGTCAACAGATGCTTGAGAAAGATTCTTGGTATAAAATGGTTTGACAAAGTTACAAACGCCAGACTGTGGGAGAGAGTGGGACAAGGTAAATTGGAATAAGAAATCTTAGGAATAAAGTGGAGATGGATGGATCATACATTAAGAAATCCCCAGGCCAGTATTACCAGGCAATCCCTGTCATGGAACCCCCAGGGAAGGAGAGGCAAAGGCAGACCAAGGAATACATGGAGACGACATATGGAGCTGGAAGTAAATAAAACATTAAAAAGCTGAAGGAAGTGAAAAAGATTGCACAGGACAGAGCTGCTTGGCGAGGGTTGGTTAATGACAGAGCTGCTTGGCGAGGGTTGGTTAATGTCGTTTGCCCCCCTGGGTGATAGAAGGCGAAAGAGAGAGACACAAATATAAGTAGTGAATGCACATACGCGAAGTGGATGAAAAGATGAAAAGTATATACAAATATGAGTCGAGTAGATACAAATAAGTGGCGAGTACTTGATAAAAAGCCTTTTTTTTTTAAAGTAAGTAACATGTCCATTGGAGAACGTCGCTTTAACAACGGTTAATCTATTTGGCTGTTATGAGTTTCTTGGTAGTCAAGGAATTTCAAAAGGTAATCGAGTAGTTGCAAATACGAGTCAAGTGGTTGCCAAATATGAAAGTAATTGCAAATACGAGTCGCGTAGTTGCAAATATGTGCTTACTAATTAATTTGATTTAAAGCCAACAGAACTGTAGCACTTAGATGAAGTCTTATCTTCCGTGTGTGTGTGACGTCATTATTTACCTTTTCTGCCCAATTTTACCAGGAATCCTCATAGAGAGATTTTTTTTTTCTTGAGCCAAATGTGTTGTTTGCCCGTTGTTAGCCTGGGTAGTCGTGGACTTTCCTTATACCATTTCTTAATTTTCGTCTTGTTTTTCCTAGTGCCTTTGAAAGTAGGTAATGCCCTAGTTGTCTTTTCTCATCAAAGGAAAAAAAAGATAAAATGTAAATTCACGTACTGCAACATTGATGTTTCAAGATGTTCCAGGGTCCTCCAACAGATATTGTTGATATTGTAACAGTTCCCGCCGGAGCAAGGGGAGTTTAGGATACCTGAACATGTTAAAGCTTGAAGCTACCTGAATGCGTGTCAATGTCACTCACCGTCTCAGCAAAGGAGAACAGAATTGTGGAAAGAAATGTGGACAGTTAGAAACTGACCACTGGCCTTCCGATTTTGGTAGGGGGAGTTTGATTGACAGACGGAATGGCAGCGGGACTTGCTGCTAGAGAATGAGTGACAGGTGTCCGCAAAGTGTTTCGGTCCAATGGGACTGAAAATGGCCATCACCTAAGATCGATTGGTCAAGCTCTGGCCTTGCTTGAGGATATATAACTCGAGACAAAGTTTAGCTCGGGAGGCTGGATAGAGGATGGAGAGAGGCTGGAGGAGAGATGGAGAATTAAAGAGAGAGAGAGAGAGACTGAATGTAGATAGTATGTTTAACTCACCGACTTAGATAGAGGAGCGATTGATAGACGGTTGGACGAATGTTTATTGATAGAACAGGTTCACTCAAATAGGTGTGTGAGTTTTGCATTAATAGATAATCTGAACGTGTGTTTGTAAGCAAGGACACACTGTGAACGAGTTATGTCGAGATCGCCCGCCTGAGGAGACTTCAGTGAGGAAGAGTATTTGATAAGGTGTGTTGAAGACGCAGTTAAGGCGATGTGTGTGTGATGTAATTGCAAGGCAATAGAACTGGGTTTTAGATAGTTGGGAATTCCATCAATAGCTAATGCTTACAATTCCCGTTTTAGTAGAATGTTTAGTTAAGATATGTATTATATTGTGTTTGTAATTTCTCTACTCATTCTATGATATGAGTATGATATAATAAATATGCCACCTGCTTGTGTGATATGTCATTTACTGAGTATGGTCATGATGATGTGGATGAGTGTGAGAATGTTCTAAGTTAGAATAACGGCCAGGGTAAACAGTGGGATTTGCTACACATCATTATTATTTTGGTGCCAGTGATCACGGATATAGTTTTATAAATATTGTGTGTGTGTAGCTACAGATCTTTATTTACCTGTTTAACACAAGTGTCGCAGTTATATATAACGTGTGTGTGTAGTTAGGAATAGAGGAGTAGCTAGTGGATAGAGTGTTAGTTACCATAGACAGCTTTTCCAATCATCTGACTGGTAAGTATGACATTTTTCTCCCACCCATTGTTGTATTATTGACAAGACTTTGTGCGTACTTGACAGTCTTGTAAATTTTTTTTTTTTTTTTTTTGGGGGGGGGGGGGGGGGGGGGGGGCAGACGGGTTTATTCAATATGTCGAGATTGGACAATGTTAAACAATGTTACCATTGTCTAGCTTTTGGACATTTGTCTATCGGATGCCCTAATATTCTTCGGAATATTAACAGTTCCTGGAGAAGAGGAGGACTGTTTGTCAAAAGCAACCCTTTCATGGCACTAGTTACAATCAGCGATAAGTGGGAGGACAAAAGTCAACTACAAAACCAGCTAAGAGAACTAACAAGCAGAGTTATTCGGTTGGAAAGACAGGAAAAAGATCTCCAATGGAAGCTGCGACAGCTGTTGCAACAGTTTGAAAACGGAGCTTTCAAACCAGCTAGGAAGGAGAGAAGAAATCAAGAAATCACAGAAGTAAACACGGCCCAGTATTTTGGAAGGGGACAGAGTGGTAGGAAAGTGAGTAGGAAGCCCGTCCAACTTCCACATTCCGATCCGTGGAGGGACAGAGGTGGAAATCTCAGGACGGACGTGTGTGGACGGCTGGACAGAGGTGTCGAAAAGGGGAGGAGTTTGACCCAGGTGGAAAGGCCGTCAAATGAGAGGAGGAGGAATGGTTGGGCAGAAGTTTGAATCGGGCAGATTCTTAGCCCACAAGAGGCCTTTTGCACGGTTACAGATGGAGAGGCAGGACAGGAGCCATCAAAGAGACTTTGAGCACGAGGCGGATGGACAGAAAGAGAGATACAGGTTTTGTGTATCCAGAAAAGTTAGGGACGGAGGGCAGATTACGCAATGCAAACGAGACAAACGTTCGCTCAGAGGTCCAGATGAAACGATACATCATCGCACAGCGTAAGCCGAGAATTCGGGAAGAGGGTATTACGTCGATTAACATGGTCGGGCGTGCTGAAAGGGGCCAAGTTTACCAGGAACTTGTGGTCAAGCCTGGTAGAACATTAGTTAAAGTCGACGAAGAATCGAACAAGGAAATAGTCGGAGATTCGTCAGATAAAGAGGAAATGAGAGGAGGAGGAATGATGGCAGGGCCTAGCCATGCGGGAGAAGTTGTTGAACAGACCGAAAGAAGGGATAACCCTTCGGCCACCGAGGAAGGAAGTGGGAATGACACACAGTTGGAATGCGAAACGGACGTACCAACAGCAGCCAACAAAGGAGGAACAGAGTTTCTAATGAAAACGAAGATAAGGGAAAGTAAGGTTAACCCCAGCCAGGACGGCGAACCAGTCATCAAAGCAAAGATGAAAAGATCTCAGTTCGAGATAAGCCAACAGTCAAACGAACAGTGTGAAAGGTCTTTCCCACAAATAGTGAACACAGATGGACGGAAGGCTGAAGTAGCGGACGATGTAAGTGTACGTAACACTACCAGATAACCGGTGGATACGAAGCAAACAACCGAGAAACAAACAGACCAGACGATGGGCGTTTTACAGGAGGAAATCGGGCAGCAATCAGAGACAGCTGATGGGGCAGCGCGTAGTCTGGTTGAAATAAGCAGTACTGACAAGGAACGGTTGATACAATGCTTAATGACGCTAGCCAAAAACATGGAATTCAGAAATGGAATTAGGTAAAGTCGTGGAGTACTTACACACATGGTAGTACAAATGTAGGGCTATCATGTGAAACTCCAGTTAATGTATGCATTTGCTTAAATTTGTTTCAGCTACCGTTATCCTTGGGAAACGGAGATTTGGATAATTAGGGGGTAGGGTATAGAGATGGAGGAATGACCAAATGTTAAAAATTCCTTTGAATTCGTTGTCTGAAGTACACGCCAGACAATGAGCGGACGGTCAGTCTGAAGCGAAGACTGACCGAGATCAAAGGGACATTTCCGACCAGAGAAACGGACAGAACGGACAAGAGACGCAGGATAGCTCGATGCGCCAGGTAATGATTACGCGACGCAGGGTAACACATGGAAGCGATGTTTCGGTCAAAATCTGACCAGGGGACTTTGATGTGGGGAATTTAGGGAAACAGCGGTGAATTAGTTAGATCACAACACTTGGTTTTGGTTCCTCGTGACAAAGACCGCCAGCAGTTAAAGGGGCTAGCCAACTTTAACAAAGACTGCATCGTGACCAGTAGGATTACAGCATTCGATAAGGTGGACGATTCGGTTTTTGACTTTTGACTCATACATAGTTTAGTATCTTTTTAAGTTACAAATTAGTCATAGTTTAGTGACATAGTTTAATATCTGATTAAGTTAGAACTTAGTCATAGTTTAGTGACATAGTTTAGAACTTAGTCATAGTTTAGTATCTTTTGAAGGGGGCATTAACAGGTGCTCATCTGTGGGGCACGAGCAGGAGTGAAGGTTGATGGCACTTGATCATGTTTATGTGTGCAAATATTTTGACATTTGTATTTTGACTAATGGTATTACTTGCATTTTTTAGTGGGTTGTATGGTCGACATTGTATGCGTTTTTCTTTATTTTGTTGTTGTTTTGTTGTTTAAACATGATTACATATCCTGACAGTATCAAAGTGTGATACTTGCTGACTGAAATATTGATATCATAAGTATGCGTGCAAATATTTTGACAGTTGTATTTTCTTTTGGGTTTCGGCATTGTATGCAATGGAATTGTCTTTGATTTTGTTGGGTTTTTGAATCGTCGGCCATGGGTCGTAATGAGGCGTGTAATAGACCGCCTGGGAAAATTGACCTGAACTGGTCGTGTGTAACAATGAAGGTTCGTGTCCTTAGAGGAAGACCCGGGAACAGGGCGAGGTATGTTGACCTCAATGAGTAAGGAGAATTCCTTAAGGTGTTTCTGTTTTGTTGAGCTAAAGGTCCTGCAGGGACAGAATTGATTGTGTTCGACTGTAAAGCGATTTAAAAGTGGTGGCTTGTGTTGTACAAACGACGAACCACAGTGTTTGTTTTCTGCTTGTATTGATTGTGTATGAATTACAAAAAGTTTATGTGTATCAAATGACATGTCTTTTATGCATGTACGATTTGAGTGAAATTGTAAACAGGAGTAGTGTTTACATTTTGGATATTGGAGACGAAAATGATGGTCATTTACCAGATGAAAAAAAAATGACCATCCATGTTTCGGTCTGTAGTTTAGGGAAGTAATGTAACAGTTCCCGCCGGAGCAAGGGGAGTTTAGGATACCTGAACATGTTATAGCTTGAAGCTACCTGAATGCGTGTCAAGGTCAATCACCGTCTCAGCAAAGGAGAACAGAGTTGTGGAAAGGAATGTGGACAGTTAAAAACTGACCACTGGCCTTCCGATTTTGGTAGGGGGAGTTTGATTGACAGACGGAATGGCAGCGGGACTTGCTGCTAGAGAATGAGTGACAGGTGTCCGCAAAGTGTTTCGGTCCAATGGGACTGAAGATGGCCATCACCTAAGATCGATTGGTCAAGCTCTGGCCTTGCTTGAGGATATATAACTCGAGACAAAGTTTAGCTCGGGAGGCTGGATAGAGGATGGAGAGAGGCTGGAGGAGAGATGGAGAATGAAAGAGAGAGAGACTGAATGTAGATAGTATGTTTAACTCACCGACTTAGATAGAGGAGCGATTGATATACGGTTGGACGAATGTTTATTGATAGAACAGGATCGCTCAAATAGGTGTGTGAGTTTTGCATTAATAGATAATCTGAACGTGTGTTTGTAAGCAAGGACACACTGTGAACGAGTTATGTCGAGATCGCCCGCCTGAGGGGATTTCAGTGAGGAAGAGTATTTGATAAGGTGTGTTGAAGACGCAGTTAAGGCGATGTGTGTGTGATGTAATTGCAAGGCAATAGAGCTGGGTTTTAGATAGTTGGGAATTCCATCAATAGCTAATGCTTACAATTCCCGTTTAGTAGAATATTTCGTTAAGATATATATTATATTGTGTTTGTAATTTCTCTACTCATTCTATGATATGATTATGATATAATAAATATGCCACCTGCTGTGTGATATGTCATTTACTGAGTATGGTCATGATGATGTGGATGAGTGTGAGAATGTTCTAAGTTAGAATATCGGCCAGGGCAAACAGTGGGCTGTGCTACAATATGGTCTTTGATCTTCTTCTGCTTCTTCTTCTACGTTCGTGCTCAATCTCCCAACTACCAAGCCTTGTACAGGGCTTTGCAAGTAGTATTCTTGAGAACCATGTGATGACAAACACTGTGCCTGTGCAGTTCATTGTGGAGAATACTGTGATAACTTCCAACTGATATTCCATCTTCTGAGGCTATTTTCTCGACACTAAGTCTTCTGTCAGCACACACAACGTTTCGAACACGCTCAATGTTTTTTTATTGTTGATCGAGGTTGACGGTCGTGCACTACGTGCATCATCATCGACACTAACATGAAAACGCTTCAGGGAAACGCATGTGCCACTCAAATACTTATGATTTCTTCATTGCGGTATCATCATATGCTTTAGTAAGTAATGTGTGTATCTCTGAGGGTGACTTCTCAAGAAAAATACAGAATTTATCATTTTTACGTTGTTCAAACAAGGAAATTTTCAACTGCAGCGATGCAACCGGCACAACCCATAAACAAAATTCGTAACTTCTGTTCGAGAGTATATGTGAAGTGTCTGCCCCGTCATTTCGCCAAGGTCACTACCAACATGAATATATACTCTTCGTAATATCATCTCTCATTCAAACATGAGTCGACTATTCCTGTAACTTTTGGAAACTACCTTGTGTGTGTATATATATATATATATATATAAATATTTCATGCTTCACATGAAAGCCTTAAGAGTGGAATATAAATGAGAAAAACCACGCCTTTGTATTGTAACTTGTTCATATGGGGCGCAACACTTCAAAGAGAAAGAAAACAACAAACGCAATGTAAATCTGTTGTTGATTATCACTCTAAATCATGTCATCCTATGTCAGCCATTACTGAAAGGGGCTACTGTTTATCATTACTCACCTGTCAGCTAAAGTTATCTCACCCACCCACCGCACAAATATTGCTGTTGCAATTTGAACAGAGCCACCAAGTCGAGCAACATTAGCAATTATTGAGCGTTCTTGAGACATTGGTGGACTAAGGTATGCACCGCTTTACACGAAACACAATTCTCACCTTATACAGGATAAATGTTGTAATGAATATTCTTTCTAGAAAGTCTTCCCACATACACATGCCCCCCCTCCCCTCTCTCTCTCCTCACCCACGCCCCTCCCCCCCCCTTCCCCCGAAACAAGAAAAACTACACACAACTTCCCGCTTTTCTTTGATTATACACTCTGTGAGCCCGGATGTCATGTTTTATTTCAACTGCGCACGTGCATGCGGCACCTAGAGTCTGCTACCTACAGTGATCACGAATCTGAATATTGCTGCAGCCTTATAATACCTTTAGAAACTACAAAGTACATTATTCAGCTGTCCTACATCAGTGGTGACCTAATTACTGACTTTTCCTCTAGTTTCAGAAAAGCTTCAACGTTGATTTCATTTCCTGTTAATTGTTTGCACGTAACCGTTACAACTAGCGAGCTAACATCAACAAGGGGGCTCAGATCGGCGAGCAAAACTAAAGGATAGAACAACTCCACGCCCGACTCCGCACGTGTGTGTCCCTAGTACGTCAGAGCCTGCAGAGTCAGGATTGGTCTTTACATTCATATGAGAACACATCTCTTAGCACATGTCTGGGGCTGCCGCCGTTTTTGCTTGCGATGGACCGCTATTATATATATATGTATATATATATATATATATATATATATATATATATATATATACATATATATTTATATATATATATATAATTATATATATATAGTAAGTCGCATGTCGTTTTTTCAGAACGTAGTTTCTTACAGCCGCCACCTATTTGAATGTGATGTTTCTTGGCAAGTACATGCAGGAGCATTACTTCGAGAGAAAAACCCAGTGTCTACCATTCTGGATACAAGTGGGAATCGATCCCGGAACGTTGGGATTATGAAAACCCTTAGGCCACGCAGCCTCCTTATACACACACACATATATATTATATATATATATATATATATATATATATATATATATATATATATATATATATATATATGATATCCTCATGAAGCATGACCTTTGCAGAACGTGGCTCTCGTGAGAGCCGGTCTTGTGAGACACTCGATCCCTGTTGTCCAGCTCTCCCACAGAACGTGGCTCTCGTGACAGCCGGTCTTGTGAGACACTCGATCCCTGTCCAGCTCTCCCACAGAACGTGGTTCTCGTGACAGCCGATCTTGTTAGACACTCGATCCCTGACCAGCTCTCCCACAGAACGTGGCTCTCGTGACAGCCGGTCTTGTGAGACACTCGATCCCTGACCAGCTCTCCCACAGAACGTGGCTCTTGTGACAGCCGGCTTGTGAGACACTCGATCCCTGACCAGCTCTCCCAAAGAACATGGCTCTCGTGAGAGCCGGTCTTGTGAGACACTCGATCCCTGTTGTCCAGCTCTCACACAGAACGTGGCTCTCTTGACAGCCGGTCTTGTGAGACACTCGATCCCTGTCCAGCTCTCCCACAGTACGTGGTTCTCGTGACAGCCGATCTTGTTAGACACTAGATCCATGACCAGCTCTCCCACAGAACGTGGCTCTTGTGACAGCCGGCTTGTGAGACACTCGATCCCTGACCAGCTCTCCCAAAGAACATGGCTCTCGTGACAGCCGGTCTTGTGAGACACTCGATCCCTGTCCAGCTCTCACACAGAATGTGGCTCTCGTCACAGTCGGCTTGTGAGACACTCGATCCCTGTTCAGCTCTCCCATCTGGCACTATCTGCCTCAGAACCTCTATAATGAACCTTGTCCATCTTCTCATTGGTCTGCCTCTGACTTGTTCAATGTATCATAACATGCAGTGGTGTTCTTTCTATATCTTTGTGGCTTTTTTTTGGGTCCGAAGTATGTTAATTTCCTAGTCGTAATGTTTTTTGCTAGTCAGTTGTGTTTTATGTCCAGCTCCTGTAGGATTTATGCGTTAATCTTCTTCGCTTTACATGATATTCTGAGTACATCCCTGTACCATATTAGTTCAACGGACTTAATCGCCTTTGTGTGGTTGACAATGTCTAGCATCCCAAGTTACCACCGGGAAGATGCAAGCCCTGAGGATCTATATTTGTATAATTGAGTTATCTTTCTGTCATATATATATACTTGAATAAAATTGTGGGACGATGAGGCTAACGTCTGGTCAGGCAAAATACATTGATCATACAACGTTAGCCAGGGTCACGAGAAATATGCCGACCAAGACCCTCACCTGACCTCCTCGTTGGTCGTCCTTGAAACACGCTTTTGTTGAGGAAAACAGTATGGCTAACAAGGTGAGGCTGGATGTAATCTCCGTAGTAGTGAGTGACATGCAGTTAAAGCCAAGAATTGCACAACCGCCTGGAGGACCCCGGTTCACTTCATCAGCACGCTCGGTATATCAGGAGGAAAGCTACTACAGTCTGCCACAAGTTCCGTCCTCTTCAGGGCGCACAAAAGGGTTACTAATCCATTGTGGTCGTTAGCAACCAACCAACCAACCAACCATCCAACCAACCAACCATCCAACCAAATATAAAACGGTCCTACGACTTTATTCCCATCTCTAGTACAGTCGAAGTCTCGGGACTTTTGGGCAAAGAACTACAGGCCTCTTTGCCACATATATAATGTATCATGTCCTCTGCAGAACGTCATTCCCATCATAGCCCGACTGATAGAAACTCCATCTTTTGCCAAATCCCCAGCCTGCTCCAGAGTCATGTCCAAGCATTTCTTAGCATGTTATTGCCATCGCCTTATTGCTCTGCCTCTGCCTCCCTTGTCCGGTACCATACCTTTCATTACTATTCTCTGAGTTGTGTCTACTGATATGGCTACAGTATTTCAATTTTCTGTTCATTATGTAACTTTTGAACCATTCTTCTCTATCCCCCAACTCTCACCAAATGTCTGCATTCTTCTATTTTTTTGGTCCATGATATCCTGAGGATCTTTCTATAACATTTCGGCTCGACCCACGTGATTCTGTTCCGTGAGGTTTTTGTAAATGTCCATCCATGTTTCGCAGCCGTATGATGCCACGGCTAAAACACATGCTATCAAAATGTTCACATTTGTTGGTTTGCTGATATTCTGCCATAGCTTCCTCAGGTACACGCTGCATTGCTCATGCTAATCTTTTTCTCATTTCTTTAGAGCAGCCACCATTGTTGACAATTCTGGAGCCCAAATTCTCTCAGTTTGTGACCTGTCCTATCCCCCCCCCCCCCCCTCCCAAATTAGAATGTATGTTGACTTCTTGTTTTGTCGATGGTCATTATCTTTGTTTTACTTACGTTTATAAAGAGGTTGCTATCTTCTCTGTATCTGTTGATATGTAATTAGCTGCTCTAAACCCTCTGCAGTGGTTAATAGTAACACAGTATCGTCTGTGTATCTTATCTCTGGGATCTTGCATCTGTCGATATATATTTATATATATATATATTCACAAATTTCTAGGAATTTATGTATTGTAAAGAAATGCGTGACAATAAGAATTATCTACACTCCATTTCCATCAAAAGAGTTTTCTTCAGCAACTACACACTCTGTCAAAGTCTACACAGCTGTTAGAACCCATTCTTTGACACCCTTCTCGGTCTCTTTATCATACTGATGATAACGACCCCAATATCACTGAATTGCTGCCCCTTACATTGCTGATTTTGAGAGAAAGAAATACAAAAAGTCAGGTGAATCCAGGTTGGTTGAATATGGAGGATGTTCCATGGAGGTCCATTTGCGTTTCTAGGTACTGATTCATCAGTAGGGATCAATGTATTGCTCACATTATCGCGCAGCAAAATCAAACATTTTGTTTTCCATTTTTGTGAGTGTTTTATTTTTGTTAAGCAACTCCTGGACCAGAGGTCAGCAAATTCGAAGTCCACGGGTCAAACCCAGCCCGCCGTTTCTTTTTTCTTTACAACCCGCAAGCTAAAAATTGATTTTACATTTACAAATTATTGAAAATTTTAAAGACTGTACTTCTGCTGCTTCAACCTAATCTTCATTGAAAGTGATTAATATGCACTATTATTACATGCTAAAAAGCAAATTTTGAAGAGAATAATCTAACAGAATTAAATAAATGTATTCCAAGCGATGAATATGGTTAATTACGTTCATTAAGCTCAGATATGTATTTTTGTATTTGACAACTTGTGTGAAAAGACATGCTCAAAGTTGGATATACGTAAAATCTTTATACAGTTCAGTATTTACAGATATTTTAAAAGAAATTAGAAGACCTTTGGCCATGCCATGCAGAAGCTAAACAACATGTACAATTTATGGCATAATACTAACAAGCAACTAAAACTGAAGATCCTGAGAACAAGCATTTGAACAAGCAATGTACGGGTGTGAGACATGGACTATTACACAAGTAGCAGAGAAGAAAATTGGAGCGTTCGAAACAAAATGTTACAGAAGAATCCTAAAAATTCCCTAGATAAAGAAAGTGACAAATAAAACCATCACAGAAGACCTGAATCTTTGATGAACACTGGCTCATAAACAATGTTATGTTTCATAAATCGAATTTTGTATGCCACCTCAAACGTCATGGCGGATTGGAAAGAACGCTCATGGAGGGCATGGTACCTGGAAGGGAACGCAGGAATCGACCAAGACGAAGGTGGATACAAGATATCAAGGACACTCTAAACATGAACATGGAGCAGGCGGGAAGATTGACTGCAGACCGAGACTCATACCGGCTGGCTGTGATGAGAGTAACGTTCAAAGGACATGCTACATGATGATGATTAACAGATAAACAATTGTCCGAGTTGTCCTGCGTGGTCTTTGTGTAGGACAAGGACAAGAATAGCACCACTGCCCCACAGAGAGCATGTAAGAGGTGACTGTGTCACATTACACAACACCGACCATGGTTAGGGGGTTTGTTTATAGCAGCATAGATGGAGCCTAACAGGCTGAGGGTCTACTTTGATCCAGTGTTTGAATCTATTAAGATGGATTTGCACATCAGTTAACCGCCCTCCGCGTGTCCCAACACAGAGGCAGAAAAATCTGCTCGAGCCTAGCCTGCTAAGCAGGAAATTCTCCTTCCTCCTACATCCAGATCAAACCAGAGCTGAAGGGGGGGGGGGGGCGTGGCCTAGTGGTTAAGTGGCACGGCTCACAACCCGAAGGTGCTGGGTTTGATCGCCATCACAGCACCGGCCGTTACCCAGGGGTAGCAAACCCTTAGAAAATGCAGGAGGAAGCAGACCCTTATAAAAATGAATGCTGAAGTCGGATGCACTGGACCGACAGGCGCAAAATAAAAACCACAGTGCAACGGACACCGCCTTTGGGGATTAGAGAAACGCAAAAACAAAACAAAAATACCAGAGCTGGAACCTGCACAGGGGCATCGGCCATTGTAGAAAAATATGTCGACTAAGAACTAAGAACATCTGCGATCTAATTTGATGGTAGGGAGTGCTAGCTTTGATTCCAAATTGATCACATTTTTTGTTAAAAAATTAACAAATCCATTCTTCTTATTAGTAGAGCAGTATTTTAAGCAAATGGTGTCTATGTATTATTAGTATTCGTTACATTTCGTTAAGTGAAAAACAGCTTTTTTTCGTGTTATTTTTTAGGCCTATGTGCACACATATCCTCTTGACCCCAAACCTAAAATATTTACTATTTGACCATTTACAAAAAATATTTGCCAACCCTTCCTTTTTCTTCTTTTTCGTCCATCAACTGATGCTATGCTTCTAGCCCGGTCAGTTTCACGAAGGAGGCTGTGCGTTTCAGGTCTTCGCTGGTCCGCTCAGATTTTCGAGCATAGTCGTTCGCCTGGACCAGAACTGCTTCTTTTTAGTCTGCATCAGGGGAACCAACGAATGCCATTCGTTGGTACGACTTCGTCCGGAATGTAGATGTTTCTGCAAGGACACATCTCCCCCCTGTCTCGTTTATTCTGGAACGTCGCCGCATTTCCCTGTTCGGTCATGTTGTCCGACTGGACAGGGAGGTCCCAACTCACCAGATTCTTCAAACGACAGTCAACAGTGCTAACGGCCTCCACCCTGCTGGCTGGAAGCGCCGGAGAGGTCGTTCTCGAAACACTTGGCTCCAACAGGTAGCAGCCTCCCCACCTGCCTTAGAGGAGACCTTGCAGCACGCAGTTACAACTGGACATGGTGGTATTCATCCGACGCAACGGGCCTCAGACGCCTAAGCGAACATTTTTATTATTATTATTATCAGGGGAACAGTTCTGCAAGATATATTCTGTCGTTTGCTTGTGTGTCCTGTAAACGGACGTGACGGTATCTTTAAGATTCATTCTGTGGATGTGAGCCTTGAGTCCAAAATGTCCCATTCTGAGTCTGAAGATCTTTGTCTGCCCATCTCTGCAAAGTGTATCTATGCTGTCATCTGCTGGCTTGTATTCTTTGTGCTGGTTTCTCCATTCTGTCCTCATGGATCGTTTGATGTGTGTCTTTGCTCCTTTATAGCTCTGCGGATGATGATTCTGTGTGTCGCTACTTCCACCTTTTGCGAGCTCATCTGTTTTCTCGTTTCCAAGGATACCTAAAAGGGCCGGAATCATGTTGTTTGTTTTTTTTTCGGTTTTATTTTTGGTTCTTTTAGTGTTTTGTGTGTTTTGTGTGTGTGTGTGTGTGGGGGGGGGG
>JAVGWX010000010.1:69612285-69812285 GCA_036924085.1 Ariolimax columbianus | reverse complement strand
CTATAAAGCTAATCTGAATATCACGTGATCGCCAGCGACCTGCATTCCAACCCACATAAGTCGCTTTCCATTTTCGCACTTCCTGTGGTGAGCTCATTAAGCAATTTTATTCCGAAATTTCCAACTCAATGTATTAATGAATATATATATATATATGTGTGTATATATATGTGTGTACATATATATATTTATATATATTTATATATGTGTATATTTACATATATACACACAGCCACTAATACACACCCACACCCACACACATACCACACTCACACTCACACTCACACACACACGGAAGAGCTGACATCCTCACTTAACAGTCACCAATTACTTGTAGGCTGCACGTGGATAGGAGTGACATTTTGAAGTGTATCAATGACCGACTGTTAGATGATGACACATCAATAATAAAGTAAAGTATCCCATAGCATTACTGCCGTAGGGGTGTGAGGTGTTAGCGATCTCACATTTCAAAGGCTCGGCTATATGAGGGCGGTCCATCTCCTCTCCCTCGCCGCTTTTACTTCCCGGACTGAACCGGTTCCCATTTAAGGCTGGGTCGACCCGGGAGCCATTGCGGTCAACTGGGGAATGAACCCAGGACCACTCAGATGCGAAGCCAGCGCGCTAACCACTGCGCTACGCGGCTCCCTACATCAATAGATCAACAATTCACAGACATCAGATCTTTTATATGGAACGAGGTTTGAGCGGAGTAAAGAATTTAGAGAGGTCGTGTCTACAATCAAGGGTCCGCAGAAGCCATCAGCATCCACACCCCTCGTCATTCGCTGAGAGACACTGGGCACCTATAGATCTGCCCGGGATGAAGTTATCCACGGAACTGGACAGAGCTCTGTATTGTGTGCATAATATTTGCAATATATTTCATTGCCATTATCTTCGTGTTCATCCTCTGGCTGATCAGTCCTAAGGTTGCCTGTCTCTCCATTTGACCCTTTCTTCTCGTTCTTCAGTCACATTACTGGTTGTAAGGTTGTCTTAGCATTTCTCTCCATTTGACCCTTTCTTCTCGTTGATCAGTCATATGACTGGTTGTAAGGTTGTCTCAGCATATCTCTCTATTTGACCCTTTCTTCTCGTTCTTCAGTCATATTACTGGTTGTAAGGTTGTCTGAGCATATCTCTTCATTTGACCCTTTCTTCTCGTTCTTCAGTCACATTACTGGTTGTAAGGTTGTCTTAGCATTTCTCTCCATTTGACCCTTTCTTCTCGTTGATCAGTCCTATGACTGGTTGTAAGGTTGTCTCAGCCTATCTCTCTATTTGACCCTTTCTTCTCGTTGATCAGTCATATGACTGGTTGTAAGGTTGTCTGAGCATGTCTCTCTATTTGACACTTTCCTTTGGTTGATCAGTCCTACCACTGGTTGTAAGGTTGTCTGAGCATATCTCTCAATTTTACTCTTTCCTTTTCAGCTCCCGTCATTTCAGCGTATGCTCGTACTTTACTGTAACTGCATGCCTGAGATGTAAAGGCGAGTCTTGGTCGCGCTTTCTTCTTTTCTCTTGTATCGTCTGTAGAAGACTTTCATGTCTCATACTGTGTCCCAGTCAGTTCAATTGTTTATTATTGTATCCTTTTAAATGTGCGTCTTTTGTGCCTATCTCAGTGAGAACATTGTCATTGGATGTTATTTCTGTCTAACTCAATTGTTTCATTCTATTGTAAAAACCCCATTTCAAATTCTTCCAAGCTTTTTTCATCCATCTTTGCTGGAATCCATGTTTCAGCCTAATTCAGCGCAATTTTCCTCATTTCTGTCCTGATATTTTTTGAGGTTAGCATTTTATGTTTTTCTCTGAAAGACGTTTTGGCAATGCAATCCTTGCCTTAATTTCTCTCCCTGAGCTCATCTTCTGTGATGATTTGATCATTATTTATAAACTTATTTACTTGTTTTAATTATTTCTAATCGATGATTATCGTTTGCTTGAATATTACCAAAGACTTTGTGTTGAATGTGTCTTCTTTCATGCCAAACTCTTTGGCTGTGCTGTTAATGTTGTCAACTAGTTTTGCAGCGTTGCTATTGATCCTGACACTTTGGCGTGAGCATCGGCAAATTTGGTGGCCGTAACTATCATACCATTTTCCTTGACATCCCCATTACAACTCCTAATGACTTTATCCATCATCATCTCAAAATAAGCGTTATAGAGACTCTGGGAAAGTTAACAGTTCTGTTGTACTTGAGATTTTCAAACAGGTTCTGGATTACATTAATGATTGCTCTCTCGATACATACAAGGCGTGTTCAAATGAAACCGGACCTAACAGCATCAACTGAACATATGTCTGATGCGCATGATGACGTGAATTCTGTTTTAAACAGCACATATCAACCGTTAAGTTTGCAAAAATTCATTATCGTCCGACTCATAGTTTCCTCAGCAGACCGTTGCACACATGGCGGGTGTGATACGGAATCCGTCTAGAGTTGATAAGCGAGGGGTGATTCAGTTTCTAACAGCTGAAGGATGTCGACCAGTTGACATTCATGGCAGAATGCAGGCAGTGTATGGTCACCTGAATTACTGCATCAATTTTGGCGATTGTACCTTCTGACGCGACAATATGCGCCAGATCGGGTCTCTGATGATCTTTCGTTAACTCGCGTTCTTCTTTAAACATCGTTGTCCAGTTCTTCACTGTTGTCTTCAAAACACTTACACACAATGATTGCATTCTGCGATAAATGTCAACTGGCGGACATCCTTCAACTGTGGGTAACCTAATCACCCCTCGCTGATCAACCCTAGACGGATTTCGTATCACACCCTCCCCCCCCCCCCCCCCCCCCCCCATGTTTTCAAAGGTCTGCTGAGGAAACTATGAGTCGGATGAAAATGAAATTTTTCAAACTTGACGATTGGTATGTGCTGTTTACATCAGAATCGACGTCATCATGCGCATCGTACGTATGTTCACTTGATGCAGTTAGGTCCGGTTTCATTTGAACACGTCTGATATCTATATCTGCATCTGAAAACATATATGTATGTTTTGATTCATGGTATAGTACCCGGAGTGTGCATATTATTTGGAATGAAATAATATAAATGTCAAAAATATCTTGCAGGCCTATAGTGGAATCGAAACACGATGTAAGAAAACTTCCTTTGTGACGTGTCAACTGTTACTATCATTTAAACACGCGACCGCCAGTTTAACACTAAACAAAAACTAATTAACAGTTTATTTAAACCAACTCCGTGCTACCTGTGTCCCACGTGTATCGTATACAAGGATGAGGGGAAGAACATAGCGGCGTATGAAAAGATATGTTTTGGACAGATAATTGATGCCAACAGGAAAGATAGAAAAGAAATTATAACATTAAAACATGGTTAGAGGTACTTCTTGTGCTGAACGCATTTCTAGATGGAAAATATGATGGCTCGATCATCTAATGTGAATGCGGCCTTGTCAAAAATCATACTTATAAGACAAGAAGTTCTGGTTACAGGGTACCGAGAAGACCGAGTGGAAGATGGATAGATGAGAAACGCGTAACTGCAATGACATGGGTTATCGATCAAAGATTACACTTTACTTACTTACTTTACTGTATCCTGCAACTGATGCCGTGAAGGGTAGTGGGAAGCTCCTGGTCTCGCTCTTAACTTAACTTCTGTATACTAGTTTAGAAGACTGCAGAGTCTGTATACAACCAGTTTCATTTACATTACCTTGCTTTAAAAGCTATGCGCATCCAATCTATTCTTAAATGCATTAATTGTCCCTGCCTTCACTACTTCCTGTGACAATGCATTCCTAGCATTCACCGCTCCCTGGTTAAAAATTGTTTACAAATAACGAATCTGCATCTTTCTTTAGTTAATTTGTAGCTATGCTCTCTTGTTCTTGTAGGTGGTTGTAGATATGCTCTCTTGTTCTTGTAGGTGGTTGTAGCTATGCTCTCTTGTTCTTGTAGGTGGTTGTAGCTATGCTCTCTTGTTCTTGTAGGTGGTTGTAGCTATGCTCTCTTGTTCTTGTAGGTGGTTGTAGCTATGCTCTCTTGTTCTTGTAGGTGGTTGTAGCTATGCTCTCTTGTTCTTGTAGGTGGTTGTAGCTATGCTCTCTTGTTCTTGTAGGTGGTTGTAGCTATGCTCTCTTGTTCTTGTAGGTGGTTGTAGCTATGCTCTCTTGTTCTTGTAGGTGGTTGTAGCTATGCTCTCTTGTTCTTGTAGGTGGTTGTAGCTATGCTCTCTTGTTCTTGTAGGTGGTTGTAGCTATGCTCTCTTGTTCTTGTAGGTGGTTGTAGCTATGCTCTCTTGTTCTTGTAGGTGGTTGTAGCTATGCTCTCTTGTTCTTGTAGGTGGTTGTATTTTGAAACAAAAACTTGTCATAGTCTAATGTATCCGTTGCTTTGATTATCTTATAAACCTGTATTAAGTCACCTCGAATTCTTCTCTTTTCTGGACACTGTAGGTCAGTTTTTCTAAGTATTTCCTCATAACTGTGATTCTGTAATGCCACTATCAGCTTTGTCGCTCTTTTTTGTATCCTTTCCATCATGTTTATATCTTCTCTACGATAAGGGCTCCACACCTGTACACAGTACTCCCATCTAGGTCTAACTAATGCTTTATACAGTTTGACCCTATCACTTCCTTGCTCCTATGTTTAATATTTCTTTTTATCATACCTAACATTACATTTGCCTTTTTTACTGCTACCTGAACTAGCTCACCTACCTTACCTGTATGATCAATTTAAACCCCTAGGTTCTTTTCCTGTTCTATGGTTATAATATTGTTCTCGCCTATTCTATAATTATGTTCCTTATTGGATCTACCCATGTGGATGACTGTAAATCTATCTACATTAAACTTCCTATGCCGGCTTACAGATCATTCTAGAATTTTATCTAAATCCTACCACAATATATCCACTTCTACTTTAAATAAGACACTGCTGCAAAGTTTTATGTCATCAGTGAATTTTGCAATCATGAATCTCATATCTGTCCAAATCGTTTATATATATCAAGAACAAAATTTGTCCCAAAACCGAGCCATGTGGCACTCCACGTTTTACTTCACACAACTCAGAGTATTCCTTCTTTATGCCCACTCTCTGCCTTCTTCCCGTTAACCAATTGTCAATCCATTTGGCAACTTCCCCACCTATTCCATGTGATTTTAACTTTCGAAATAATCTTTGATGAGGTACTTTATCAAAGGTCTTTGCAAAATGTAGATAAATAACATCCCCTGGCTCCCCTTTATTTTAGTAATCCTCCTCCATGAATTCTAATAGATTTGTTAAGCACGATCGCCCTCTAGTAAACGCATGCTGACTATTTTTGATTAGATTAAACTTGTCTAAATGCATTACAATGTTTTCTTTGATTATTGACCCTAAAAATTTACAGACTATGCTCGTTAAACTCACCGGTCTATAATTTGCTGGATCTGATTTGTTCCCTTTTTTAATAAGGGAATCACTCATGCATCTTTTCAATCCCTTTTAACAATCCCTTTTGCAAGTGATTAAGAACATAATATAGCCAATGGTGTTCCTAGTTGGTCTCTAATTTTAAACAACAATTTTGGATGAATACCATCTTGACCTGGACATTTATCCACTTTCAATCCTCCTATTTTTTAAAACCATTTCCTCTGTAATACAGATTGATCTTAATCCCGCTGTATCCATGTCTCTTTGAAAAATATCTATAGGCTCTGGGATCTTGGAGCAGTCCTCTATTGTGTAGACTGTGCCAAAGTGCTGAATGAGTAAATTAACTGCCTCCCTATTCTCACTTAATATTGTTCCTGTACTGTCTATGAGAGGGCCTACTTTGTCTTTCGTTTTTTGTTTTGTTCTAACATAAGAGAAGAAGCTTTTACTGTCAGTCTTGATCCTCAGTGCAAGTTTTTTTCGAAGCCTTTTTTTGTTGTTTTATTCACTGTCTGAGCTATTTTCTGATTGTCCAAATATTTTATGTATGTTTCTTTTGATTTACTTGTCTCTATATATGTTTCCATACTTTATTTTTAGCTCTTCTACATTTCACTACAAATCTAGTTATCCACTTTTTACGCTTGGGGTTTACCTCCCTACATGGAACACATTCCTCTTTCACTTTTTCTAGAACTGTTTTAAAACTCTTCCACTCATGTTCAACATCTGTTTCTCCGACAATATCTTTCCAGATTATGTGGCTCACTGCCTCTTTCATCTTCTTAACATCTGCCTTAGAGTAGTCGTATGTTCGCATGTTTATGTTTACTTCTTTCCCTGCTATAAGATCCCAACGGATGATCTCATGGTCATTTGAGCCAAGCAGTTCCCCAACGGTAACGTTGTCAATCATATTTTCTTCTGTAGAAAAATCTAAATCGAGTGTGTTTTTGCCTCTGGTGGCTTATTCTACATGTTGAATCAAAAAATTGTCAGTTATGCACTTAACAAAAGGTTTTGACTCTACAAGTGCTTCTGCGGTATCCCATTTTATTTCTGGAAAGTTGAAATCCTCCATTGGGCCAGATGTATTTCTGTGGTTGTTGTCAGCCAAAACTGGCAAAAGATGATTTTAATATTGTCTCCCGGTCTTCCCTCTAAACCCCGATCTTCGACTCGTGTGTGTTTATACGAGCAGCCGAACTGGCTTCATTCTTATGAGATGACCAAACCACTGAACTTTCTGTCTATGCTTGTATTCTTGGGAAATTGTTGTTTCAACAATTTTTCTTTTGTCGCTATTTTTCATTTTGTCTTTTCTGGTCACGTTAATGACTTTTCACAGACGTCTAATTTCATCACGTTAATGACTTTTCACAGACGTCTCATTTCATCACGTTAATGACTTTTCACAGACGTCTCATTTCATCACGTTAATGACTTTTCACAGACTTCTCATTTCATCACGTTAATGACTTTTCACAGACGTCTCATTTCATCACGTTAATGACTTTTCACAGACGTCTCATTTCACAGGTTGCAATTCTCTTTTCCTGTGCCTTGGACAAAGGCCATGTTTGCCACTGATAACACAGAGTTTGTAACAACATAGTGGTTAAGGTTCCGTTTTGTTTCTATACTGATGTTCCGATGTTTGAGTAGTGGTGACAGTTTGTAGGTCACTGAACTGGCAGTTTAACATATGGCTTCGATTTTCTCTCCAATCGTCTGTCATCAGGGAAAATGCTTCCCATGTATTTGGACTCTTGCACCAGTTTGAGTCTGTTATCGCTGACATGTTTGTTAGAAGGCCTTGCGAAAATCAAAATTGTCTAATGTCTTTGTCTTTTATGTTCTAGTCATAGTGTATCTGGTACTAAAAAAAAGGGCACCTGAAATCGGATGTGTTATGTCGAAAGGCAAAGATATAGCAGACCCGCTGAAAACTAAAACACGTCACAACATCTATCTAGCCAAAAAAGACGAATAGGAAGTTATTGAAACTATTATTTGAATTAGGTTGAGACATGTCTGCATACATAGCTATTACAGTCACACTTGTAGTCTATCGACCCAGCCATTGGTTATCTGCAGTTGTTGATGTTGTCATTTGAATTAGGTTGAGACATGTCTGTATACATAGCTATTACAGTCACACTTGTAGTCGATCGACCCAGCCATTGGTGTCTGCAGTTGATGACGATTTTGTTTTTATTAGTTTTTTTTATTGGTTGCAATTTTGGGTTGTGGCTTGTTTGCCTATTTGTTACCAGTTTGCGAGCACTTGAATCGCCTGGGATGCCTAGGTGACCTGGTTTCTTCTGTACGCTTACGGATTTAAAAATAAATGTTAGGATTTTTAAAAATAATAATTTTCACATTTCAAGAGCATGGATAGTGGATAGGGATTATGTAAAGTTGACAAGATTTGTTGGGTGTACTGTCATGTTTTTGAATTTTAGAAAGACAGAACGAGCTTTTGATGTTGCTTGGACGTTTGCATCGAGGTTCAGGGGTTGATACTCGGGTCGCTGTTTTGTCTGGAAACATTCTAGATGAGCCACATCCTGTACTTAAAGCGCGATTAAAGGCTGATCCATCAGTGTATGCATGAATCCAGTCCCTGGGATAAAACTGAAAACGTGAAGTTTTATTAAGTCTACTTTTTCACTAGGTAGTTCATGCGTGTGGTGTTTTTATTGCAGCTGTCTAGCCTTCAAATCTCACCATAACCTACCATTACTACACTTATTCCCAGTACCGAAATTTCCTCCTAACACCACCGTTTCTATACATATTCCCAAATCTTCCATTATACTACCATTAATATACCTATTCCCAGTACCCAAATCTTCCATTATACTACCATTAATATACCTATTCCCAGAACCCAAATCTCTTCCTAACACCACCGATGCCATATCTATTCCCAGTACCCAAATTGATCACTAATAACACCGTTACTATACCTTCTCCCATTACTCAAATCGCTTACTAATACCACTGTTACTATACCTCCTATAAGCATCCAAATCTCCTCCTAAAACCAACGTTACTGTACCTATTCCCAGTACCCAGAACTCACCATTATGTAACCGTTTTTATGCCTATTCCCAGTACCCAAATCGCCCCCTAATACTACTGTTGCTACGCGTATTACCAGTAACCAAATGTCCCCAGTATACCAGCGCTACTATACCTATTCCCGGTACCAAAATCTCCCTCTTATACCACAGTATTTCAGTAACCAAATAGCCCCATGACAACATCGTTACTATACCTATTCCCAGTACATCAATCGCCAAATAATAACACCGTTACTATACCTATTCCCAGTACTTAAATCGCCACCGAATACCACTGCTGCTATCCGTATTTACAGTAACCAAATATTCCCATTATACCAGCCTTATTATTATACCATAATCTCCTCCTTATACGACAGTTACTTTACCTTTACCTAGTACAAAATTCGCCCCTAATACCACTGTTCCTATATCTATTACAAGTACTCAAATCTCCTCCTAACGCCATCGTTACTTAATTTTTTCCTAGTACCACAATCACCCCCTAATTACACCGTTACTATACCTAGTCCCAGTACCAAAATCGCCCCCTAATACCCCAATTACTATACTTATTTCCAGTACCCATATCTTCCCGCCTTACCACCATTACTATACCTATTTCTTGTTTCTATGTCGTCCACTAAATCCACCGTTACTATACCTATTTCGGTACCCAAATTACCCCCTAATACCACCATTACTATACCTTTTTGCAATACTCAAATCGCCCCCAAATACCACCATTATTATTCATTTTTCCAGTACCCAAATCGCCCTCTAATACTACCACTACTATACCTAATTACAGTACCTATGTCGCCCTTTAATACCCTCGTTACTATACCTATTCCAGTACGAATATCGCCCCCCCTTCCCCCCCCCCCCATACCACCGTTACTATACCTATTTCCTGTTTCTATGTCTCCCCTAATGCCACCACTACTATACCTTTCTCCAGTACCTATGTCGCCTCTTAATACCACCATTACTATACCTTTCTCCAGTACCTATGTCGCCTCTTAATACCACCATTACTATATCTTTCACCAGTACCTATGTCGCCTCTTAAGACCACCATTACTATATCTTTCTCCAGTACCTATGTCGCCCCCTTATACCACCATTACTATACCTTTCTCCAGTACCTATGTCGCCTCTTAATACCACCTTTACCATATCTTTCTCCAGTACCTATGTCGCCCTCTTATACCACCATTACTATATCTTTCTCCAGTACCTATGTCGCCCCCTTATACCACCATTACTATATCTTTCTCCAGTACCTATGTCACCTCTTAATACCACCATTACTATACCTTTCTCCAGTGTCCATGTCGCCCACTAATATCACCGTTACTATACCTTTCTCCAGTATCCATGTCGCCCACTAATATCACCGTTACTATATCTTTCTCCAGTACCTATGTCGCCTCTTAATACCACCATTACTATACCTTTCTCCAGTGTCCATGTCGCCCACTAATATCACCGTTACTATACATTTCTCCAGTATCCATGTCGCCCACTAATATCACCGTTACTATATCTTTCTCCAGTACCTATGTCGCCTCTTAATACCACCATTACTATACCTTTCTCCAGTGTCCATATCGCCCACTAATATCACCATTACTATACCTTTCTCCAGTATCCATGTCGCCCACTAATATCACCGTTACTATACCTTTCTCCAGAATCCATGTCGTCCACTAATACCACCGTTACTATATTTTTCTCCAGTATCCATGTCGCCCACTAATATCACCGTTACTATACCTTTCTCCAGTGTCCATGTCGCCCACTAATATCACCGTTACTATATCTTTCTCCCGTACCTATGTCGCCTCTTAATACCACCATTACTATACCTTTCTCCAGTGTCCATGTCGCCCACTATTATCACCGTTACTATACCTTTCTCCAGTATCCATGTCGCCCACTAATATCACCGTTACTATATCTTTCTCCAGTACCTATGTCGCCTCTTAATACCACCATTACTATACCTTTCTCCAGTGTCCATGTCGCCCACTAATATCACTGTTACTATACCTTTCTCCAGTGTCCATGTCGCCCACTAATATCACCGTTACTATACCTTTCTCCAGTGTCCATGTCGCCCACTAATATCACCGTTACTATACCTTTCTCCAGTGTCCATGTCGCCCACTAATATCACCGTTACTATACCTTTCTCCAGTGTCCATGTCGCCCACTAATATCACCGTTACTATACCTTTCTCCAGTGTCCATGTCGCTCACTAATATCACCGTTACTATACCTTTCTCCAGTATCCATGTCGCCCACTAATATCACCGTTACTATACCTTTCTCCAGTGTCCATGTCGCCCACTAATATCGCCGTTACTATACCTTTCTCCAGTGTCCATGTCGCCCACTAATATCACCGTTACTATACCTTTCTCCAGTGTGCATGTCGCCCACTAATATCGCCGTTACTATACCTTTCTCCAGTGTCCATGTCGCCCACTAATATCACCGTTATTATACCTTTCTCCAGTGTCCATGTCGCCCACTAATATCGCCGTTACTATACCTTTCTCCAGGATCCATGTCGTCCACTAATACCACCGTTACTATATTTTTCTCCAGTATCCATGTCGCCCACTAATATCACCGTTACTATACCTTTCTCCAGTGTCCATGTCGCCCACTAATATCACCATTACTATATCTTTCTCCAGTACCTATGTCGCCTCTTAATACCACCAATACTATACCTTTCTCCAGTGTCCATGTCGCCCACTATTATCACCGTTACTATACCTTTCTCCAGTATCCATGTCGCCCACTAATATCACCGTTACTATATCTTTCTCCAGTACCTATGTCGCCTCTTAATACCACCATTACTATACCTTTCTCCAGTGTCCATGTCGCCCACTAATATCACCGTTACTATACCTTTCTCCAGTGTCCATGTCGCCCACTAATATCACCGTTACTATACCTTTCTCCAGTGTCCATGTCGCCCACTAATATCACCGTTACTATACCTTTCTCCAGTGTCCATGTCGCCCACTAATATCACCGTTACTATACCTTTCTCCAGTGTCCATGTCGCCCACTAATATCACCGTTACTATACCTTTCTCCAGTGTCCATGTCGCTCACTAATATCACCGTTACTATACCTTTCTCCAGTATCCATGTCGCCCACTAATATCACCGTTACTATACCTTTCTCCAGTGTCCATGTCGCCCACTAATATCACCGTTACTATATCTTTCTCCAGTACCTATGTCGCCTCTTAATACCACCATTACTATACCTTTCTCCAGTGTCCATGTCGCCCACTATTATCACCGTTACTATACCTTTCTCCAGTATCCATGTCGCCCACTAATATCACCGTTACTATATCTTTCTCCAGTACCTATGTCGCCTCTTAATACCACCATTACTATACCTTTCTCCAGTGTCCATGTCGCCCACTAATATCACCGTTACTATACCTTTCTCCAGTGTCCATGTCGCGCACTAATATCACCGTTACTATACCTTTCTCCAGTGTCCATGTCGCCCACTAATATCACCGTTACTATACCTTTCTCCAGTGTCCATGTCGCCCACTAATATCACCGTTACTATACCTTTCTCCAGTGTCCATGTCGCCCACTAATATCACCGTTACTATACCTTTCTCCAGTGTCCATGTCGCTCACTAATATCACCGTTACTATACCTTTCTCCAGTATCCATGTCGCCCACTAATATCACCGTTACTATACCTTTCTCCAGTGTCCATGTCACCCACTAATATCGCCGTTACTATACCTTTCTCCAGTGTCCATGTCGCCCACTAATGTCACCGTTACTATACCTTTCTCCAGTGTCCATGTCGCCCACTAATATCGCCGTTACTATACCTTTCTCCAGTGTCCATGTCGCCCACTAATATCACCGTTATTATACCTTTCTCCAGTGTCCATGTCGCCCACTAATATCGCCGTTACTATACCTTTCTCCAGAATCCATGTCGTCCACTAATACCACCGTTACTATATTTTTCTCCAGTATCCATGTCGCCCACTAATATCACCGTTACTATACCTTTCTCCAGTGTCCATGTCGCCCACTAATATCACCATTACTCTATCTTTCTCCAGTACCTATGTCGCCTCTTAATACCACCATTACTATACCTTTCTCCAGTGTCCATGTCGCGCACTATTATCACCGTTACTATACCTTTCTCCAGTATCCATGTCGCCCACTAATATCACCGTTACTATATCTTTCTCCAGTACCTATGTCGCCTCTTAATACCACCATTACTATACCTTTCTCCAGTGTCCATGTCGCCCACTAATATCACCGTTACTATACCTTTCTCCAGTGTCCATGTCGCCCACTAATATCACCGTTACTATACCTTTCTCCAGTGTCCATGTCGCCCACTAATATCACCGTTACTGTACCTTTCTCCAGTGTCCATGTCGCCCACTAATATCACCGTTACTATACCTTTCTCCAGTGTCCATGTCGCCCACTAATATCACCGTTACTATACCTTTCTCCAGTGTCCATGTCGCTCACTAATATCACCGTTACTATACCTTTCTCCAGTATCCATGTCGCCCACTAATATCACCGTTACTATACCTTTCTCCAGTGTCCATGTCGCCCACTAATATCGCCGTTACTATATTTTTCTCCAGTGTCCATGTCGCCCACTAATATCACCGTTACTATACCTTTCTCCAGTGTCCATGTCGCCCACTAATATCACCATTACTATATCTTTCTCCAGTACCTATGTCGCCTCTTAATACCACCATTACTATACCTTTCTCCAGTGTCCATGTCGCCCACTATTATCACCGTTACTATACCTTTCTCCAGTATCCATGTCGCCCACTAATATCACCGTTACTATATCTTTCTCCAGTACCTATGTCGCCTCTTAATACCACCATTACTATACCTTTCTCCAGTGTCCATGTCGCCCACTAATATCACCGTTACTATACCTTTCTCCAGTGTCCATGTCGCCCACTAATATCACCGTTACTATACCTTTCTCCAGTGTCCATGTCGCCCACTAATATCACCGTTACTATACCTTTCTCCAGTGTCCATGTCGCCCACTAATATCACCGTTACTATACCTTTCTCCAGTGTCCATGTCGCCCACTAATATCACCGTTACTATACCTTTCTCCAGTGTCCATGTCGCTCACTAATATCACCGTTACTATACCTTTCTCCAGTATCCATGTCGCCCACTAATATCACCGTTACTATACCTTTCTCCAGTGTCCATGTCGCCCACTAATATCGCCGTTACTATACCTTTCTCCAGTGTCCATGTCGCCCACTAATATCGCCGTTACTATACCTTTCTCCAGTGTCCATGTCGCCCACTAATATCACCGTTATTATACCTTTCTCCAGTGTCCATGTCGCCCACTAATATCGCCGTTACTATACCTTTCTCCAGTATCCATGTCGCCCACTAATATCGCCGTTACTATACCTTTCTCCAGTGTCCATGTCGCCCACTAATATCACCGTTACTATACCTTTCTCCAGTGTCCATGTCGCCCACTAATATCGCCGTTACTATACCTTTCTCCAGTGTCCATGTCGCCCACTAATATCACCGTTACTATACCTTTCTCCAGTGTCCATGTCGCCCACTAATATCACCGTTACTATACATATTCACGGTACCAAAATTGCCTCTTTCGACAGCCCGATTTTTCAATGTTTTCTTCTCTCTACTTTCCCTTCATTAAACACTTCTTTTTTTCACACCAGATTTGCGAATGCTCAATTATTTGTTAATCTAATAGGCAGAAACCAATATTGAATGCTATTTGTGTCCATGCAAATCAATACATGTCATTGATCGTGTATAAATTATTGATTTTCCTTTACAAATATTTGCCAGAGCGTAAAGCACGTTTCTGTACAACAGTGATAATTTTATTAGCATCTCAAAACTCTAATTACGAAGCGAATGATGCATGGATGAATTGTTATTCATATTGTCAAATTGGACGTAATTAATTCTGGAAATCACTGCAAGCTTGCTTACAATTTATATTTATTTAGCTCCAAACGGGACATGGTTGTTTCATTTGGACAAGTTGTGAGTGTATGTGCAAGAGAGGGAATAAATTACATAATTATTATCGAGGTTAGAGCGTTTGCCTGACACAGCCAAACTGGCATGGTTTTGTGATCCCGTCTACGTGGCTGTTTATAGATGATATGCAGACATGTGTTGATGTTGTAGTTGTTGTTGTGGTTATTGGTGTAGTTGTTGTTGTGGTTATGGCTGTTTTTGGTTATTATGAATGTATCTGTTTTAACTCTTTACTTTATTAATATTATGGCCACGGAGACCAAAAAAGTTGCGCTGTAACAGAGCTTTCTTTTATTCTCATAATTCTATAACAGATAAATATTATTCCCATAATTAGATAACAGATAAATATTATTCCCATAATTAGATAACAGATAAATATTATTCCCATAATTAGATAACAGATAAATATTATTCCCATAATTAGATAACAGATAAATATTATTCCCATAATTAGATAACAGATAAATATTATTCCCATAATTAGATAACATATAAATATTATTCCCATAATTAGATAACAGATAAATATTATTCCCATAATTAGATAACAGATAAATATTATTCCCATAATTAGATAACAGATAAATATTATTCCCATAATTAGATAACAGATAAATATTATTCCCATAATTAGATAACAGACACATATTATTCCCATAATTAGATAACAGATAAATATTATTCCCATAATTAGATAACAGACACATATTATTCCCATAATTAGATAATAGACATCAATTATTCAGACACAGGCTGACTCAATCCCATACACGTACACATATGCATGTATTGTCACGGTCACTAACATACGTCTCTGATTAATGTGTCTGTCGAGCACTCTATTTCAAGGCAAAGGTTCAACTTTCGCTATCGACGCGCTTCAGTCAACCAAACTGTATTTTGGGGTTCATTTGTAAATTTGCAAATACGGTTGCGAAACAAGAGACAGAGAGGAAAGGAGCCGGCAACCCTATTTCACACGAGCCTAGACCAATTACAATGAAGTCTCTAACACTTCATCCCAGAAGGCAATTTCTGCTATGACCAATTTTTATTTTACTTATTTGCATACACAAAATCACACCCACACATATATATTTATATATATATATATATATATAGAGAGAGAGAGAGAGAGAGAGAGAGAGAGAGAGTATCCCAAAATAATATTTACACTTTTCAAACGTTATGAACTCGAACATAAATAACAGGAAGCATGAACGTGTTTATGGCATGTACCTTAAAGTTAAATATGTTTAAGATGGTCGTCATTGGTAACCATACATCGTCCGCAACGATCAACAAACATCAGATATGGTTTCCATGGGAAACCACTCACAAAATTCGAGACATCTGTCTGGGTTATCCCCATTCATAGCGTGAAACAGCCTGGGAATGTAGGGATTACACATTGGTTGCACAAAATGTGATGGACATTTGATTTGCTTACACCTGACACACGCGAAGCTTACCGAATGGGCTTTCGTTGGGATCTTGTGAAAATCTGCAGCATCGCCTCCGCACTTCTTTCGACCGATTCATTTTCTTCCTGCCGCACCGTCCTTTCTATACCTCAGACTCACAATTGTCACGTAATCTAGTAACTATTACTCGGAAAAGGGGCCCAGTATCAAATTGTGGCATCCATCGTCTTTGCACCTCAATCGCATTCTTACATTTCCCAACAAAATCAAATTACGTTGATCAAAAGAAAAGTTATTTTGTCTAATATATTTATGTCTCACATACGTCCTCACATACAATAAACGTAGTCATTACAGCGCCAAATACAAACAATCCAACATGTTATCGTTAATCGGTTCTCTGATTTTAACATTCAAATAGTGTATACATTATTTTGGGACACTCGATATATATAAATATATCTCGAGACGAGAGAGTGAGGATAAAAAGTGGCGCAGCTAATCCTTACTAAACATAGCGCTAGCAAATAAATTATGCCATCATCGTCTGCGATGTACGATGAACTTTACTTTTACTTTACCTTTATATATATGTCTGTGTGTGTGTATATATATAATTCATACATTACAAAAAAGTTATTATCCATTGCAAGCGATGATCGCCGCAACATCAGACGGTTTTGTCTTAATGATATGATGTGCGCTGTATTAAGATTATAGTGAGGAAGAATATGCGATGGTCATCAATTTCACTCTGTCCTGAGTTACCTTGGATCAGTGGCAAGACTATTGGTCGAGACGACTAGAGGTAACTCGGGATGCAGGCACTCTGGTCTTACCTCCCGGGAGACCTGGGGTGGCTTGACACTTGCGGGATTCGATCGCCCACCGTTTCCAGTTCTTCACTGTGAGAGGCGAGTGCTCTAACTTCTTGAGTACAGCGATCCCCACATACAAACATACATACATACATACACACACACTTTCTCGCAAATACACTCAGAATCGCACATGCAAACGCTCACACACAAATACACAGACCCTGTCCAGACGCATTGCCACACCATAAAGCGACGACCACCTGCTGAGAGACAAGACCTGACCCAGTTCCCTAATATCCTGATTATCAGAGCGCCCATTCTCTTCGTGTAAGCCGCTCTCTTCGAGACATAATCCATCTAGCCGCGTATCGGGCGCTGGCACGGGAAATCCACGGATCCTATGTCATTTGCATACGTCGGCCCGCCGTCAACTAACGATGTAGTCAAATCGATATTCTCATGCCCCACTGGAATATGTACCGTTATTTCGGCACCAGGAAGGAAGTGAGTAGAAAGGAAAATGAAGATAGACTCATTGCACTGATTGATTGGTGTAATAATGGCCATTTCGATGCATAAAGCCGGCAGAGCCCCAGGTTTTCTGCCTGTGCTGTTATTTTCAAAATATAAATAAATCGAAGCTACGGTAGTTCTGAAGATAAATAATCGATTACAAATCATCTAGGGTATAGCTGAAATACGTGCAGTGATTCAAACATTCCTGTACACTCTCTGGCGAATATGGCTACCATCTCATGTCTTATCATGGATCATGTAGCCTAGTCGACAGTGAAGCTAGCTTACTCGACTGAGTTTACAGCGTTCTAGGGTTTGAATATATGAACGGACACACAAAAATCCGGGTCCTGGTACGATCGCTCCTCTATTTAACCAAACTGTAAATTTGTACCTGACTTGTATGTTGGGGAAGGTAACAACAGCAATGAAGGGAATTGGATATCTCATCTCCAATATGCTGCGGCTTAGCATATGAAAAGCTATCTTCATCCCCTACGGCAACATTTGCCATAGAACTGACCTGACTTTATTCTTATATTGGCTTTCATACCATTTGTCTTCGCTTATTGTGGGAGCTGTTATGTGTTTTAGTTTTGTTTTTTGTTTCCTGATAAAGGCACCGTGGATATTGCGTGGATTTCGTTTTGTTTTGTCTATGTGAAGCCAATATAAGCTTTAATAAACTTGAAAAAAATAGGGCAAATATTTTTGAAAATGTTCTTCCTCTTCTGCATCGCTGACCATCAGACATTTATTTTGAATATCTCTAACAAAGTAATGTCTGTCTTTTACCATGCAGATAGCGTTACCCCATATTTCTAACAAAGTAATGTCTATCTTTTAGCATGCAGATTGCGTTACCCCATATCTCTAACAAAGTAATGTATGTCTTTTACCATACAGATTTGGTCACACAATATCTCTAACAAAGTAATGTCTGTCTTTTTTGGAGCCAGATAGTCCCTGTCCGCAGTTACAGCACTAAAAAGCCAGAAACATACATAACTAAATGACTTAAGATCAGTCCTCTGTCAACTATGCCAACAGTCCACACGAAAGGAGTCGTGGTACAGTGCATTCGATCCTACTGTAACATCCAAGGCAACGAGGAGGTAGAAAGACTGGCAAAAGAAAGCGGACGATTACCACAACCAGATTCTAGTGTGACCTACGTAAAGTCCAAAAGATATAGTAGGTCCAGATACATGGCCAAATGGAAAAACAGAGCATACTGGCTACACAAGAAATAATGCTTATTCCCAGGTGAACAGAAGAGAGCAGGTGGTGATCTTCAGACTTTGCATAGACCCCAACAGACTGAGGTACCATCGATTCAACAAACTGAAGATAGGTGCTATTGATAAATGCACCTGTGGGACTGAGAAAATTACCACTGAACAGCTGCTGCAAAATTACCCGACATACGAGGACCAGAGAAAGCACATGTGGCCAACATCAGTGCAAACACTACAAAGCTCTATGGCAGTATCGAAAGCCTCAGGATGTTCGCTGCTTTCTTCGAAAAAATTCAAGTTGACGTCTGACAGCGTACGAAGAAGAAGAAGAAGAAAAAGAAGAAGAAGAAGAAGAAGAAGAAGAAGAAGAAGAAGAAGAAGAAGAAGAAGAAGAAGAAGAAGAAGAAGATGAAGAAGAACTGTCAGTGCAACTATAATAGCGTGTTCGGGAAACAAAGATTGATGTGCAGAAGGTTTCAGGGCAGAAATCTGTGAAATATCAGTTGTAGCAGTGATTTGTTGTGTTTTGTACTATGAATTTGTTTTACTTCACTGTGTGAAAAGGGATTGATTATAAACCTTGGCACAATATGAGCTCCGCTACTTAGTCGGCGGTGGAATGTGACGTTTCAAAGAATTTTCCCGGTGAGTCAGACGGCCTATCCATGGCATACCTAAATTAGGCAATGTTGAAGCCCATAACAGCTACATCTCCACATCGCAGTTCCACAATAATATCTTTCCGCTCTCTTTATTGCTTTGCCTGGCGGTACAATCAGTCACACACCTTTCCGTCCATCTCTTGTGTTATATTCTCACTTGAGGCGTTGTTTTTCTATTTCATTGTTGACTAAAATTTTTCCTCCTTACATGATTTTCAGTGAAGAAACGTCCTTTTATTTTATCTAAACACTTTAATTGTCTGATTTGTTAATTCAATTTCTGTTATTCGTAACTTCTGCAATGCTTTTTATTTGTTTTGCTTCCATAAAAACGCCATGTTCTTTTATAAATCCCCATTTTAAAAGTTCTGAATTCTCCTCTCCAACTGATTGAACATCGCCGTGTTTCTGCGCCATACGGTAATATGAGTAAACATAGCATTGATTATTTCAAATGTGTTATTTGGGAGATATATTGTATTTTGTTTATTTGTCTTTTGTTGCTGAAAAAATTTGCCGACAATATCGTTGATTTTTCGTGTTGTCTTTCTGGTTTTTTATACAGCATCTTCTATCATACGTCATGACATGTCCAAGACAGGAGAAATATTTAACATGCTCTGAATTTGGCCATCAACCTCGTTCTCTGGGGGTCTCGAGCTAAATTGAACCAGTGGCATGACATAGGTCAAGACGACTTGAGGTAACTCAGGATGCAGGCACTCTGGCCCCACCTTCCTTGAGACCAGGAGTCGCTTGGAACTTGGGGATTCAATCCCACACCGTTTCCGTTCATCACTTTGAGAGGCGAGTGCCGTACCCCTCGACAACATCGTTCACTGTAGGAGCTATTTGTCATGGACATTCTACTAACTGGGCAGGGACCAATCTCTCTGACACGATGTGTTCGTCCATTATTGACCGTGTGAACATTTCCCAGTCACACCAAAACCTTCACTGTCAGCAAACATGGCCATGGACGCTAATCTCACGGAGATCAACAGTGTGCATCGAAACGTGGAAATACGACACAGGGTAGCCAAAATACTATTGCAAATAGCCGAAGACGGTGCCAGGATAATCGAAAGGAAAAACATCACAAAATGAACGAACTAACTAATCCAAATGGAAAACCGCAACACGCTTCCGAGTACACAAAGTAAGTCGTCAACTATTGTGAATTTCAGACAAAACCATGGTAAGATCGCATCCATAATGGACTGAAACACGAGAACCAGATCATACCGCTGCCGGTTATGCGCAATGGGAATAAAGTCGAACGACAGATAGACAGACAGACAGACAGGAGAAAATCGGAACATGTACACTTTATCTTCTTTCTGTCTTACATGTCACCTGATGCCAATGAATAATCCCTCTAAGAAATGTTAACAATTATTTTCTTGTAAACGCATCATTCTAACACAAGCTGTCACATTGATTACTCTGTTATGAGTTGATGATTTTATGTGCCTTTATTTAGGCGTTGTTTATATTATAAGCGTGTCGGTTTCTATACAAAATATAAATGATTTATATCTTCACTGTAGTCCAACAAAGATGCTAGTAAGCAAATCAGATCATTGGACAATTAACTCCAATACTTAATTGTAAGCACGTGACAATAACTACTGAACGAGCTTCATACAACACGATGTTCGTTACAACACTATGCGATCGATGTCAAAACTGGACAGTAACATCATTTAAAAAACGGATACACCGTAACAGCAGAAATGAAATGCCTGCCAACAAAAAAACTGGGCGTAACAAAGGAGAGACATGATCTTAAATGATGAAACCAGCATATGGGTAGGAACAACACCAGTATTAGACTACAACAGAAGACAGCAACTAAAATGGTTTGGCCACGTAACAAGGCTACCAGTACACAGCACACACCCCCCCCCCCCTACTCTCACCCCCATCCTCCCCCAACAAGGAATGCTATTTAGATACAACGGCTGCCGAAGACGGATATGTCGGACCGAAAGGTGCAAATATCGCAGCCAAGCTGTAAACTAGCGACACAACGCATTCCGTTCTCCGGACTACATCCTGCCATTTGCGAAGACCTGAACAGGACTTGGTAGCGGGAGATTGAGAACGAATGCAGAAGAAGAAGAAGATACAACAGATTTAATGCCAACGGCAGTCCACCAACAATGTGGCTTACACAAAAAGCAGGCAGTAAATGCTACTACGCATGAGGCACGCGGGCTTGTTCTAGAGATCTCTTCATAACCTGACGCTGAAAGATCATAAAATGATAAGCGAAAAGAAAAAAGAAAGAAGAAAGCCTGTACAAAATTATGTTATCTATTGCGTTTTGTAATTTGGTTTTGTTATTGACTAATCAAATGAATTAGTGAAGAATGTAGCCAAGTCGACAGTGAGCTAGCTTGCTAAGACTTGGATCACAACGTGTCAGGGTTCGAAATCACGGACGGACAAAAAAAATCCAGGCGTGATTCGTTCCTGATACGACCGCTCCACCAGTCGACCCAGCTATAAATAGGTACCTGACGTATGCGTTATGGAAGGTATAAACAGCAAGGAAGGGATCTGGCCACCCCACCCCACATAGGCTGCAGCTTGGTACATGAAGAGTTATCTTCATCCCTGAAGGCAATTGTTGCCATAGACTGACCTTCACCTTTCATCAAGTGTCAGCGGTTTATGTTTTTAGATTCTGTCCAAGTAATAAATATAGGAAAATGTATTATGTTTCGTTGTTTGTGGACATCTCTCAAATAGACTGTATACATTTGCTGTTTTACTGGCCCATAATGACCGAGCTCATATCTGGAAATATTCACTTGTCATACATTTTGTATTAGATGGCTTAATGTAGTAATATTATGTTCTGTTCTGTTAATGTTCGACATAATTGCACTCCGGGCAAACCTATTAGTGTCAAGGTCCTCTCAGAAAATGTCGAAAAGTGTAGATATTGATGGTTCCTGTAGCTCGTTGGTTGTACACACTCCTACTCCGTCTTTTCAGGCACCCCACTCTTCTGCCCACCCCCCCCCCTCTTATAATTTCAAAATCGTGCAATATATGTGCATTTCTGGTTTATCAACTTCAGTTTCTTCATTCAAAAAGCGTGAGATGATCAACTTCAGAAATAGCTCATCTGTCCGTGGAAAATGTCGCCACGGTGAGTACCTCTGAGTTCATGACGTCAGCCCTTTCACTCCGCAAACCCCAGCATGGCCAGAACAGTAGATCCATGCACGTTTCTGGAGGTTCTACTCCTCTGTGTCCTCCATCTCCTCAAACCACAGCCAGTCCTTCTGCACTTTCCGAAGCAAAGATTGAGTTAGAGACTACTCCGGTTCTCCTTAATTAGGTCCCAGGTAACCCTGCTAGAGACGCAGTCACAGCTTCGATCTCCATTCTGATTCAGCACATTGTTGTCAAGAATCCCCTGCTCTTTTCAGCAACAACCCTGCCTCTGACTCTAGCAGACAAACCCCATCCGGTCTTATTACCGCGTAGAACAAATCCATCAGTATGTAAGACAGCATCAGAAACCTGGACATTTTATTAACGTTTTCTTTAACCTCGAAGGCCCCTTTCCCACTGTACCAGTCTCTGGGTTCTCTCCACAGAGATGTAATAATATATTAATAAAAGACAACAAGACAATATTCAATACATATTGAAGGGAAGTGGAGATATATCACCCTAGTTGTACCCGGATCTAAAATAAAAAGGACACTGCAAAGATGGCGCTATAACTAGCTGCAGGTCTACATTGCTCTTCTTAGTTCATTATAGATGCCGCCAGACCATGGATTTGTAGGGAATTCACACTAGTCAACAACTTACACTTGTGTTCACATAAACGTGTCGTTGTTTTCTATTTGGTCTGGTTCATTCGTTCGTTTTATGTGTTTTCTTCCGTCCGATTATCCTGGACTGGACATCGACTATATGAATAGCACCACGCTTAAACATGTGTCATTTCACGGTCTAATTCACACGGCTGAACTTCACGAGAATGGCGCTCTTCGCCCTAGCTGAAGACAGGGTCAACTTTGTTGTATGAAATTTAGACACACATATAATGACCTGTTACCTGGAGAGAGATGGGCTCGGTCAGGTGTGCAGATGTCCAAGACACACCGTTGCTGTATGGAGTGAGATGGTACTACATACTGCAATAATGGTGCCTCAACGACCTTCTAGGTTATGCGACTGATGATGATGAAACATCCGAGCACGTCGTAAAGATCACAGAAGAATTGCAGTGCGTGGTTCCAGCCATATAAACTAAAACAATTGCTATTAAACTGAAGATTCAGGCAAGAACAGTGATGACCAAGGCTGCCCTGACCAAACGGAGGCCGTTATGGACGGACAAAAACTTCTACTTGAAATCCAAGTTAAGTTTAATGTATGCACTTGTCACTGCCGTGTAACTTTCGCGGGCGTAACTTTGACTCTGACAGCGGTTCTTGAGCGAAGAATTTGTGCAATGGAGATGAGATGTCTACGTCGAATTCTCGGCATTTCGTATCTAGACCACGTCACGAATAAGGTAGTTCGGTACATCTTTAAAAGAGAGATCGTCCAATATAAAGAGCTATTGACTATATGGAAAGCACGCATGTTTCAAGATCGCCTGGGCTGACCAAGACGATTCTGCAAGGTATTGTGCCTGGGAAGCATAAGTGAGAGAGGCAGAAAAAGAGATGGGAAGACAACATCAGAGAGTGGACGGGAATGTCCATAGCTAGAACAAATATCCTGGCACAGAACTGAGTATAGTGGCGGGAACTGGTCCAACAATCTGCTGTATTGGTGCTCTAATGGAGTGGCGGGAACTGGTCCAACAATCTGCAGTATTGGTTCCCCAATGTCCTTTCAGGTTACGGGACTGTGAATAATAAATGATAAACCACCACTGCAACTGCTCGAATACAGGCTTCCTGTAAATGGGCCAGTTGTACGGACGGCAACATACTTTTGCTCGGATTGTGCAATGTAACACATTCTGTCCAGTCCACCTCTTAATGTTATCTATAAAGTTGCTTGCGTCATGACCAACTCACTTCCACAGTACCCTCTAGAATGGTCTTCACCAGTCTTGGTTTGCCTTGTTGTATGGCCAAAATATCTCAACTGATTTCTAGCCTCACCCCCCCCCCCCCCAACCACCCCATCCTCCGTCCTGTTCACAAAGTTTCACTACCTCTGTATTTGGTTTCTTTTCTTTACACATAGCCCCATCATCTTAGTTCTTTACACATAGCGCCATCATCTCAGTTCTTTACACATAGCGCCATCATCTTAGTTCTTTACACATAGCGCCATCATCTCAGTTCTTTACCCATGGCGCCATCATCTCAGTTCTTTACCCATGGCGCCATCATCTCAGTTCTTTACACATAGCGCCATCATCTTAGTTCTTTACACATAGCGCCATCATCTTAGTTCTTTACACAGGGCGCCATCATCTTAGTTCTTTACACATAGCGCCATCATCTTAGTTCTTTACACATAGCGCCATCATCTTAGTTCTTTACACATAGCGCCATCATCTTAGTTCTTTACACATAGCGCCATCATCTTAGTTCTTTACACATAGCGCCATCATCTTAGTTCTTTACACATAGCGCCATCATCTTAGTTCTTTACACATAGCGCCATCATCTTAGTTCTTTACACATAGCGCCATCATCTTAGTTCTTTACACATAGCGCCATCATCTTAGTTCTTTACACATAGCGCCATCATCTTAGTTCTTTACACATAGCGCCATCATCTTAGTTCTTTACACATAGCGCCATCATCTTAGTTCTTTACACATAGCGCCATCATCTTAGTTCTTTACACATGGCGCCATCATCTTAGTTCTTTACACATGGCGCCATCATCTCAGTTCTTTACACATAGCGCCATCATCTTAGTTCTTTACACATAGCGCCATCATCTCAGTTCTTTACACATGGCGCCATCATCTCAGTTCTTTACACATAGCGCCATCATCTTAGTTCTTTACACATAGCCCCATCATCTCAGTTCTTTACACATGGCGCCATCATCTCAGTTCTTTACACATGGCGCCATCATCTTAGTTCAGCTCAACCGTTCTCTGAATCGAAGATTGGCTGCAATGAACTCTCTTGGCGTAATGGTTCAATCTCAGAGGTTTTTCCAGCCCATTTCCTGAATTTATCCACCCACTTATCACGTTGTCTACCTCCTGGACTGGCCGACTGTTTTCCACTGCTTCCTAATATGATTTTAAACAAGGAGGTATATCTTGTTAAATTATTGCAATATCGTAACTCTCTAGCCCTGATTTCGGTAATTAATTCTGACCCCTCCCCCAAACCCAACCACAACCACACACACACACACACACATACATACACACTTTTTTCGATACCTCCACATTTTTGTCTCCTCTTTGCAAGAAATTCGACCCAATCTTCATATATCGACATTTAGATATCTTCGATTCTCTTTTCAAACTTGATTTTTCAGTGTCCATGTTTCTGCGCCACAAATTAGTAACAAGTACACATAACACCTGACAATTCCCATTTTAAATTGATGATTTATCTGTTTGGATGTTAATATGTGTCGCATATTACTGGAAACATCTTTGTCATACCTTTTTTTAATTCTGATTTCTTTTTCACAGCTCCCTATCATCTTTAAGCCCACTTCTTAGATCCCTTTTCCGAAATTGCTATTTAAAAAAAAATTCTTCTTCATTAGATCCCCTAATGTCTGTCTCTATTCCCCAAGGCGGTGTGAGTTGCACGATGTTTTTATTTTGCGCCTGTGAGACCAGTGCCTCCGACTTCGGCATAAATTTTATATAAAGATCTGCTTCCTCCTGCCTTTTTTAAAGGTTTGCTTCCCAGGGGTAACGGTCGGTGCTGTGACTGGAAGTGAACCCAGCACCTTCAAGATGTGAGCCGCGTCACTTAACCACTAGACACATTGTCATTTAATGTCCATTTCTCCGAGGCATAGAGTAGTGACGAGTCTACATATCCTTTGACAAGTCTAATTTTCAAATTTCTATTTATCTAGCTTCATATCATTATTTATCGCGTGTTGTTGAATACCATCTTAGTCAAAGCTTTCCTTTTCCTGATTTCATTTTTGCAGCCGCGTTTGTCCGATATTATATGTCTTGGATAGAACTTGTTCTAGAACGACACTACATATTTTTATTTGCAAACGTAATTTGATGTCTGTTTTGCCAAGAATCATACTTGTGTTCTCTATGTTGATATCTAATCTAAACTCTTGACCTATGTCGTTTATTCTTTACACTTGCCTCTGTAAATCGTGTTCTTTTTTATTACGCTTCACAAAGTGCTAAAATGTGAATTACACTTTCTTGTGAATATGAATAGGACATGAATTTTAACAATAATAATATCGATAAACTAGATCCGAGATGAAAGACAAGAATAGATCACAATAATCACAATAATATCAAGCTCAGAAGCGGCAAAAAAGCCAACATTATACGTGCTGGAGATTAGAGATAAGAGAGAGCAGATGGAGATGGATTGAAGACTGCATTTAAAAAACAATATAAGCTGGTGTAATCTAGATAAGCTGAGAGGTCGCTATAGCTGACGCATGCCTAACCATGTCACTTCCGCTCGCCTGTTTTACCTACTTGTTATCGTGTTTCTGGCGTGTCCACAGAGTACACGAGTGACGACTTTTTATGAGCTATCCTGTTAAGTACCTTTTCTTATTCACGTGTATGTTCATATCTCTATTTCATGTATCCATCCCTTCCTCTGTGACTTCTTAGCTCATATTTTTGTTGTTCCTGATGAAGGTCTTTAGTTCGTAACGTATGTTTCGTTTCCACTTCCGTTTAACCGCGGGATCTGGTCATACCTATATACGCTGTTTGGGATCACAATGCTGAGCAGTGGATGACCTTGCAGAGGTCAGCCACCCATACCTGACTGCTAGCGTCAGAGCCAGCGAACCAGAGCTTCTAAGACACTTCTTCACCTGCCCGCGTTGATCCTGGATAACAGACTGCAACAGATCAGACTGTCTAAGGAGAAGGGATCGAACAGGGAAGGCTAACCCGGTACTCAAAAAGGCCTGCATAATCGGATGTGTTGGACCAAAAGGTGGAAATATCGCAGTCAAGCTGTAAACTACGACACAACGCATTCCATTATCCAGACACCCTTCTACTAGAAAAGTCCTTTTCAACGTTTTGTAACAGGTAATTGAGAACGAAGATGAAGAAGAACAAGAAGAAGATATACGTTTGTTTTACACTATAGATAATAAGTAAGGCGTAGACATTGAAAGAAATAAAGCAGCGATAGCGCGAAAAGGCTGGTCTTCAAAAGCCACAAGTTTCAAGCGTACCTTGGTATCATTGGAGGTGAGATCAAGCGCGTAGTCCTATAGAAAAAAGACGATCAACTCGAAAGTCCAGTGTACGAGATATTCACAAACACAACTCTTGACAGTTGAAAATTGAAAACAGCAAATTTTTGAGCAAAAACATGAGAAATATAAGAATTTCCTACGCCAGTTGCCTACACGAAGCCCCATTATCAGGCAGACACAAAAGACCAAAAAAGTGTTACTCTGCGCACTCAATTGAAAGTATATACACGAGAATGTGTCAGTAAATAAGTCACATGTGGCTATTAAAAACACATTAAATGGGAAAACGAACTTTCAAACAATTTGTTATTGTACTTACTCTGTCCATAATTTCTTAGCATAATTTCCACCAACAATGAAACATGTATCCCATCGTTTTATCGGTGCACCAGAGAGTGCAGGAATGAAGTCTTCGGTGCACCAAAGAGTGCACCACATTTGCACCACGTTGAACCTCTACGTCTCTCACCAAGGTGGGTTTTAGTGCATCAAACAGATTGAAATCGGTCGGGGATAAGTCAGGGTTGTTGGGGGCTGCTCAAGAAGTGCCCACTCCAGTTGGTTAATCTCATGGGTAAATCACACTCTGATTTGGGTTGGCAGGGATGCACTAATGATTCATCCCCAGCTGCAATCCTGTTCAGTATGTTTTATTCTTCATTTGGGCATGGAGTGGGCTAATGGTTAAGTGACACGGCTCACAACCCAAAGGTGCTATGTTCGCTCCCAAAACACAACACCGGCCATTATAGTAAACCCTTAGAAAATACAGGAGCAAGGCGAGCCTTACATAAAATGCATGTCGAAGTCGGATGCAACTGAGCCGACATGCGCCAAATAAAAACATAGTGTTGCAATCCACACTGTCTTGGAGAAAGGAGAAATAAGGCGAACTCAAAAACAAACAAACAGAATTCTTCATCTGCATACGGACAGGTGCTGCCAGGCCGAATCCCTTCATTTTGTCCTCATAAGTCAGTTATTTGGATATCAACCGTGAAAAAACTTTCTGGACATTCAATAGATCATGCATTCAGCTGTAGGCTAAACTATGCGAGTACCTTATTGTAGTTGCTACACTATCCATCGTTTACTCATCTGTCAACTCAATTAATCTCCCACACCCGCTGCATAGATGCTTCTGTCGTATTCTAAACAGGACGACACGATCCATCAACAATTTGTGAGCGTTGTTGAAACTATTTATCGATCCAGTCATTAATTGCTTTGCGCAAGAAACACTTCTCACCGTAAACAGAAAGCAATTCCTTATTAATGTCTTTCCCTATAACGTTTTTTTTGTCCCTCAAAAAGGTTAACAACACGTTGTCTTTCATTGTCCCATCTTCTAGCACTGACGCAATTTTGTATCTGTTTGACGCACGTGCATGTGACACCTAGCGCTAGCTGCCAACAGCAATCATAAAGCTGGATGTTGCTGCTATCTGGCTGGCTTGGCTTGGCTTCGTTCGTTCTCAAACTCCCGCTACCAAACCCTGAAAGGGCTTAAGTAGCAGAATGTAGTCCAGAGAACTGAATGCGTTGTGTCGTAGTTTACAGCTTGACTGCGATATTTGCCCCTTTCGGTCCAACACATCCGACTTTAACAAGCATTTTTTGAGTACCGGGCTAGCATTCCCTCTTCGATCCCTTCTCCTTAGCCAGTCTGCCCTGCTGCAGCCTGTTATCCAGGATCACCGCATGGAGGTGTAGAAGGGTCTTGGTAGCTTTGGTTCACTGGCCCTGACGCTATGGGTCGCTGACCACTGCAGCTCATCCGCTGCTCAGCATCTTGATCCCGCTGCTTTCTAATTACATAACTTCAGAAACTACCAACAGCCTTTGTTAACTATGCCTTATCAGTGTGTGACCTACTTACTGACTTACTCTCGTGTAAAACAAAGTCCTTCTACATCTCCAAGATGTAGTCGAAGAACTATTAAGAGAAGAGAGATAATGATAGATAAAATGAATATTGAAAAAAAGCTCACACTTGAGACAGAAAACACGACAGCCAATACAGTCGGAGATTAAAGAGGAAATCGGAGTTGGATAGGACGCACTCAAAAATATACCTAACTAAATACTCAGAAATTCTTTGGATTATAACAAATAGGTTGTAAACAAAGAAGAATAAGTGAATCAGCGAACAATTGGGGAAGTTTAGATAAAAGACATAGGTACTGGATCTTAACTAGTTGCGTCCAACAAGATGCTCACGTGTCAAATAATCACAGACTTGCTGAGAAGAATATTACAACATAGCTGGAGATTAAGGAGATTGTGTGAGAATTGATAGGACACACCCTATGTCGGCACCTAAAAACATAACCAGACATGCGTTTTAAAGGAACCCGCAGAGTAGGAGCACATTTTGTAAAACTAAAGAAACACAGTCAAAGAATAGTGAAAATGCTAGAAAGAAATCTGGAGGTGAGCTTTAAAAAGTCAATTGTGTGTAATAATACTACCACAGCCATATGTAATGATAAATGATACAGCCGCGCGTAATAACAAAGTAACAGCCGTGTGTAATAACAAAAGACAGAGCCGTATGTAATTACAAACGACAGAGCCGTGTTTAATAACAAAAGACAGAGCCGCGTGTAATAACAAAGTAACAGCCGTGTGTAATAACAAAAGACAGAGCCGTGTGTAATAACAAAAGATAGAGCCGTACGTAATTACAAAAGACAGATTTGTGTTTAATAACAAAAGATAGAGCCGTGTGTAAGAACAAAAGACAAAGCCGTGTGTAGTAACAAAGACAGAAACGTGTGTAGTAACAAAGACACACCCGTATGCAGTTACAAAGACCAGCTTGCAGTAACGTTTCTGCGTAGAAGCCAGGGGAAACTTTATATGCACTAATGGTGACTTAGTCCCCCATGGGCTGCGACAGGATATCCGCAGACTTTTATATCATTTGCATACTTGGGCCAGTCGTCAACTTACGATGTAATCAAATCGATACTTTCACGCCATAATGGGGCGTTCGGAAGGACTCTTCCGGACATGGGCCGAAGATGATGTCAGCTGCGTGGGCTGCAGGTCACGTGTATCAATGGCTAATAGATTTGTTGTTGTTCAAGAATGTTAATAACGGTGCTTAACTGACTTACTTTACGTCTTTATTCTGATTTAGAAGACAATGCAAAATATGTATACAACCAGTTTCTTTTACATTCACTTGACCTAAAAATACATATCTGCATCCAATCTATTCTTGAGTGTATTCATTGAGCCTGTCACCCTGTCAGATGGTTGTATTCAATCAGGGTGATCAGTCCATGATAACAGTAAGTCTAAAGCATTCCTTTTGTTCTACAAATCCATCAGACCGGGCGGTAGAAGGTGGCTTTACAATGTCTTTCCCTGATTGCTTTGCGGACTCACATTTGACTATTAGTAATTAGTTTTTTGGTGGTTTCCTTCTTTTGGCTTGCTAGGAATATGACCAGCGCAGCTCTGGGGTGACCAGCCACCAGGTTTTCCCGGTTTGTCATTCTTCTTCTTCTTCTTCTTCTTCTTCTTCTTCTTCTTCGAGCGCTGTCAGACGTCGGCTGAAATTAACAATGCGCGAAATGGAAGAGGCTATGAGAACACTAAAGAAAAGGAAATCTCCCGGAAAAGACGGGATAACAAACGAAATGCTGATGGGGCTGGGCCAAACAGCGAAGAGGAAACTGCTATCGGTCCTGAACCAAAGCTGGAAAAGGGGAATTGTACCACAGGCATGGAAAGACGCAGTACTGGTACCAGTACCAAAAACAGGAAAGGACAAAACAGATCCAAATGGATACAGGCCCATAAGCCTACTGAGCTGTGTCGGCAAGCTGATGGAACGGATGATAAACACCAGACTGATGTGGCATCTGGAAGAAATACGAATACTAATTCCACAGCAAGCCGGCTTTAGACAGCACAGATCCACTGAGGACCAGGTCATCCTCATAGTCCAGGAGATAGAAGATGCCTACCAGGCACAGAAACACACAGTAGCTGTTTGGGTGGATCTGGAAAAGGCCTTTGACAAAGTCTGGAAAGATGGACTTAATGTCAAGCTAAGAAGAAGTGATGTTTGTGGGAAAATGTACAAGTGGATCAACCACTACCTCAAACAAAGAACGGCCAGAGTCCAAGTACAAGGGCAGATGAGCAAAAAGGTGACACTCGAGCAGGGAGTACCCCAAGGGGGAGTACTGTCACCCACACTCTTCCTGGTATATATAAACGATATTACAGAGAATATACCAAGAAGAGTCCATAGCTCAATGTTTGCAGACGATCTGGCTATGTGGATCTCTGAAAAGAATCTCACCATAGCAAGAAATCGGATGCAGACGGCCCTAACATCGCTGGAAGAGTGGGCGAACTCATGGCTGGTCAAAATAAACGAGGAGAAAACCACATGCACAATATTCTCGCTTTCATTAAAACCCCAAAGTACCAAATTAAGTCTAAATGGCAAATTCCTGCAGCCAAACGACAACCCAACCTATCTGGGAGTCACATTTGATCGGCGCATGACATGGAAAAGTCAGATTGAGAGAAACCTAATGAAAGCCAGAGAAAGAATGGCAATCATGAGGAAACTTGCTGGCACAAGCTGGGGAGCAGACGAAGGCATACTAAAGAAACTGTACACTGGAAGAGTGAGACCAGTTCTCGAGTATGGCATTGCGGCATGGACAACAGCAGCGAAGGCGAACTTCGATAAAGTTAGCGAACTTCAAAACCAAGCCATGAGAATTATAACAGGTGGCATGAAGTCAACGCCAATTGTAGAACTTGAAAAGATTACAAAACTGCAATCCATGACCGATAGAAGAGACTGCAGAGCCCAGCTGCAATCAGAGAAGCTCCGAAGACTGACCGACCATCCAATGCATCAGAGACTAAACAATTTGGGAAATGGGAAACTAAAACGGAGAAACTTTGCAGAAATAGCCAAAGCAAAGATGCACGAAGATCCCATAAACGCACTAACAACACCAAAACCCATCACTACTGTACGAAAACCTACCTGGAGGCAGGATATATTTCCAGAGGTGGTAGAAAATATACCAGGTATTGCAAACAAAAACTGCCAGACTGAAAAAGAAAGGAGAGATACTACCCTAAGCTTCATAACGAAAAGCTACCCAAGCATGGACTGGACCCATGCATACACCGACGGTTCTGTAACAAACACAACACAGAACGGAGGGGCAGGAGCATTCCTGAACCTACCAAATGGCAGAAAAATAACACTGTCATTCGCTACTGGTAAGTACACAAGCAATTTCAGAGCGGAGGCAGAGGCACTGAGGGCGGCAGTGGAAGAAATGGTGACACACAGTGAAAATGAAAGCCATATAGTCCTGCTTACAGATGCTCTCGCCGTAGTCACACCGCTAAAAAGCCAGAAAAACACTGAGCTTAATGACTTAAGAGCAGCACTCTGCAAACTGTGCCAGCAGTCCGCACCAAAAATGGTAGTGGTACAGTGGGTCCCATCACACTGCAACATCCAAGGCAACGAGGAGGCAGACAGACTGGCAAAAGAAGGTGCAAGACTACCACAAACAGATACCAGTATGACGTACAAAGAGTCAAAACGGCTTATCAAAGCCAGATACATGACCAAATGGGAAACCGAACATACTGGTTACACCAAAAACGATGCCTATTACCAGTTGAACCGAAGAGAGCAGGTCGTTGTCTTCAGACTTCGCACTGGCCACAATAGACTGAGGTACCACCTATTCAACAAATTGAAGATATGGTGTACCGACGAATGCCCGTGCGGTACTGGTAAAATGACCGCTGAACATCTGCTGCAGAACTGCCCGACATACGAGGATCAGAGAGAGCAGATGTGGCCATCACCAGTGTAACTGCAAGACAAGCTCTATGGCAGTGGCGACAGCCTCAGGATGACCGCCGCTTTTTTCAAAAAAATAATGGTTACTGTCTGACTGCGTACGCAGAAGAAGAAGAAGACGTCGGCTGAGGTTTATTCAAAGAAAGCAGCGGCGTACCGAGACTGTCGATACTGCCAAAGAGCTTGCCTAGTGTTGGCACTGGTGATGGCCACATGGGCTTTATCTGGACCTCGTATGTTGGAAGAAGATGTTCAGGGTTCTTTGTCACAGTGCCACGCGTGCATTCGTCAGTGGCATATATCTTCAGTTTATTGAATAGATGGTACCTCAGTCTGTTTTGGCTTATGTGAAGTCCAGATCTTAACCCCCATGGACTACGGGATTGTTGACGATTTATGAGAGAATGTCAACGGACAGATTGAGAACATAGAACAGCTAACAGATCGGATTAAGTAGGCATGTGATGAGCTAGAATATCGTACCATTGACCTGTCAGTGACAAAGACACGAAGCCGACTTCACGATTTTGTTACAGCTGGTAGAAAACATTTTTAACAGAAACTGAAACAAGTAAAATAGAGAAAAACATGTTCTCATTGTTTTGTCTTGTCTACTTGTACCGTGGGGCTGCGTGAGGAGCTGTAGTTTTCTGTCCAGGGCCAGATGCGTCGTTGAAGTTGTCGTCATCCCATGAGGATATAGAATATCCGCAACATTTCCTATTCATCTTGTTTTAGGTCTGTCAAGGTTGTAAAAATTATAAGCGCACAGAGGTAGTTGATAATGTTGCAGTTTCACTAGGTGGCCGAACTACTTGATTTTCTCTTCATCAATATATTCAGTGCAGGGTCTTGCTTTAACGATATTTTGCACCTCTTCGTGTCGCGTTCTCTCTCCTAGTTTTGTTGATTGTTTTCCGGAGACATCTCATCTCACATGTCGTGATCTTTCTCTCTAGAGATTGTGTAAGTTAAGTCCACGTTTGGCACTGGTAACAGAGAGTTGGCATGGATATACTGTTGATTAGCATTCTTGTTGTAGACATGTTTATGTTAGGGTGTTTCAATGATTTTGACAGCTGGTATGCAATCACATTTGTTTTTTGACACCTGATCTCAATCTCTCTATCTAAACCTCCATCCTGTGTGAAAACACTGCCCAAATACTTGATTTCCTGCACTTGTTTGATCTTAATCCCGTTTACCATAATGTTCATGTTTTCAGGAAATCTGTTTATCTGCTTAGTTTCTGTTTTGGGTGTGTTAATTCTCATACTGTATCTTTCACACACAGAGTTGAGGGCAGCTAGATGTTGCTGCAGACCGTCTTCACTCTAGTATAGTAGGCATTGATCATCTGCAAAAAGGTGTTCATTAACTGTTCAGCCTCTGTTCTTTCTTACTCTGCATTTCTTGATATAGTCTCTTTTGACCTTCAGCGTTATTATGTCCATGTATGTGTCCTGTCAATATTCCTCTACGCGTGTGAGACATGGACAGTTACAGCTGACCTTCAACGAAGGATACAGGCCTTGGAGATTAGATGTTTCCGAAAACTTTTAAACGTCACGTACACAGATCGAGTTACAAATGAGGAAATACGAGATAGAATTACAACAGCAATATGGCCTTTTGAAGACTTCTTGGCAACTGTCAAAAGAAGGAAACTCACTTGGTACGGTCACATATCGAGATCAAATGGTCTTGCAAATACAATCCTCCACGGAAATGTGCATGGCAGACGACGAAGAGGCCGGCCCAAAAAGAGATGGGAGACAACATAAAAGAATGGAGAAGTCTCCGACCAGAAGAGTCACAGGCAGCGGCATCTGACAGAGAGGGGTGGCGTGGAGTTGTGAGGATGTCTTCATGTGTGCCCCAACGACCTCACCGGTTACGGGATGACCTGACCTGATGTGTTGAAGAGTAGTGGCAGCAACACACACCCTTGCCTCTACCCCGAATGTTATTTCTATTGTTTCGGTCTGTTGTTCTTACTAAACTTTGGCACCCTCGATGGAGAGCTCTAATATCCTTAATATCTTACCCAGCACTCTGGAGTCGTCTAGGATGGCCTATAGTTTACTTATGTCTGCTCTATTTCTCATTACTGTCACTAAATTTCATAATAAACGGGTCTTTTCCAGACGTTTCTTTTTACAAATTTTAATTACATGGATTTCTCGACATCACACAGTCTATATTTATACGCATAAATCTCCCTATATATATTTTTTTTTAAATCCGGTTGTACATTAGACTTCAAATGCACATTTAAATTAGTATGCATGATCCCTGCAGACCAGGAGATACGATATTTAGTTTTGTGATTTCAGATCAAATTTTTGATCGGTTTTTCGTCCGGAACCGTCACCAGGGTCTTGTGTTGTCGACCCTAGAATATTGGTATATATACCTCATTTTGTACACCGTCTATATGGGCTGGGAGATGAAGTAGGGGGGGGGGGGGTTGATAGATAAGAAGATTAAATTAAACGTAGCGATTTAATGTTAGAATTTTGTTATATCTAGAGATTTGAGGCGCAAAATGTGAGGCATAGATTAAATGTTACAGTATCTACCAACAAAACAGGATAAATTACACTATAGATGCATGGAAATGTCGCTATTAAATGTTACAGTATCTACCAACAAAACAGGATAAATTAGACTATAGCAAGTTTTTTTCAAAATATAACCACCTACAAGAACAGGATGGAACACCTACAAATTAATTTTTTTTTTAAGTTTCAGATTAGATATTAGGAAATATTTTTTTAGTAAGAGAGTGGTGAATGCTTAGAATGCCTTCCCACCGGAAGTAGTAAAGGCAGGGAAAATTAATTCATTCAAGAATAGATTGAAGTGAATGTAAAAGAAATTGGTTGTATACAGATTCTGCAGAGTCTTCTAAACCGGTATATAAATGTTCAGTAACAGTAAGTTATGTCCGAAACTAAAATAACACAAACAATGATTTCTGGGTTAACCTGGTTGCTCGGGTCGTTCCACTGAAAGGATGTTTATATAATATTAATGTGATTGCTCGGGTCGTTCCACTGAAAGGATGTTTATATAATATTAATTTGATTGCTCGGGTCGTTCCACTGAAAGGATGTTTATATAATATTAATTTGATTGCTCGGGTCGTTCCACTGAAAGGATGTGTATTTAATATTAATGTGATTGCTCGGTTCGTTCCACTGAAAGGATGTTTATATAATATTAATGTGATTGCTCGGGTCGTTCCACTGAAAGGATGTTTATATAATATTAATTTGATTGCTCGGGTCGTTCCACTGAAAGGATGTTTATATAATATTAATGTGATTGCTCGGGTCGTTCCACTGAAAGGATGTTTATATAATATTAATTTGATTGCTCGGGTCGTTCCACTGAAAGGATGTTTATATAATATTAATTTGATTTAGGGATGTGACCACAACTGATGGCCGAGGTGTTTGAAGCGTAAAGTTCATATAAGATTCAGATAATTTGTCGCAGCCAGGAGTTGTATGGGCGACCCCCTAAAAGTTCCCACCCCTCATTTCGACACCCAGATGCAGGAACTAGCCGGACGTGATGTTCTGGGGAAGTTGGACCAAATGATCGAAGATAGTCGGGGACGATAGTCCATTTAAGAAACAATACTCTGTAGATGTGTTTGTCGGAAATCTCGTTGTCGTGTTGATAACCAGGTAATACACGTGAATTCCAACGATACGCCTCTGCCTGTGCATTTGGGAGGCTTCAAGGCTCTTCTGACTTCTTTACAAGACTGTCAAAGGTTAGAAGTCATATAGATAGATTAAAATGACACAGGATCTGTGAAGACGCCGCTTGGTTGCCTGACGCTGAAAGGCATAAGAAGAGCACAAGCGAAAAGAGGAAAGAAAAAAGAAATAGCTTGGTTGTTTTTATGGAGAGTCTTTGCGATCCGTTCGATAATGTCAGCATTTGTACGCACGTCAGAGGTTTTCTAAAGTTGCGTAATAACGCTGCTAACCGCTGTAGTCGCCACAGATTGTACTATCCAGCCTTTTATTTGTTATTTCATATAAATAAACATCATCCCCCGATATTTTGAACGCATTTGCTCATGATCAGAAGTCCGATGTTCAATCAGCTCGGCCATCCACTGTGTAATATTCGTCACAAAGACTGCCGTGTGGATTAGCCCACGCAGATGGAACTAAGTGAGGTAGAGGTAAGATGGATGCAATCAGGAAGAAATCTGATATTATTTTTGTTTTTAAACATGCACCGTATTGGACACATGTGCCGGATTGGACCCATGTGCCGGATTGGACAAATGCGTCGGATTGGACCCATGTGCCGGATTGGACCCATTTGCCGTATTGGACACATGTGCCGGATTGGACCCATGTGCCGGATTGGACACATGTAACAGATTTGACCCAAGTGCCGCATTGGACACATGTGCCGGATTAGACCCATGTGCCGGATTGGACCCATGTACCGTATTGGACACATGTGCCGGATTGGACACATGTGCCGGATTGGACAGATGTGCCGGATTAGACCCATGTGCCGTATTGGACACATGTGCCGGATTGGACTCATATGCTGGATTGGACACATGAGCCGGATTGGACCCATGTTCCAGATTTGAAACATTGGAAAATGAAGATCTAAAGTTGACTACAACAGAAAACAAATATAGCTCAGACATTACCCGGGAACAGAAACTCAAAGAAATCTATGTTCCGACCAAATGATCTTCGACAGGGATAATGTTCCGAAATTTAAAGGAAATCCACTGGCAATAGGCGAGAAGGACATCGCACACCCTCAAAAATAAAGATGTAAACCGACCAACTGGGTGTAATACACTGAATATACGCCAACAAAACAACTAAACAAGAAGAAAAATGGATAGAATTTACAAACGAATATAACTACGACCAATAAAAACCATTTCATTTCCATGTGGAGCAGAGGATTTCACCAAATACATGTTTCATACTAAAGTTGACCTGTCCATTTATTCTGGCGTATTTCTGACTCATAGCTTCTATACGATGGAGTAGTCAGCCTTTTGCCCACACCCCCCCCCCCTCTCCCCTTCCCTCCTTAACCACTCCTTTCGAAGTTACTGGCAGGTTGCAGTGTTGTTATTTCTTGCTTTTATTTCTGGTCTCAGTAACACTCTGTAGGGCTGGTTGGCTCAGTATCGTTATATGATTTGTTTCTATCCGTCCGTAAATTCGAAACCTTGCACGCTGTAATCCAAACAAATCAGTTCACTGCCGACTGGGCTACACGTTCTACTATGCTACTGAAGCTTGTACTGAAACTTCTTTCTTTGGGTAGGTGGGGGGGGGGGGTGAGGTGAGGGTAAGGTAAGGGTGCTTCAAGAGTTTATTTTGTTCTGTTGATTTTTCTGTGAATTGGTGTTTTGTCAGTTCTTGTTCTTTACATTAATTGGTGTTTTGTCAGTTCTTGTTTTTTACATTAATTGGTGTTTTGTCAGTTCTTGTTCTTTACATTAATTGGTGTTTTGTCAGTTCTTGTTTTTTACATTAATTGGTGTTTTGTCAGTTCTTGTTCTTTACATTAATTGGTGCTTTGGCTTGTTTTTATTTGGTGAAAAGTTTGATGCGTTTATCTGAGCTGTTCATCGCTTGATCACGTACATCTCTCGTAATGAAATTGTAGAGATCAAGTTGGTCAACATTCATTGCGGAATTTATTCTTTGAAAATAATCATCTTTCTTGTCGATTACTTCACTGCGAATCGGAAATGTTTGCCTCTGGTGGTTCGTGACTTTCCAACTCATTGAACGCGTGTGTCTGTTTTAATACGATTTGTAGTTGCCAATCTCACTGTCGATGAAAGTAAATATAAAAACAACTACGTTTTTCGGCACAAACTTTAGAATGACCTGCTCCGCAAAGGTCTACATTTGATACATCAACAGGTCACACTAGTAGAGTCTATGTACGTAATTGTAGCTCTCTATGTGGGATCAGCATGCTGAGCCGTGCATGGGCTGCAGAGGTTAGCGATCCAGAACTGAGTGCTAGAGTCAGGGCCATCGACCAAGAGCTGAGTGCTAGAGTCAGGGCCATCGACCAAGAGCTGAGTGCTAGAGTCAGGGTCATCGACCCATAGCTGAGTGCTAGAGTAAGGGTTAGCGCTCCAGAGCTGAGTGCTAGCGTCAGGGTCAGCGATCCAGAGTTGAGTGCTAGAGTCAGGGCCAGAGACTCACAGCTGCAAAGACCCATCTACACCTTCACGCGGTGATCCTGGATAACATGCTGCGACAGAAAATACTGGCTAAGGTAAAGGCATCGAAGATGGAAGGCTAACCCGGTACTCAAAAACGCATGCTGTAGTGGAATGTGTCGGACTGATAGGTGCAAATATCGCAGTCAAGCTGTAAACTACGGCACAAGAAGAAAAAGAAGAAGAACAATAAAAAATAAGAAGAACAAGAACAAGAACAAACTCTCTAGGTTATGGAGAAGCTCGTTAACATAGGAGAGATAGAAGTCTACGCGAACAGGCCAGGGTCATGTCAAGTTAAATTAATGAATGTAAAAGGCGGATACGATTCTGAAAAAGATGACATAAAATTATTTTTTTTTTTGCGTTCGCCTTATTTCTCTATTCCCCAAGGCGGTGTCCGTTACACTGTGATTTTTATTTTGCGTCTGTCGGCCCAGTGCATCCGACTTCAGCATGCATTTTATGTAAGGGTATGCTTCCTCCTGCATTTTCTAAGGGTTTCCTTCCCTGGGGTAACGGCCGGTGCTGTGATGGGGATCGAACCCAGCACCTCCTGGTTGTGAGCCGTGTCACTTAACCAGAAGCCCACACCGTCCCCTCATTAAATAATTTGAGAATCAGAAGAGCAATCCAGGCTGGCAGAGCAGAACAGAATAGACTCAATGACTATCATCGCACCTTTGACTATCATCTCACCTTTGACTATCATCTCACCTTTGACTATCATCTCACCTTTGACTATCATCTCACCTTTGACTATCACTTCACCTTTGACTATCATCTCACCTTTGACTATCACCTCACCTTTGACTATCATCTCACCTTTGACTATCATCTCACCTTTGACTATCATCTCACCTTTGACTATCATCTCACCTTTGACTATCATTTCACCTTTGACCGATATGGACAGATCACCCCGCCTCACCTCAAGACGGGCACGGCAAGCGAAGCAGGCCGGTTTACAAGATCAGCTGTCTATTTGATGACTGTACACGCCTGTACAACTGGATAGACTGGATTATACCTCTAAACAAGTTGGTTTGAAGATCCATGAGGAAAAGGCAAAAGTAATTAGGGTCAATGCAGCAAACAGAGCCAATCAGGTTGAGAGGATCGCCACTGGAAGAGGTAGAGGTATGTACATACCTAGAAAGTATCATCAACACGGAGCGAGGGGCAGATGAGGATATAAAAACACGGATACAAAAAGCAAAGATTGCATTCGAAATGTTGAAACAAATATGGAACTCCAAGGAAATAAGAAGGAATACAAAAATAAAGATTTTCAATATAAATACGAAGCCATTTCTGCTGAATGGAGCGAAAACCTGAGGGATGACCAAAGGCAATGACATGAGAATGCAGGATTTTGTCAACAGATGCCTGAGAAAGATTCTTTGTATAAAATGGTTTGACAAAGTTACAAACGACAGACTGTGGGAGAGAGCAGGACAAGGTCAATTGGAACAGGAAATCTTAGGAAGAAAGGCGAGACGGATGGGTCATACATTATGAAAGTTCCAGGCCAGTATCACCAGGTAATCCCTGTCAGCCAACTCCCAGGTAAGGAGAGGCATAGGCAGAACAAGGAATACACGGAGACGAGATCTGGAAACGAAAGTAGAGAAAATAGGAAAAATCTGGAAGGAAGGGAAAAAGATTGCATAGGACAGAGCTGCGTGGGGAGGGTTGGTTGATGGCCTAATACACCCCTGGGTGATAGAAAGCGAAAGAGGACACGCCTGGACAAAATAAACACACTATACCCCATAAAGAAGATGCACTCACTCGATTATTGTTCCCCTATCATCTTCGTTTCTTACTCTATCCAGTCTTGTTATTCAAAGCATTCGGCGTGGACATTAGGTACACCACCAGGGCTAGAGCTCTCACTCATCAAGAGATAGCAAATCAAATGGTTTGGTCCCGTGACACGTCAAATACCAGATAGTATCCCTAAAAAAATGATATACAAATATAATCGATACAAAGCCAAGCGCCGATCACGCAAAAGATGAATAGCAGAAATAATAGTTTGTCCATCACAAGTGATGAAGACCACTCTCTTTGTTCAGCCGTGTGGACAGTCGTATCTCTTGCTGTGTCCATCCATCACAAGTGATGAAGACCACTCTCTTTGTTCAGCCGTGTGGACAGTCGTATCTCTTGCTGTGTCCATCCATCACAAGTGATGAAGACCACTCTCTTTGTTCAGCCGTGGGGACAGTCGTATCTCTTGCTGTGTCCATCCATCACAAGTGATGAAGACCACTCTCTTTGTTCAGCCGTGTGGACAGTCGTATCTCTTGCTGTGTCCATCCATCACAAGTGATGAAGACCACTCTCTTTGTTCAGCCGTGGGGACAGTCGTATCTCTTGCTGTGTCCATCCATCACAAGTGATGAAGACCACTCTCTTTGTTCAGCCGTGTGGACAGTCGTATCTCTTGCTGTGTCCATCCATCACAAGTGATGAAGACCACTCTCTTTGTTCAGCCGTGGGGACAGTCGTATCTCTTGCTGTGTCCATCCATCACAAGTGATGAAGACCACTCTCTTTGTTCAGCCGTGGGGACAGTCGTATCTCTTGCTGTGTCCATCCATCACAAGTGATGAAGACCACTCTCTTTGTTCAGCCGTGGGGACAGTCGTATCTCTTGCTGTGTCCATCCATCACAAGTGATGAAGACCACTCTCTTTGTTCAGCCGTGGGGACAGTCGTATCTCTTGCTGTGTCCATCCATCACAAGTGATGAAGACCACTCTCTTTGTTCAGCCGTGGGGACAGTCGTATCTCTTGCTGTGTCCATCCATCACAAGTGATGAAGACCACTCTCTTTGTTCAGCCGTGTGGACAGTCGTATCTCTTGCTGTGTCCATCCATCACAAGTGATGAAGACCACTCTCTTTGTTCAGCCGTGGGGACAGTCGTATCTCTTGCTGTGTCCATCCATCACAAGTGATGAAGACCACTCTCTTTGTTCAGCCGTGGGGACAGTCGTATCTCTTGCTGTGTCCATCCATCACAAGTGATGAAGACCACTCTCTTTGTTCAGCCGTGGGGACAGTCGTATCTCTTGCTGTGTCCATCCATCACAAGTGATGAAGACCACTCTCTTTGTTCAGCCGTGGGGACAGTCGTATCTCTTGCTGTGTCCATCCATCACAAGTGATGAAGACCACTCTCTTTGTTCAGCCGTGGGGACAGTCGTATCTCTTGCTGTGTCCATCCATCACAAGTGATGAAGACCACTCTCTTTGTTCAGCCGTGGGGACAGTCGTATCTCTTGCTGTGTCCATCCATCACAAGTGATGAAGACCACTCTCTTTGTTCAGCCGTGTGGACAGTCGTATCTCTTGCTGTGTCCATCCATCACAAGTGATGAAGACCACTCTCTTTGTTCAGCCGTGGGGACAGTCGTATCTCTTGCTGTGTCCATCCATCACAAGTGATGAAGACCACTCTCTTTGTTCAGCCGTGGGGACAGTCGTATCTCTTGCTGTGTCCATCCATCACAAGTGATGAAGACCACTCTCTTTGTTCAGCCGTGGGGACAGTCGTATCTCTTGCTGTGTCCATCCATCACAAGTGATGAAGACCACTCTCTTTGTTCAGCCGTGGGGACAGTCGTATCTCTTGCTGTGTCCATCCATCACAAGTGATGAAGACCACTCTCTTTGTTCAGCCGTGGGGACAGTCGTATCTCTTGCTGTGTCCATCCATCACAAGTGATGAAGACCACTCTCTTTGTTCAGCCGTGTGGACAGTCGTATCTCTTGCTGTGTCCATCCATCACAAGTGATGAAGACCACTCTCTTTGTTCAGCCGTGTGGACAGTCGTATCTCTTGCTGTGTCCATCCATCACAAGGGATGAAGACCACTCTCTTTGTTCAGCCGTGTGGACAGTCGTATCTCTTGCTGTGTTAATAGTTTGTCCATCACAAGGGATGAAGACCACTCTCTTTGTTCAGCCGTGTGGACAGTCGTATCTCTTGCTGTGTTGATAGTTTGTCCATCACAAGTGATGAAGACCACTCTCTTTGTTCAGCTGTGTGGACAGTCGTATCTCTTGCTGTGTCCATCCATCACAAGTGATGAAGACCACTCTCTTTGTTCAGCCGTGTGGACAGTCGTATCTCTTGCTGTGTTAATAGTTTGTCCATCACAAGGGATGAAGACCACTCTCTTTGTTCAGCCGTGTGGACAGTCGTATCTCTTGCTGTGTTGATAGTTTGTCCATCACAAGTGATGAAGACCACTCTCTTTGTTCAGCTGTGTGGACAGTCGTATCTCTTGCTGTGTCCATCCATCACAAGTGATGAAGACCACTCTCTTTGTTCAGCCGTGTGGACAGTCGTATCTCTTGCTGTGTCCATCCATCACAAGTGATGAAGACCACTCTCTTTGTTCAGCCGTGTGGACAGTCGTATCTCTTGCTGTGTCCATCCATCACAAGTGATGAAGACCACTCTCTTTGTTCAGCCGTGGGGACAGTCGTATCTCTTGCTGTGTCCATCCATCACAAGTGATGAAGACCACTCTCTTTGTTCAGCCGTGTGGACAGTCGTATCTCTTGCTGTGTCCATCCATCACAAGTGATGAAGACCACTCTCTTTGTTCAGCCGTGGGGACAGTCGTATCTCTTGCTGTGTCCATCCATCACAAGTGATGAAGACCACTCTCTTTGTTCAGCCGTGTGGACAGTCGTATCTCTTGCTGTGTCCATCCATCACAAGTGATGAAGACCACTCTCTTTGTTCAGCCGTGGGGACAGTCGTATCTCTTGCTGTGTCCATCCATCACAAGTGATGAAGACCACTCTCTTTGTTCAGCCGTGGGGACAGTCGTATCTCTTGCTGTGTCCATCCATCACAAGTGATGAAGACCACTCTCTTTGTTCAGCCGTGGGGACAGTCGTATCTCTTGCTGTGTCCATCCATCACAAGTGATGAAGACCACTCTCTTTGTTCAGCCGTGGGGACAGTCGTATCTCTTGCTGTGTCCATCCATCACAAGTGATGAAGACCACTCTCTTTGTTCAGCCGTGGGGACAGTCGTATCTCTTGCTGTGTCCATCCATCACAAGTGATGAAGACCACTCTCTTTGTTCAGCCGTGTGGACAGTCGTATCTCTTGCTGTGTCCATCCATCACAAGTGATGAAGACCACTCTCTTTGTTCAGCCGTGGGGACAGTCGTATCTCTTGCTGTGTCCATCCATCACAAGTGATGAAGACCACTCTCTTTGTTCAGCCGTGTGAGCAGTCGTATCTCTTGCTGTGTCCATCCATCACAAGTGATGAAGACCACTCTCTTTGTTCAGCCGTGGGGACAGTCGTATCTCTTGCTGTGTCCATCCATCACAAGTGATGAAGACCACTCTCTTTGTTCAGCCGTGGGGACAGTCGTATCTCTTGCTGTGTCCATCCATCACAAGTGATGAAGACCACTCTCTTTGTTCAGCCGTGGGGACAGTCGTATCTCTTGCTGTGTCCATCCATCACAAGTGATGAAGACCACTCTCTTTGTTCAGCCGTGGGGACAGTCGTATCTCTTGCTGTGTCCATCCATCACAAGTGATGAAGACCACTCTCTTTGTTCAGCCGTGGGGACAGTCGTATCTCTTGCTGTGTCCATCCATCACAAGTGATGAAGACCACTCTCTTTGTTCAGCCGTGGGGACAGTCGTATCTCTTGCTGTGTCCATCCATCACAAGTGATGAAGACCACTCTCTTTGTTCAGCCGTGTGGACAGTCGTATCTCTTGCTGTGTCCATCCATCACAAGTGATGAAGACCACTCTCTTTGTTCAGCCGTGGGGACAGTCGTATCTCTTGCTGTGTCCATCCATCACAAGTGATGAAGACCACTCTCTTTGTTCAGCCGTGGGGACAGTCGTATCTCTTGCTGTGTCCATCCATCACAAGTGATGAAGACCACTCTCTTTGTTCAGCCGTGGGGACAGTCGTATCTCTTGCTGTGTCCATCCATCACAAGTGATGAAGACCACTCTCTTTGTTCAGCCGTGGGGACAGTCGTATCTCTTGCTGTGTCCATCCATCACAAGTGATGAAGACCACTCTCTTTGTTCAGCCGTGGGGACAGTCGTATCTCTTGCTGTGTCCATCCATCACAAGTGATGAAGACCACTCTCTTTGTTCAGCCGTGTGGACAGTCGTATCTCTTGCTGTGTCCATCCATCACAAGTGATGAAGACCACTCTCTTTGTTCAGCCGTGTGGACAGTCGTATCTCTTGCTGTGTCCATCCATCACAAGGGATGAAGACCACTCTCTTTGTTCAGCCGTGTGGACAGTCGTATCTCTTGCTGTGTTAATAGTTTGTCCATCACAAGGGATGAAGACCACTCTCTTTGTTCAGCCGTGTGGACAGTCGTATCTCTTGCTGTGTTGATAGTTTGTCCATCACAAGTGATGAAGACCACTCTCTTTGTTCAGCCGTGTGGACAGTCGTATCTCTTGCTGTGTCCATCCATCACAAGTGATGAAGACCACTCTCTTTGTTCAGCCGTGTGGACAGTCGTATCTCTTGCTGTGTCCATCCATCACAAGGGATGAAGACCACTCTCTTTGTTCAGCCGTGTGGACAGTCGTATCTCTTGCTGTGTCCATCCATCACAAGTGATGAAGACCACTCTCTTTGTTCAGCCGTGTGGACAGTCGTATCTCTTGCTGTGTCCATCCATCACAAGTGATGAAGACCACTCTCTTTGTTCAGCCGTGTGGACAGTCGTATCTCTTGCTGTGTTGATAGTTTGTCCATCACAAGGGATGAAGACCACTCTCTTTGTTCAGCCGTGGGGACAGTCGTATCTCTTGCTGTGTCCATCCATCACAAGGGATGAAGACCACTCTCTTTGTTCAGCCGTGTGGACAGTCGTATCTCTTGCTGTGTTGATAGTTTGTCCAGCACAAGTGATGAAGACCACTCTCTTTGTTCAGCCGTGTGGACAGTCGTATCTCTTGCTGTGTCCGCTAAAATGGGTGACTTGCGCGGAGATTTGGATTAAAGTGAGGAAGAAACTGCGCCTTTTGTCAACCTCACTCACAGAGCCTAAGCTACCTTTTGCCAGTGGCAAGACATTCATCGAGACGACTGGAGATAGCATAGGACGCAGATTTTGCTTCAGGGTTACCACCGAAGCCTTTCCGTAAACATGTAACCCGCGGGGTAGAAAGGTGGGAAGGCATCTAACGCAGTTGGTCGTGCCTTTTCGATAACCACAAGAGGTCGTATGGACAACACTCAGCGTGTGAGTGAGTCTGGCATCTCTCCCCAGCTGTATTCAGTTCATCATAGTAGCATCTAAAATTCCCACATGCCATATTCGTGAAGGTGAACCGGCAGAACTAACCCGTGAGATATGACACAGGTATAACTTGTTTAAGCATAGCGCCATTCAGCCGACGTCCAGACCAGGATAAACGGATGGAAGAAATCACAACAAAAAAAAAAAATAACAAGTCCAGACGGAAAACAACTCCACGTATCCGTGAACACAAGTGTAAGTCGTCGACTAGTGTGAATTCCAGGCAAATCCGTGGTCTGGCGGCATCCATAATGATCCAAAACAGTAGAGAAATGTAGACTCGCAGCCAGTTACGGCGCCATCTGTGCCAGATTTTATTATAGCAGAAATAACAGAAGCAATAACGCTCCCTGTGTACAAAGCACATACTAGGGCCCGGTCAAGAAACTTCCTAATAACCTCACGCTGAAAGGCACAAACAGGAGAAATAAAGCCAAAAGAAAGAAAGAAGAAATTGATTCTTCTATTTCGGGGTTCATACTGAAAAGGATACTGTGACGTTATGTCGTAGTTTACAGCGATATCTGCGCCTTTCGGCCCGACACATCCTATTTCAGCTGGCCTAAGTGAGTACCGGGTTTTCCTTTCCACCTGATGTCCCTATCACTTGGCGAGACTACACTACGGACTAACGCTGTCTGTTTTCAGAGCTGCCACTTGGAGGGGAAATAGGTTCTTGGTTAGCCATGTTTCGTTAGCTCTGACGCAAACAACCAGCTATGAGTCACTGACTGCTGTCAGCTCATTCCCTGCTTCATTTTGGCCCCGCCCAATGATTCAACCCTGGGCTCAAGGCTCAAGGTTACAGAGAAGCCCCAGCGAATAGGTCAAGTTCACCAATCATTTTCTGACGATGTAAACATGAAAGTGATATCCACAGCCAAGAAGACCAGTGCCAAGTATTTATATGCTAGCCTCATTGATTTATTGGACGAAATGATACAAGGCATAGGGATCGAGCTACAGGGGGAACCTGTCCCTGTAAATCACGTGCCCTGTTCACTTTAGAAGACAGTAAATAAACTTCGAACTGGCATATCACGATGCTACCGCCCTCGCAACTTGGGGTTTCTATCGACACCGATATCGATGCTGACTATGCAAATCGGATTTCATCAATCACATCGATTTCTTCTTCTTCTTTTTCGTTCGTTCTCAATCTCCCACTACTAAACCCTGAAAGGGTAAGTAGCAGAATGTAGTCCAGAGAACGGAATGCGTTGTGTCGTAGTTTACAGCTTGGCTGCACCTTTCGATCCAACACATCCGACTTCAGCAAACATTTTTTGAGTACCGGGTTAGCATTCCCTCTTCGATCCCTTCTCCTTAGCCAGTCTGCCCTGCTGCAGCCTGTTATCCAGGATCACCGCGTGGAGGTGTAGAAGGGTCTTGGCAGCTCTGGTTCGCTGGCCCTGGCGCTAGCAGTTAGCTATGGGTCGCTGACCACTGCAGCTCATGCGCTGCTCAACATCTTGATCCCTCACATCGATTTTAAAGGCAGCCAGTCTCCCAGCACCACTTCACACCACAAATTGCATTTCACCTCCCACTCGAGCTTTGTTAGAGGGGCGACGTAAGATGGCTCGTTATACAGACAACTACACCCTCCTTCACAATCTTAAGCGGGATCTGCCACCAAAACCTAAAGAAGATCATTTAAACTTTGCCCGCGTACGTCTACTGAAAGCTGTTGAATTTCGGCGTAACATCAAAGTAGCTACTCATAACCTTGCTGAACACCGCCAAGGAATGAGTATTCCTTGTCTGAAAGCTTCCGGTGGAATTCGCACATCATCAAAGCTAGGCATGAAGTCAATAACGAAAGAATACTATACCAACCTTTTCAGATCATCAGAACCGCCTCCAATTGCCCTCCCATCTACTTTACTCCCTTCCAGATTACCTGCCCTCAGAAATTCGTCGTGCTGTCAAGTCAATGCCATCTGGAAAATCCCCAGGTGAAGATCGTATCACTGTGGAGGTCATCCAGCATGCGATCTACCCCTTTACCAAGCACTTGTGCAACATTTTATACGCTATCTTGATTCGGGGGGAACACCTGCTGTCTAGCACAACTCGAGGACAACACTCTTGCACAAGAAGGGAGACAAAGATGATCTAGGAATCGATCGACCAATTACTCTACTCCCTGTCACATACAAGCTGTTTACAAAATGCATCTTTGCCAGAGTCCACTCCACTCTCCAAGAATCGTAACCAGTCGAACAGCCAGGCTTTCAGCGCTCGTACAGAACAATGGGCCATATTTCAACCTTTTTCCTCCTTATTGAGGCAGCCCTAGAGTTTCAGACGCCTTAATGTTCCACTTCATCGACTATAAAAATGGTTTTAATTCGGTAGAACCACATTTTGTCTGGAGTCCACTGTTGGAACAAGGTGTAGATCCTGGTCCTCACCAACAGTTATACGAACTGAACTACCACAATTCGTCCCTTCCAACGTCCAATTGTGGTACACATTCAAAAGTGGGTCCGCCAGGGCGATCTAATCTCACCGAACCTCTTCTCTGCATGTTTGGAGTCAGTCATTAGCTAGGATCTGGGAAGAATAAGAAGAAAGCGGGTTTTCTAAAAATGCGATACATTTGACTTCGGAACGGTACAAGATCCAGGTCATCTGATGTTCTGTCCCAACCTTCCGGATACATGTGAGGAAAGCTACAGGCTGAAGGCAAAGGGCATGGAAATTCAAGTCGCTGAACACCGAATGAACGCTATTTGACGGGGTACTTGGACAAGGGAAGTAAGTATTTGCAATCCAGCCAACTTCCGTTTCTTACTGTGTTCACATCTCTATGGTATGTTTTCATACCGTCTTCTATGATTTGTTTAGCTCATATTTTTGTTGTTTGTTGTTCGTGATGAAGATCTTTAGATCGTAACGAATGTTTCGTTTTTGTTTGTGTCGTAGCGCGATATCATACCATACCTGTAATTGTTTTGGTTTTTGTAAACTTTATTTTAACTCACAATACCATCGCAGCATCGTCTTACGTTAGTTTTGTTTTTCACTTGTACACATAAAAGATGCGATGATATGAAGAAAACGAAGAAGAAGAAGAAGAAGAAGAAGAAGAAGAAGAAGAAGAAGAAGAAGGAGGAGGAGAAGAAAGTAAGTAGTATAATCTTTGCAGGACGTCGCTTTATTTCAACCGACAACCTATTTGGCTGTTATAACTTTCTTGGCAGGTATGTAGAACGGTAGGTTGCCATTACATTCCGTACTCCGAGGTGCGATCCCATCGATTAAAAAACGCCGTGTCTGCCAAACTGGAAACAGTGTGATTCGTACCGGCTGCATTGGGATTGTGAAACGGACGTTACACCCCTAGCCCACGCAGATCTCCGAAGAAGAAGAGAAAGAAGAAAAAGCAAACATATGCAATTACAAACACTGTTTTAATCTTCTTCTTCTTCTTCTTCTTCGTACTCTGTCAGACGTCAACTTGAATGTGTTCGAAGAAAGCAGCAGTCATCCTGAGGCTGTCGACACTGCCATAGAGCTTGTCTAGTGTTGCCACTGGTGATGGCCACATGTGCTTTCTCTGTTCCTCGTACGTCGGGCAATGTTGCAGCAGATGTTCAGCGGTCATTTTCTCTATGCCACACGAGCATTCGACAGTGCCACCTATCTTCAGTTTATTGAATAGGTGGTACCTCAGTCTGTTGTGGCCAGTGCGAAGTCTGAAGACCACGACCTGCTCTCTTCTGTTCAACTGGTAATAGGCATTATTTTTTGTGTAGCCAGTATGTTCTGTTTCCCATTTGGCCATGTATCTGGCCCTAATAAACCTTTTGGACTCTTCATAGATCACACTAGAATCTGGTTGTGGTAGTCTTGCACCTCTGTCTGCCTCCTCGTTGCATTGGACGTTACAGTGGGATGGAACCCACTGTACCACTACTCTTTTTGGTGCGGACTGCTGGCATAGGTGACAGAGTACTGCTCTTAAATCATTAAGTTCAGTATTTTGTCTGGCTGTTTAGTGCTGTAACCACGGCCAGGGCATCTGTGAACAGGACTATCTGGCTTTCATTGCTTTCGCCTGTGAGCATTGCTTCTACTGCAGCCTTCAGTGCCTCTGCCTCCGCTCTGAAATTGCTTGAGAATTTTCCAGTTGCCACTGACAGTGTTCTGTTTTAATCTAATTAGCCGCTTGTGTCTTTCCGAGGCCCGAGTGGAGAACAGAAAATGATTGCACTGTAACCTGTTTAGCATGTCATAATTAGAGACTAATAAGAGATAAGCACTTGACCGGATACAATCTCGTGCAAAAACTTTAAACGGCAAGAAAAATAAATGAAGATCTAAAGACCATGTGGTTGAGAGGGAATAGCTAAATAAGGTGATTGATCTAGCGCTGCCATGGGATATCCTGACATTATTTATCATTTGTATATGTCGGCCCATCGTCAAGTATCGATGTAGTCAAATCGATACTCTCTCGCCATATTGGAGTATACACCCTTTTAGAAGAAACTGACTTAAATAGTGGGCGCAAGAAAGACCGGGAAGTGAGGTTGAATAAATTGATTGATTGGTATGGTCACTTTATGTCTGGAGTTTTGGATGTATAGAGTACGCATGAAAAACATAATTAAGTCTGGCTGTGCCTTAATGGGATACCGGTTGAGAGAGTGGTTTGGGTATGCGTCTGCTGATCAAGATGGCATGCATTCAAACCTTCTGAAAAGCACAGCTTTTTACAAGTTTTCATTTAACTTGACATGACAGCTGTCCGTTTACGTGGACTTCTATTTCTCCTATTTCGCCAACTTCCCCATAACCTACAGAACTGACCTTTAATAGTGCGAACTATTAATCTATCAAATTTTGACAGATACTGGCAGGTTATCCACAAGCGTAGTTATTTTTTTTGCTACTTGCATCAACAGCCAGATCAGTAACTTCAAGTAACATCGAGCAAGAACGCGCGTCCATAATCATAGAACAGAGAATAAGACCTATCTTTGAAGCTCAACTGTGCAAAGATCAATTTGTATTTAGCTGGGCTGTGAGCAGCACGGACGCCTTATTCACCTTAAGGCAATTCAGACAAGGATCAATAGAATATCTCGAAAATCTTGACATTGCTTTCATTGATCAAGAAAAAGCTTTGGATGGTACTGACAGATTATGGTGTACAAGACCAGCATCTTGATAATGTTGGAATACTGTATTGTTTGAGACTAAGTGTTATCAGAGCGACCAATGGTGTCACAGATGCTTTTGAAATCCCTGCCGGTGTGATACAGAATGTACAGTAACAAGATCGCAACAGAAACAAGTCACGTGGAAACATTTTAAGTAGAATCGAACTCAAAACAAGAATTAATATTTGCATATTATCAATAATGAGTGGTATGCTGGGGTCTTTGTGTATGACAAGAACAAGAATAGCACCACTGCCTCACAGAGAGCATGTCGTAAGAAGTGACCAATTGTGTGACACGGCATAAGACCAGTCATGGTTAGGTGGTTTATTTAGAGCAGCATAGATTGCGCCTAACAGGTGTTTGTGTCTATTAAGATGAACTCTCACATCTGTTAACCACCGTCCGCAAGCGATTGTCCAAACGCAGCGGAATATTAAGCTGCTCCGTCCAAGCCCGATAAACAGAAAATCCTTCTCCCGGCTACATCCAGCTCATACCAGAGCTGGGAGCTGCACAGTAGCATCTGCCCCCGTAAAACTACAGGTCAACTAAGAAAAAGATGATCACTGTCTATTATACTGTGATGAAAACAAACTGCAAAATCACACGAATGCACTTTCGACAACGTGTAGCAAGTGCAATATGCGAATTAACAAGAAGAAAACAGAAACTATGATGATCAGCAGAACACATGGGCCACTCAAGATAAGTATATACTTCTTCAACAAGCCCATGAGTTCAAGTGTGTGGGCAGTATTATTGTCATTGGACGGTAGATTTGACAGGGAAATCTAAACAAGGTGTCAGAACGCATCTGCTGTGACTGATCATTTGTCACCACTTCTTATTCGCTCGAGCATTAGCTTGGCAGCATAGCAAAATCTGATAAACAATATATTTATGCCGATTATTTGTTACTAGAGCCAAACATGGCCTCTGTCCAGGGCGTGTGAGAGCAGCATTTCGACTTGTGAAAGGAAGTGTTTGAGGAAGGTCATCGGTGTTACCAGGAGAGGCAGAAAACGGAACGACGACATTCGAAGTATGGTCGGCACTACGTCTTGTGCTGAATAAATTTCCAGGCAGAAAATAAGTTGATTTAGTCATCCCATCAGAATGCACCCTCATCAACTTTCACTGAAGGCTTACATCACTGGTAGATCTGGCTACAGGGCAAAGAAGCGGCCGCTGGGCAGGGAGATATATGAGATTAGAGTAATTGTGAAACGACACGGGCTCACATTGACCAACCCAACGCTCTTGGCACAAAACAGACGACTTAAGCTCTCCACGTGAAAAGAAAACTAACTAACTTAGTGCTACCATAGAATGGAACGAGTTGACTCGGACGGAAAGAAGATCCAATTACAAATTCATCACTAAGATAGGTATACAGAGACACATATTGGTAATGATACAAAAACAAATACTGCGTTTACTGTTACACAATATGCGGCATGAAAGTCTTCAACATAAGATGCTAGAGGGCAAGATTTGGGAAAAATAGAACAGGGTCGACTAAAACTCACATTTAAATCTCAGGCTTGCAGGAACATTAAAGTAATGGCTGAAATGGAGAGAGGTACAGAAGATAGGGTGAAATGGGGAGAGCTACAGAAGGTGAAATGGAGAGAGCTACAGAAGATAGGGTGAAATGGAGAGAGCTACAGAAGGTGAAATGGAGAGAGCTACAGAAGATAGGGTGAAATGGAGAGAACTACAGAAGATAGGGTGAAATGGAGAGAACTACAGAGGATACGGTGAAATGTAGAGAACTACAGAAGATACGGTGAAATGGAGAAAGCTACAGAAGGTGAAATGGAGAGAGCTACAGAATGTGAAATGGAGAGAGGTACAGAAGATAGGGTGAAATGGAGAGAGCACATAATATAGGGTGAAATGGAAAGAGCATATACGATAGGGTGAAATCGAGAGACTTACTCATAAATCCGTACAACCAGTCTTAGGAGGATCTACTAGATGATGATGATGATGATGACGATGATGATGATGATGATGATGATGATGATGATGATGATGATACTACATATCTGGTGGTCATAATAGATAATGAATACAAGATTATTATAAAGAACAACAAGGTATGTCAGCTGTAGGTCAACGTAGAGTAAAACATAATATGAGACAAACTCAGAACACACATCCCAACATCACCCTTCAGCACCACCACCCAATAACAAAAATTGTCAACGACAAAAAACTACAGCTGAAATCTCTGAATAAGAGTCTTCTTGTAAAGAGAAGGCAGCATGAAGGACCTAGACACATGGCATAAATCACACAGTAGAAAAGCCACTCTTCAGTAGTTTCCAGGACAGACAGAGGTTCCGGGTACGACTCCCACTTGTGTCCAGTTTGACAGACACTGGTTTTTATTTTCCTCGGGCTTCGGCTAATGCTCCTTCACGTACGGAAAGTAATGGCAACCTACCGTACTACACACTTGCCAAGAAACTTATAACAGCCAAATAGGTGGCGGTTGTAAGAAGCTACGTTCTGTAAAAGGACAAGCGACTTACTATAGACATACCAGGCAATGAATTAGCAGACAGAATAGCAAAGCAATGAGGTAGCATGGTTAGGTGTACAACTGAAGATTCATAATTATCAATGCCAACACGTTAGCGAGACATCCTCTTCTAGTTACATCACATGTATTTTGTTAAGACTTATTGTGAGACCAACATATGTCCACTCATGAGAGAAGCGATCTATCAGTTCCTACTGACTGTGGGTAACAATTGCATCATCATCAGCTAAAACAGGTCCCTGATGGTGATCTCCCTGACTTCAATTTGACCTTGAGCTTTGCAAAGTTAAACCTAGTGAAGGCAGATTCCTTCATGTGCATTACCAAATGCGTGCTTCAGTAGCAGGGCAAAGAAGATTCAAAACTGTGTCGCGGCCAAACGCTGCCGTGCTTTTCTCCACTGTTTGCATAAAATTGTTATATTTGTAAAAAAATTGTTGAGATATATAAAAATGCTGAGACTAATTAAACATACGGAGATAGAAAAAAACATGTGACGATGGATAGAATACATTAGAAAGATATCTAACAATATAGCCATGTATGTGTCAGAATGCAACCGAAACAGTAAGAGAAGCGTGGGAAACGCTTAGTCGGTCTAGTGCGAAATGTGACAGATTCAGTCGCATGGACAAATTCAAAAAGACCGCCCAAAACTAGATCGGTGAAGAGGTACAGATCCACCCAAGCGTTGTGGGATTGAAACCGAAAAACTTGGACAAACACTTTCAATTTCTCCTCTGTGCTCAACAAAAGCGCAAGGTCACCACTGCTAACGAGACCTTCACATGAACACTCTTTGCTATAGCACTAACCTACACTTTTACTGTGATTGTTTTTTTTGTAGCAATTCATGGTTTGTTAAAAAATAAATTGCTGATTCCAAGTACAACTCTTTAAGAGGTTCTTGACAGTTAGGCTTGTTCAATGCTCTGTGCCCAACGTACCAGTTGAATGATGAATGCCAGCACTATTTGTGACTGAGCATGTCAATCGTTGGGTTAGGAAATTCCTATATCTGGTATTGTTTGAATGCCGCGACCGGTCGTCAACTAACGATGTAGTCAAATCGATACGCCCCTGCCCTAGTGGAATATGTACCGCTTTCAGAAAGTGGTCTAAATAGGCGACATGTGAAGACAAGAGAAAGGCAAGTGAACTGTTCAATACAGTGATTGATTGGTATTGTCAGTTTTTGCATCTGACGCATAATAGTCAATGCGCGAGGTCGGAAAGGTGTGATCAAGCATAATACATCTCATCTGCTTATCAAATAGCCAGGAATAACAACAACCACATACTTCTGGAAGAGAACTTAGCAGTACCAAATGTAGGTTATGATTAGAAAGAGGAAATGGAGATGGATCGGGTACACCCTAGAGAACAATCGTAAAAATAGCTGGACATGAACTTGTCGGAAAACGTTCAAAGGGGTGATGTCTGTAGTACAGACAGTGGCTATGATGTTGTTGGTCGTGGTAGCGCTGCCACACCTTAGATCTAGTGAACATAAATAACCTAAATAACATAAATGTCAGCAGTCCAAACCCAGAAAAATGGTAGTACAGTGAGTTCCATCCCACTGTAACATTCAAGACAACGAGGAGGCAGACACGCTGGCGAAAGAAGGTGCAAGATTACCACAACCAGATTCAAGTGTGTCCTACGATGTGTACAAAAGGTGTATTAGTGTCATATAGACGGACACGTTGGAAATATAGCATACTCACTAAACAAAACAAAATGATGCTTATTACCAGTTTAACAGAAGAGAGCAGGTGGTGGTCTTCGGACTCCGCACAGGCCACAACAGAGTAAGGTACTGTCTGTTCAATATACTTAAGATAAGTACTACTGACGAATGCACTTCTGGTACTTGGAACATTACCCTTGAATATCTGCTGAAAAATTGCAGGATCGGAGAAAACACATGCATCTCTCATTAGTGCCAACACTAGACAAGCTATATGGCAGTGTCGATAGCCTCATGATAATCGCTGTTTTCTTTGAACCAATTCAAGTTGACAGCGTACGAAATGGAAGAAGAAGAAGAAGAACATAATGAAGAAAAAGAAGAATAGAAGAAGAAGAAGAAGAAAAAAAAGGAGGAGGAGGATAAAAAGAAAAAGATGAAAAATAAGAAAACGAAAAATGACGAAAAAGAAGAAGACCAGGGGATATTTTCTTATCAAGAAAGGAACAACGATTGTGGAGTTAATTTCTTGGACTAGGTAACCTGTCCTACTTAAAGATCGTTGTGCATGGTAAAGATCCACATACTCCGAGGTAGACCTGGTAAATGGGAATCCATACTTTCAACGTAACGGCTCTTGTGGAACACCGTATATACTATATGCGTTTAGGAAGGAGCCAGCACCGCATACAGGCATTTGCCACAACCTGTCAACCGTGGACAATCGTAAAGGCAAACTATTCAAGGGTAATGCGATCCAATTGTGTTGAATTATTAGTCAGGGATCTAAAGCTTTGGAGGATTCAGCCTAACCAGTAGATAATTGTTGGTGGAGAGGGGAACAGTAACCTATATCTTGGTTCTAGTACCTTCCATTTATGCTAATATGGCCAGGTCGGGTCAGGACATCCCGTAACCGTTGATGTCGCTGGAGTAACCTTGAAGTCACCCCCACAACACCTATGCCACGCATCTCTGTCATGTGCCGCTGCCCGGGCCTCGTCTGGTCGGAGATTCGTTGATTCGTTTATGTTGTCATGAGCGATGCTAATGTACACACTCAATTATGTAGTGTCAGAACAGTATACTTCTGGTCTATCTCTGAGGTGGAAGGACAATCCACAGACACGCCAGAACGAACATGCCAACAATTTGAAGACATCATGTTTCATATCTCTCGCACCTATTCAATAAACTGAAGATAGGTGGCACTGACGAATGCACCTGTGGTAGAGGGACAATGACCGCTAAACATCTCCTGCAAAACTGCCCGACATACGAGGACCAGAGAAAGCACATGTGACCATCACCAGTGGCAACACTAGACACGCTCTATGGCAGTGTCGACAGCCTCAGGATGACAGCTGCTTTCTTTGAACAAATACAGGTTGACGTCTGACAGCGTACGAAGAAGAAGAAGAAGAAGATATCTCTCGCAGAACGTCACTCCAACGACGGCCCGTCTAAAAAAAAACTCGATCTCTTGTGAAATCTCCAACCTGTTTCAGTAATGCCCAACCAATCCTTGACATTGCCTTCTTGGTATGCCTCTGCCTCCCTAACGCCGGGGGCATAGTCACTTACATTCGGAGCTCATCTTCTTCAGCATTTCTCCTGAAAAGGATGTTGTGAAGTTATGTCGTAGTTTACAGTGAAGCTAATATATATGTGCCTTTGAGTCCGACACATCCTGTTTCTGCTTGATTTTTTGTGGGGGGGGGGGGGGGGTAGGGGGGGGGAAGAGGGGTGGGTAGGGGTTGTCTCTTCAATGTGATCCCTATTCTTGTGGCCAGGCTACACTAGTGCAGCCTGTTCCCGTGGTCTTCCTTGGAGGCGAAAAAGGATCTTGGTCATGTGTGATTCGCCGATCCCGATGCAAGCATTCAGCTTTCAGGCCCTGAGATTCACTGTGCTGCATCTTCGGCCCCTGACATCGGGAGTGACATGTAGTGTTACATGTATAACAGTCTAACAGAGAGTCCTTATTTTGTACACGGGATAGAAGTGGGCCATATACAACATATAAAATCCCCCACACCCTACCAACAAATTTCAAATTATCTTATGTGTATAAAAACACAACAATGTAGAAAACTTTCTTTGTATCTTGCAGAGGACTTTAATGTGTACTTGCCTCTTTGTGGTTACACTGACTACAACAGAAATGAAATAATAGTTCTTAGTTCTTAGTCGACCTGTACTTCTATAGGGGCAAATGCCCCTGTGCAGGTCCCAGCTCTGGAATGAGCTGAATGTAGCCGGGAGAAGGTTCTCCTGCTTAGTGGGCTAGGCTCGTGCAACTTAATACTCCGCTGCGTTGGGAAAAGCGCTTACAGAGGGCGGTTAACCGATGTGCGAGTCCATCTTAATAGACTCAAACACTAGAGCAAACTAGACCCGCAGCCTGTTAGGCGCCATCTATCCTTCTCTAAATAAACCACCTAACAATGGCCGGCGTTATGCCATGTCAGACAGTCGCCTTTTACGACATGCTCTCTGTGAGGCAGTGGTGCTATTCTTGTCCTTGCCATACACAAAGACCCCGGCAGACCACCTGCGACTACTGAAATATTCAAATGCAGAAAAATTATCGATGCAGCTTGCTTGACTACATTACAGGATCCACAATCTACACCTAGGCTCTCCATACAGGACCTACCTCTCTCTAATTCGCCCTGACTCATCTGATTTGATAGATTCTTGTTACTTGCAAGTTTTTGACGACACTGGGAGCGATCGGAAGTCTCTCATCCCGACCACAAGTTCATCCAAAGAGACCATTTCAATCAGAAAACCGTTTGAATCTTACGAAATCCAAGAGATGGAGCTTATCCCAAAAAAACTTCAGATCATCTCCTTACAAATACAACCAACAGTGTTGAAACAATTCCAGAAGAGTTTGAGAGTCAATCTTTGAAGCAGCATCATAGTGTATCACAAGTGGCTGTCTGAAGCCATACAAACTATTTCGAGATAGATTGACGAGAGAAAGAAAGAGAGAGAGAGAGAGAGAGAGAGAGAGAGAGAGAGAGTGATTTTCATCACATGTGATGGACAAACATCATGATCTTCACCATTAGTACCACGTCGATGACTTGGCTTGGCTTTGCTTTGTTTGTTCATAATCTTCCGCCACCAAACCCTGAAGGGGCTTAAGTAGCAGAATGTAGTCCAGAGAACGGATGCGTTATGTCGTAGTTTACATCTTGACTGCGATATTTGCACCTTTCGGTCCAACACATCCGACTTCAGCAAGAATTTTTTGAGTACCGGGTTAGCATTCCCTCTTCGATCCCTTCTCCTTAGCCAGTCTGCTCTGTTGCAGCCTGTTATCCAGGATCACCACCTGGAGGCGTAGAAGGGTCTTGGCAGCTCTGGTTCGCAGGCCCTGCCGCTAGCAGTCAGCTTTAGATCGCTGACCACCACAGCTCATGCGCTGCTCAGCTTGTTGATCCCGGAAAACGGATTTTACTCTCTTCTGTAGACCGAGTGCATATCGGTACAACGTGGCGTCCGACAGAGTGATACAATCTTTCCAAAGCTTGTCAGAGCGGCCCTTTGAGGAAGTCTTCAAACATATGGACTGGGGAGATAGAGGCATAAGCATAGCGGGAGAAATGTTTACCCATCTCAGCTTCGCTGATGACACAGTCATCCTCAGCCGCAGTTGGCCTAAAAATCAATAGAAAAAGAATCAGTTCATGCTCAAAACATTCTGCCCAAAAGAAGAAATGCAGTTTGGAGATTCCCCCTGCGAAAAGGTAAATTCGTGTAATTACTTGGGCCAAGAGATCACCAGCTCCCATTGTTAGTTCCAACAACGGACTACAGCACAAAACTATAGATTGTATATATTTTGCCTGCGAATATATATAAATATATATATATATATATATATATATATATATATATATATATATATATATATACATATATATGTGTGTGTGTGGTCTCACTTGTAGAGTGTTTGAGTGGTTGAGTCGTAGAGTTGTAGAGTGTCTGAGTGGTAGATTGGTTGAGTCGTAGAGTTGTAGATTGTCTGAGTGGTAGAGTGGTTGAGTTGTAGAGTGTCTGAGTGGTTGAGTGGTTGAGTCGTAGAGTTGTAGAGTGTCTGAGTGGCAGAGTGGTTGAGTCGTAGAGTTGTAGAGTGTCTGAGTGGTTGAGTTGTAGAGTGTCTGAGTCGTAGCGTGGTTGAGTCGTAGAGTTGTAGAGTGTCTGAGTGGTTGAGTCGTAGAGTTATAGAGTGTCTGAGTTGTTGAATCGTAGAGTTGTAGAGTGTCTGAGTGGTTGAGTCGTAGAGTTGTAGAGTGTTTGAGTGGTAGAGTGGTAGGGTCGTAGAGTTGTAGAGTGTCTGAGTGGTAGAGTGGTCGAGTCGTAGAGTTGTAGAGTGTCTGAGGGGTTGAGTGGTGGAGTCATAGAGTTGTAGAGTGTCTAAGTGGTAGAGTGGTTGAGTCGTAGAGTTGTAGAGTGTCTGATTGGTAGAGTGGTGGAGTCGTAGAGTTGTAGAGTGTCTGAGTGGTAGAGTGGTTGAGTCGTAGAGTTGTAGAGTGTCATTGGTTGAGGCATAGAGTTAAAGAGTGTCTGATTGGTAGAGTGGTTGAGTCGTAGAGTTGTAGAGTGTCTGATTGGTAGAGTGGTGGAGTTGTAGAGTGTCTGAGTGGTAGAGCGGTTGAGTCGTAGAGTTGTGGAGTGTCTGAGGGGTAGAGTGGTAGAGTCGTAGAGTTGTAGAGTGTCTGAGTGGTAGAGTGGTTGAGTCGTAGAGTGTCTGAGTATATATATATGGAGACCCAGTGGTCTTGAGATAAGGTGTTCGCCTCGGGTGCTAGAGGTCGCTGGTTCAAATCCCGGTAGAGACACCTGAATTTTTTCACGTGAATCATCCAGTAAAATATTCCCCTGATCTCTGAGTAGTGATATAGTACACTCGTGGGCAGTGGAGCGCACTTTAAAAATACATTAGCAGTTGGAAATCGAAAAAGTAGGCATAACGGCCGCTGACCGGGCAAAATTCAAGTTAAAAATCTACTAAAATTATTCTAGAGATTCTCGCCCCACAGAGAGTATGTTGCAAAAACGTGGACTGTGTGGCCATAACAGTAGGTCTTGGCTATGTGGTTAGTGGAGCGGCTTAGATGGCACCTGACAGGCTGCTGGTCTACCTTGCTCTAATTTACGCTTCCACCTACACCAGTCTCAAAAATAGGTGATCGTATATTACAGGGGCTAACAGATGCTGCGATTGACCTGTGGATTTTCATCTGCCAAAAAATATGAAACAAACATTCGTCACATCTCCCAACGACGTCTAATGACATAAGTGGACTGGAGATATATATATATATATATATATATATATATATATAATGTATGTGTGTTTGTGTAGAAAGAGAGAGAGAGAGAGAGAGAGAGAGAGGGGTAGAGAGAGCCAACCCCGTTTATCCGACAGGCTACAGTACAGTTTACCGTCGATTAGCGAGAATCGTCGAAGAGGAAAGCATTATCACAATAATTTATATCTAGGACTGAAATCTTGAACAGTGTTTATAAGCACAACAATGGAACGGTTTCCCTTCATTGATTGTTCGGCGTTGATTTGTTCTCCAATAACCGCATCTGCATCCTTGATTAAAGCTGATTCTTATGGCGTCCTAATGTGGAGTGACGCGTAACACTCACAACGACACCTAGCATCTCATGTCCTCGCTTACCTCACATACAAGTGGGTGACAGCGTCCTACCCACTAATCAAGTTGAAAATCAGGCTCTGGATTTAACTGGACTGGAAGCTGGACTTAACAACAGACGAGTTTCAGTCAATTGGGGCAGGAAGAAGCCCACTCGCCCAGTGAAGAGGTGCTAAAGACGGTGATACTCGGCCAGACGCGCAACGGAAACCATAGTTACATGTAATTATCGCTCCTTATTGATGAGTTCAGCGGTACTAATGGTTGGAACTTTAATCACTATCAGATTGTTGTGTCGTGATCAATGTTAGACATCTGTGAGAGTTATTAAATCAGTTTACATGATACGTGATCGTTTGAGTGGTGGAGTGTTTGAGTGGTGGAGTGGTTGACTGATAGAGTGTCTGAGTGGTAGAGTGTCTGAGTGGTTGAGTGGTAGAGTGTAAGAGTGTCTGAGTGGTAGAGTGGTTGAGTGGTAGAGTGGTTGAGTGGTTGAGTGGTAGAGTGGTTGAGTGGCAGAGTGTCTGAGTGGTAGAGTGGTTGAGTGGTAGAGTGTCTGAGTGGTTGAGTGGTAGAGTGGTTGAGTGGTAGAGTGTCTGAGTGGTAGAGTGGTTGAGTGGTAGAGTGTCTGAGTGATAGGGTGTCTGAGTGGTAGAGTGTCTGGGTGGTAGAGTGGTTGAGTGGTATAGTGGTTGAGTGGTAGAGTGGTTGACTGATAGGGTGTCTGAGTGGTAGAGTGGTTGAGTGATGGGGTATCTGAGTGGTAGAGTGGTTGAGTGATAGGGTGTCTGAGTGGTAGAGTGGTTGAGTGATAGGGTGTCTGAGTGATAGGGTGTCTGAGTGGTAGAGTGGTTGAGTGATAGGGTGTCTGAGTGATAGGATGTCTGAGTGGTAGAGTTGTTGAATGATGGGGTGTCTGAGTGATAGGATGTCTGAGTGGTAGAGTTGTTGAAGGATAGGGTGTCTGAGTGGTAGAGTGGTTGAGTGATGGGGTGTCTGAGTGATAGAGTGTCTGAGTGATAGGGTATCTCACTGGTAAAGTGGTTGAGTCGTAGAGTGGTAAAGTGTCTGAGTGGTAGAATGGTAGAGTGTCTGAGTGATATAGTCAATTAGCGGTTGATTTGAATATGAGTAGTATAGTGTATGGGTGGTACAGTGTCTCTCCGGTAGAGTGTATCACTGGTAGAGTGTCTGAGTGATAGAGTGGATGATTCGCGTATGAGTGGCATAGTGTCTGAGTAGTAAAGTGTATGATTTATAAAGTGGTAAAGTCTATGAGTGGTAGTGGAGTAGATTGTCTGAGTGCTAGAGTGCGTGAGTGATATTGTTTCTGAGTTATATAGTGTCTAATTGATATAGTGTCTGAGTGATATAGTGTCTGAATAGTAGAGTGTATGAGTTGTAGAATGTCTGGATGGATTAATGAGGGTGTGTCTTGTGGGTGTAGTGTCTGAGCGGAATAGTGTCAGAGTGTCTGATTTTTTTAAGTTTGAGTGGTAAAGTGGTAGGGTTGTAGAATCTCTGAGGGATGGATTGTCTGAGTAGTAGGGTGGTAGAGTCTCTGAGGGATGGATTGTCTGAGTAGTAGGATGGTAGAGTCTCTGCGGGAGGGTTTGTCTGAGTAGTACGGTGGTAGAGTCTCTGAGGGATGGATTGTCTGGGTGATAGGGTGGTAGAGTCTCTGAGGGATGGATTGTCTGAGTGATAGGGTGGTAGAGTCTCTGAGGGATGGATTGTCTGAGTAGTAGGGTGGTAGAGTCTCTGAGGGATGGATTGTCTGGGTGATAGGGTGGTAGAGTCTCTGAATGATGGATTGTCTGAGTAGTAGGGTGGTAGAGTCTCTGAATGATGGATTGTCTGAGTAGTAGGGTGGTAGAGTCTCTGAATGATGGATTGTCTGAGTAGTAAGGTGGTAGAGTCTCTGAATGATGGATTGTCTGAGTAGTAGGGTGGTAGAGTCTCTGAATGATGGATTGTCTGAGTAGTAGGGTGGTAGAGTCTCTGAGGGATGGATTGTCTGAGTAGTAGGCTGGTAGATTCTCTGAATGATGGATTGTCTGAGTAGTAGGGTGGTAGAGTCTCTGAATGATGGATTGTCTGAGTAGTAGGGTGGTAGAGTCTCTGAATGATGGATTGTCTGAGTAGTAGGGTGGTAGAGTCTCTGAATGATGGATTGTCTGAGTAGTAGGGTGGTAGAGTCTCTGAATGATGGATTGTCTGAGTAGTAGGGTGGTAGAGTCTCTGAATGATGGATTGTCTGAGTAGTAGGGTGGTAGAGTCTCTGAATGATGGATTGTCTGAGTAGTAGGGTGGTAGAGTCTCTGAATGATGGATTGTCTGATTAGTAGGGTGGTAGAGTCTCTGAATGATGGATTGTCTGAGTAGTAGGGTGGTAGAGTCTCTGAATGATGGATTGTCTGAGTAGTAGGGTGGTAGAGTCTCTGAATGATGGATTGTCTGAGTAGTAGGGTGGTAGAGTCTCTGAATGATGGATTGTCTGAGTAGTAGGGTGGTAGAGTCTCTGAATGATGGATTGTCTGAGTAGTAGGGTGGTAGAGTCTCTGAATGATGGATTGTCTGAGTAGTAGGGTGGTAGAGTCTCTGAATGATGGATTGTCTGAGTAGTAGGGTGGTAGAGTCTCTGAGGGATGGATTGTCTGAGTAGTAGGCTGGTAGAGTCTCTGATTGATGGATTGTCTGAGTAGTAGGGTGTGTGAGTGTCATAAAAGAAAGCTCGATAAACCACACCCTATATAAAGTCCATCAATCAGAGTGTCGATAACTCGTTTTTCTAGTGATGAGAAGAAGAACTATTGGTTTAAAACGATTAGACCGTCTGGCAGTCTCCAGTAATTCTGAAATTTGCCTTGTTTAGCGCGTGTTCGAACTCGCTAGTGATTGGTCAATTCCAGATGTAAATGAAGGAACAGGTCGTGCGCTGTTGTTTCAGCAGTCCATCTTGGTTAAACTCTATTTTATTCATTTTCCCTTCTCTTTATAGATTACCTTTCTTCTCTTATCCATTCGTATTCCAGATTTATGAATGGCTTGTGGCTATCACTACAACGTCCTCCCTTAGAGGAAGCCTGTATCTACCAGCGATTTCGCGATGAGTCTCTTGGACAAACAATTAATCTCCTTTTCGCTGAATTCATATGTTAGACAGTAATGTTTCCTTATCGTTAGAAAGCCCTTCGATGTGCCTTGAAATCAACAGAAGGCCTGTTTTATGATTCACAAGACTTTGGGTTCGATAGTGGAAGTATTGGCCGACTGAAAAGTCGCTTCCAAGTGACGACTAATTCTTGCATTAATCTACTCGAGGGCTTATTTCGTGTCTCCCTATGGGCAGGTGAAACGTATTGATAAAAATCCCACCTCGCGTTCCCGCTCGTGTTCCTTGAAACAGACTATGACAAGCAGTGTGGCCAACGAGGTGGGGATCGATATCGTAATTCCCTTAGTGATGAGCTTACTGTTAGCCTTTGCATTTCACTACAACTAAAAGGACACCGGCTCACCTTCTCGAGTACATATCCGATGTCTGAGAAACCCCTGTAACTAGCTAGTAAAGAAATCTCGTAAAGAGTTGACTCTACCCAAAATTGTTAGCTTTCAAATAAGAATGAGTGCACCAACAGCAGCAATAACATCACCAACAACAACAGCAATAACATCACCAACAACAACAGCAATAACATCACCAACAACAGCAGCAATAACATCACCAACAACAACAGCAATAACATCACCAACAACAGCAGCAATAACATCACCAACAACAGCAGCAATAACATCACCAACAATAACAGCAATAACATCACCAACAACAGCAGCAATAACATCAGCAACAACAACAGCAGCAATAACATCACCAACAACAGCAGCAATAACATCACCAACAACAGTAGCAATAACATCACCAACAACAACAGCAGTAATAACATCACCACCAACAGCAGCAATAACATCACCAACAACAACAGCAATAACATCAGCAACAACAACAGCAGCAATAACATCAGCAACAACAACAGCAGCAATAACATCACCAACAATAACAGCAATAACATCACCAACAACAACAGCAGCAATAACATCACCAACAACAACAGCAATAATAACATCACCACCAACAGCAGCAATATCATCACCACCAACAACAGCAGCAATAACATCACCAACAACAACAGCAGCAATAACATCACCAACAACAACAGCAGCAATAACATCACCAACAACAACAGCAATAACATCACCAACAACAGCAGCAATAACATCACCAACAATAACAGCAATAACATCACCAACAACAGCAGCAATAACATCACCAACAACAGCAGCAATAACATCACCAACAATAACAGCAATAACATCACCAACAACAGCAGCAATAACATCACCAACAACAACAGCAATAACATCACGAACAACAACAGCAATAATAACATCACCACCAACAGCAGCAATAACATCACCACCAACAACAACAGCAATAACATCACCAACAACAGCAGCAATAACATCACCACCAACAACAGCAATGACAGAAATAATATCGCCAACATCACCACCAACAACAATAACATCAACAACGACAGTAATAAGAACAACAGTAATAACATCAATAACAACAACCATATCCTCAGCAACAACAGCATCGATAACAACAACAATAACAGCAGCTAACAACATCATTAACACCATCAACAACGACAGCCACAATAACAAAATCAATTACAAGAATAATAACAACAACAGCAGTAATAACAACAACAGATATAACATCAATAACAACCACCATAACATCAGTAGTAATATCGGTAATAACAACAACAATAATACCTGCAAGAAGAACAACAGCGGTAATAAAAACAACAACAGTAAATTAATAACAACGCTACCGAAGACAGATGTGTCGGACTGAAATATCGCAGTCAAGGTGTAAACTAGTGACACAACGCATTCCGTTCTCTGGACTACATCCTGCTACTTGCAGTGCTTTGTAGCGCAGGTTTAGAGCGAACATAGAAGAAGAAGAAGAAGAAGAAGAAGAAGAAGAAGAAGAAGAAGAAGAAGAAGAAGAGCAATAACAACAACAGTAATAGCAACAACATCAATAACAACACCAACAATAACAACAAACAATAATAGCAACAGCTCTATCAACAATAACAATAACCACAACAGCAATAACACATCAGAAATAGCCATAACATCATAAATAGCCATACTAACAGAAATAGCCATAACCTCAGAAATAGCCATAACAACAGAAATAGCCATACCAACAGAAATAGCCATACCAACAGAAATAGCCATAACCTCAGAAATAGCCATAACCTCAGAAATAGCCATACCAACAGAAATAGCCATAGCAACAGAAATAGCCATAACCTCAGAAATAGCCATAACAACAGAAATAACACCAACAGCAATAACAACAACAACAGCAATACCAACCGCAGCAATATTAACAACAACAATAACACGAACAGGAATACCAACAACTATAATAACACCAGCAACAATAACAACAATAGCAGCAATACCAACAGCAGCGATAACAACAGCAGCTATACCAACAACAACAGTAACACCAGCAGCAAGAAACAACGGCATTAATACCAACACAGCAGCAGCAATAGTATCAACAACAACCACAGCTGTAGCAACACATTAACAATAACACCAACAACATCTCCCAGAAATTTGTGGTTGCCGTTATGCTTGGCTATCTGTAATGCAGCCGTTGTGCATTAAACTTGATCGCACCTTCCCGACTCTGCACGCTGACTATTATGCGCAAGTGCGAAATGACATGTCCAATCAATCACTGGATTGAACAATTCATTTCCCTCTCTCTTGTCTTAATGTGTTCCCTGTTTAGACCATTTTCTGTAAGCGGTACAAATTCCAAGAATGTATCGATTTGACTAGATCGTTAGTTGACAACGGGTGACGGAGTTCAGATTGTGTCAGGTGTGGTGATTTCACATCCAAAAGATTGATTGACTCAATCTCAATTAGTTCATTCATTCATTTAGCTGGTGCGTGGGAGCAGAGGACAGCAGAAATGTAGCTTTCAGGAATGCTGAAATGACGTCTAAACAGGGTTGTACTTGGGACTAGCATTTTTATTTTTGCTAAAAAGATAAGGGCTACAAAAATCAGCAGAGTAAAAGCGCAGGTTACGGCTTGACACAGGCTTCCTGTAAGTGTTGGTTTTCCAGACATCTCCAATGTAAATAAGATTTAAGTTGATTATTTAGATAAGTACATCTCCAATCTGCAAATGTGGAAACCATGAAGCATTCATATTTTAATTGACTGTTTTTTTTCCAGATTAAGATTACATTTTTACTCCTTATATTTTCATCGTTTTTTGTTATGATCTGTTAAGTGTTTTTATTTGTTAAATTATGTGTCTCTAACAAAAGCCTATTGTTTGTAAAGTAGATTTTGATTCTGTTTCTGATCTTGTATGGCGCATGCGCTATTATTGGCAACCTAATTATAATAATAATCTACTTAAGAGACCAGAGTCCGTCGTCTTGGTCATATCAATGACCCAGATTGATCTTTCGAGTTCCATGAAGCGTGAGGCTCTGATAAGGTGCTGACAATCTGGCTTAACCAGGTATTTCGCGCGCGACCCCGGGGGTTGCCTTTATGTGGTGGGACAAGGTCTTTTTCTCACCCTTTATTTCGGCAACCAGCTGCAGGATCTGGCAATCTGGGACATCGTGGATGAGACGGATCATATAGCCAACGATAGAGAGGCGGCGACGGTCCGTTATACAAACGATGTTCTCGAGATCTGTTTGTCGGAAAACCTCAATGATGTTAATAAGTTATACCAGTGGATTCCAAGGACGCGCAACTGACTGCACATATGCAAGATTTCAGGACTCTTCTGATCTCTTTACAAAATCATCCAATGATTGAAATGACGTGATTATGCCCTAGTGGTATCGAACGCGCCATGTTGAAGTTGGATCGGTCACATCTAATGGTAGGAGAAATATCTTTATTATCAGACAATGGCTAGAGTCTTTGTTGCTCATTACACGGTGAAAAGAGTATGTCCATTTAATGTCCATTTAATGACCATGCATCTTGTAAAAAATCTGTAAAGGAAATTCGTGCTTAGACCTATCAACATCATTATGTAAAATACATTGCTACATTAACAACAATTGTCTGAACGCAAGGATTACTGTGGCCCAGACTTCCTCTATGGAGTCTTTTGGAAAACGGAGAAGAAGATGATAATTGGACTAGATTGGGACCCAGTGAAGAAGAGAGGTTGGTTGGTCGGAAAACACCTGTCTAATATATTGGAGATAGGAGATATTTGCAGGACAATGAACATCTCCCGGAGAATAGTGGAGAAAAGACATTTAGAGGTCAGTGATCACCTGCCGAAGTCTAGTGGAGAAGAAACGTTTAAAGGTCACTGAACACCTGACGAAGTCTAGTGGAGAAGAGACGTTTGAAGGTTAATGAACATCTGCCGAAGACCAGGTGCGGGGTGGGTCATGATTTTGACATGACCACAATCAGATTTCAAGTAAAATAAGTATACTTGATGCAAACTATCAGAAATCGTAACTGATAATGTACACAGAGAATGCTAAGATTACATACATAAGTGCAATTAGCGACAGCCGGGTTGTGTTTGGAGATACACTCCTACAGATTGTAAAGTCATTCATATATTTTAGTAGCAGTATAGGCAAAGTTAGAGGTACAGATAAAGATTTCAAAATAAGAATGAAATAGAAAAGAGTAGCTTTCAGGATATTGGAGAGCTTATGGAAATCAACATCCAAGTGCACTCTATTGAATGACTGAATAAAACAGATCCAAATGGATACAGGCCCATCAGCCTACTGAGCTGTGTCGGCAAGCTGATGGAACGGATGATAAACACCAGACTGATGTGGCATCTGGAAGAAAAACGAATACTAATTCCACAGCAAGCCGGCTTTAGACAGCACAGATCCACTGAGGATCAGGTCATCCTCATAGCCCAGGAGATAGAGATGCCTACCAGGCACAGAAACACACAGTAGCTGTTTGGGTGGATCTGGAAAAGGCATTTGACAAAGTCTGGAAGGACGGACTTAGAGTCAAGCTAAGAAGAAGTGATGTCTGTGGGAAGATGTACAAGTGGATCAACCACTACCTCAAACAAAGAACGGCCAGAGTCCAAGTACAAGGGCAGATGAGCAAAAAGGTGACACTCGAGCAGGGAGTACCCCAAGGGGGAGTATTGTCACCCACACTCTTCCTGGTATATATAAACGATATTACAGAGAATATACCAAGAAGAGTCCATAGCTCAATGTTTGCAGACGATCTGGCTATGTGGACCTCTGAAAAGAATCTCACCATAGCAAGAAATCGGATGCAGACGGCCCTAACATCGCTGGAAGAGTGGGCGAACTCATGGCTGGTCAAAATAAACGAGGAGAAAACCACATGCACAATATTCTCGCTTTCATTAAAACCCCAAAGTACCAAATTAAGTCTAAATGGCAAAATCCTGCAGCCAAACGACAACCCAACCTATCTGGGAGTCACATTTGATCGGCGCATGACATGGAAAAGTCAGATTGAGAGAAACCGAATGAAAGCCAGAGAAAGAATGGCAATCATGAGGAAACTTGCTGGCACAAGCTGGCGAGCAGACGAAGGCATACTAAAGAAACTGTACACTGGAAGAGTGAGACCAGTTCTCGAGTATGGCATTGCGGCATGGACAACAGCAGCGAAGGCGAACTTCGATAAAGTTAACAAACTTCAAAACCAAGCCATGAGAATTATAACAGGTGGCATGAAGTCAACGCCAATTGTAGAACTTGAAAAGATTACAAAACTGCAATCCATGACCGATAGAAGAGACTGCAGAGCCCAGCTGCAGTCAGAGAAACTCCGAAGACTGACGGACCATCCAATGTACCAGAGACTAAACAATTTGGGAAATGGGAAACTAAAGCGGAGAAACTTTGCAGAAATAGCCAAAGCAAAGATGCACGAAGATCCCATAAACGCACTAACAACACCAAAACCCATCACTACTGTACGAAAACCTACCTGGAGGCAGGATATATTTCCAGAGGTGGTAGAAAATATACCAGGTATTGCAAACAAAAAACTGCCAGACTGAAAAAGAAAGGAGAGACACTACCCTAAGCTTCATAACGAAAAGCTACCCAAGCATGGACTGGACCCATGCATACACCGACGGTTCTGTAACAAACACTACACAGAACGGAGGGGCAGGAGCATTCCTGAACCTACCAAATGGCAGAAAAATAACACTGTCATTCGCTACTGGTAAGTACACAAGCAATTTCAGAGCGGAGGCAGAGGCACTGAGGGCGGCAGTGGAAGAAATGGTGACACACAGTGAAAATGAGAGCCATATAGTCCTGCTGACAGATGCTCTCGCCGTAGTCACAGCGCTAAAAAGCCAGAAAAACACTGAGCTTAATGACTTAAGAGCAGCACTCTGCAAACTGTGCCAGCAGTCCGCACCAAAAAGGGTAGTGGTACAGTGGGTTCCGTCACACTGCAACATCCAAGGCAACGAGGAGGCAGACAGACTGGCAAAAGAAGGTGCAAGACTACCACAAACAGATACCAGTATGACGTACGAAGAGTCAAAACGGCTTATCAAAGCCAGATACATGACCAAATGGGAAACCGAACATACTGGTTACACCAAAAACGATGCCTATTACCAGTTGAACCGAAGAGAGCAGGTCGTTGTCTTCAGACTTCGCACTGGCCACAACAGACTGAGGTACCACCTATTCAACAAATTGAAGATAGGGTGTACCGACGAATGCCCGTGCGGTACTGGTAAAAGGACCACTGAACATCTGCTGCAGAACTGCCCGACATACGAGGATCAGAGAGAGCAGATGTGGCCATTACCAGTGGAACTGCAAGACAAGCTCTATGGCAGTGGCGAGAGCCTCAGGATGACCGCCGCTTTTTTCGAAAAAATAATGGTTACTGTCTGACTGTGTACGCAGAAGAAGAAGAAGAAGAAGAAGAATGACTCTGAAACATTGACAAAAAAACATTGAAAAGGATAAATATTTTTATAAACAGAAGCAAGTAGGGAATAAAGAAATTGAAATGGCGTTAGATCACGCATGTGAAATTAATGGGCAGATATAATTAGGCAGATATTAGTTGAACATGGCGTGATCAGAAGACACTGGCGTTGGATAGACACACATTAAGGATAAAAACAGACAACATTACAAAACAGTCTCTGGTCTTTAATCAGCAGGGCAAGAGAAGTAGAGGTACGAGAGGCGTTCAAGTCAAACCCGGACATGGGGACGGCGTGGCCTAGTGGATAAGTGGCACGGCTCACAATCCGAAGGTGCTGGGTTCGATCCCCATCACAGCACCTGCCGTTACCCCGGGGAAGCAAACCCTTAGAAAATGCAGGAGGAAGCAGACCCTTACATAAAATGCATGCTGAAGTCAGATGCATTGGGCCGACAGGCGCAAAATAAAAACCACAGTGCAACGCACACCGCCTTGGGGATTAGAGAAATAAGGCGAACGCAAAAACAAACAAAAAAAACCCGGAAATTTTTTTGTTTTTTTTTGTTTTTGTGTAAAAGTTTTTGAAAGGTTTTGATTGATTAATTGATTGGTTGATTAATTGATTGAAACGGTGAAGAGTATTTATGTTAATAATTTCAGTATCCTGTTTGTTATACAATCGTTTGCTCCGTCCACTCAAACGCTCCAGACATTGACTCACTATTGATTTCAAAATTATGCAGTCTGTGTACATGTGAATGGACAATTTATCGATCTCTCTGTCAACATCCAGAAGATTGTCATTGATACATCTCAGAACATCACTTTTATCCATATCCGAAAACCCAACTGCAGGCACGTTTGAAATTGATCTTTGAGGTCACAAAAGTGTATATATACTTCAACACTACATACCTTCAATTCCAAAAAGCAGAGAAACTGAAGATTATCTATTGACCAAATCAAGTTCGTAAAGTACTTCATTTAATTGCTTAAACCAATCTTTTTTTTTTTTCTGAGTCCTCTCATGTCTCTTCAAATCAATATACACAGTATAAAATATCAGGAGGCATTGATGATTTTACATGCCAACATTTTATCGTATATACAATGACAATAAGACTGCGGGTTGATACTGCTTCAGTGTTCTCTTAAGTGTCATTAGGTTTCGAAAAGTAGACTTCGGTTATGATTGCTGTCCTGGGTCCCAGCTGGAACTATGATGAGCTGTCAGGAAGCCTGTGGTCTTCAGACAATACGGTCACACAACATATATATCAACATCACATTGTGCAAAGATTGATATGTCTATGATATGAGATAATGCGCAATAATACTGAATACCATTTGGAGGACTGGTCTGAAATCTAACAACAATTTAAAGTTTGTCACATTTTGGGTTGTTCATTTAGTCCTTCTTCTCTTTTTGCTTCTCCCTCTACCTCTTCTTCTTATTCTGCTCTTTCCTTTTCTTCCTTTTATTCGTCTCCTTCTTCGTATTCTCCCTCTTCCATTATCCTTACTTTTCTTCATCTCTCTCTTCTTATTCTTCCTTCTTATTTTTATTCATCTGTTTCTACAGCTACTTCCTTTTCTTATATTTCTCCTAATTCTTCTTTTTCGTCGTCTCTTTATTATTCCTTTTCTTCAGATTCATCCTATTCTTCCTTTTTTTCATATCCTTCTTATTTTCCTTTTCGTCGTCCCCTTCTTCATACGTATTCTTTCTTCTTATTATTATTCTTCCTTTTCTTCGGCTTCTTCTTATTCTTCCTTTTATCGTCTCATTCTTCTTCTTATTCTTCCTTTTCTTCGTCTCCTTCTTCATCTTTCTATTCTTCCTTTTCTTCGCCTCCTTCTTCTTCCTATTTCTCCTTCGTCTCCTTCTCCTTCTTCCTTTCCTTCCTATTCTCCGTCACCTTTTTCTTCTTCTTAATTGGATAAAAACAAATCAGCGGATTAGCAGTTGGGTCAATCGATTTGTGGATGAGAGCATCGATGTAAGAGTGACCTGTGGGTGAGTAGATGTTGAGATAACTAATAGGTGGTTGGTATTAAAACATTATCCATTATAATCCAGCTCTCACACCAAAGACACAGACGACGTTGGGGATCCATTGCAGCCAACTTTCGAATGGGAGATGGCACATGAACAGTACAGAATAACTTTACTAAGACCCTCTTACTTGCCCCAAATATGTCTCTCATGCCACGTCTGATCGCAATCTAATTCTCCCATATTTGCATAAATCCACTTGATGGACAGATTACTTTCCGTCAGATATTCCTGTATTTTTCTACATAAACCAACAAATGGTTATTGATCAAGTTGTTAAGACCCGGCTTGCTGAGAATCCTTACATTCTGTCATATTGACGTAACGTAGCTAGGGGGATAATCGCAAACAGAATAGAGTCACTGTAAGAAGCGGCTGAGCCGGGTTGTACGTGTTACAAGCAATCTCACCATGTTAGAGTATTATTGAAACCGCACTGGGAATACAAGGCTCGGCTTTACCTGAACCTATGTTCTACTGCTATATCCACTTTTCCTCCATCCACTGCTGCATCTACTCAGCCCCCGCTCATAGCTTCATCCACATATCAATCTATTTACACATCTATTCGCTCATCTATTCACTCTCCATTCACTGCTCCAATCCATCCATTCACCAATGCATTCAATCATCCACCCATCCTCCACTCACTGTGAGTAGAATGTGTCTACCACTCATGGGAGTAGAATGTGTCTACCACTCATGGGAGATGAGGAGAGGGGTCTACACTATCTGGGAGAGGAAGAGGGTATACACTAACTGGGAGAGGGGAGAGGTCTACACTTACTGGGAGAGGTCTACACTTACTGGGAGAGGAGGAGAGGTCTACACTTACTGGGAGAGGAGGAGGAGGGGTCTACACTTACTGGGAGAGGAGGAGGAGGGGTCTACACTTACTGGGAGAGAAGGAGGAGGGGTCTACACTTACTGGGAGAGGAGGAGGAGGGGTCTACACTTACTGGGAGAGGAGGAGGAGGGGTCTACATTTACTGGAAGAGGAGGAGGAGGGGTCTACATTTACTGGGAGAGGAGGAGGAGGGGTCTACATTTACTTAGTCGATGTAGCAGTGGGTGGAAAATGTGTACATAGATTGATGGATTGGTGAAGCAGTGCGTGGACGGTGAGTGAATCAGTGGATATATTTGTGGATATGTGGATGAAAGTGGTGGTGAGTTCTGGGAGAAGTGATTGATCATCCCAAAACAGTGTCTTGTACGGTCACGTCTATCAAGCCGTTTAACAAAACCTGACACTCATTCTATCCACAATATATCTTCCAACTCACGTATATGATCACAATCTGCTTTTCTTTCATTTCCTTAAAACCTACTTAACGAAAAGATTAATTTTCTCCAGAAATTCTCGTATTTTTCACGATAAATCAAAGAACGGTTATTGATGGGTTGTTTATTTTTTAAGCTGCCTTGTTGAGAATCCGTATATTCTGTTATGTTTGATACAATGTAGGAATAATTATGACACCTGTTTGTGTGGTGTGCATGTATAGTTAAGGAGGTTTACTGTGTGAGATTTGTGAGGGAGTGATGCACATTTAGAATTAAAATAAGTTTCTATCGAGTACTTGGCACAACCGGTCGCTTAGACAGAAAGCGTCTCCTACCTGAAACAGATGAGTTGACCCTTTTTTTCTTATATGTTGATTTGTTAGTTCAGTGTTGTTGTCCCTGATGAAGGCCTATTGGTCGTAACGTAGGTTTTGTTTGTGTTCTCGTCTCGGTGCGGTATCTGACCATACCCATTTTTAAATTTTGATTAAGCTCAACCTTAATCAACTTTTACTATTTTGTTTTCATGTTTTTTTCCCATTATGCACATTTAGAAACAGGGAGTGGAGAGGGGGGTTAGAGTAGTGGAATGTGTTTAAAAAATGATGAGGGAAGTGAATTATTGGATGGATTGGCAGGTGAGATAATTGGGAGGTTTTGTTGATGTTTTATTGATGTATAGTGAAGTTTGGAAAGCGTAAATAAATGTGCTACTGTGAGTTTGATGATGGAATGGGCAATGAGTGGATGGATTAGTGGAGTAGTAGGTGGCTACGTAAGTTCATGGATGAATTGATCGACCTAAGCAGACCTAAGAGAGGCAGTTTAGCCTGGGTGCGCGACATGCTCTAAAAGCTGTGGGGGACCGGCGAAGACCTGAAACGCATAGTCAATTTCGTGAAGCCCACAGGACTAGAAACATAGGATCAGTGGATCGATGAAGAAGAATAAGGATGGATGGGTTAGAGTAGATGGATGCATTTGGATGAATGAAAGAATGCATTGGTTGATCGAATAGTTGCGAATGAGGATGACCGGAAGTTGGAGGAACGGAAGTTGGAGGAACGGAAGTTGGAGGAACGGAAGTTGGAGGAACGGAAGTTAAAGGAGTGGAAGTTGGAGGAACGGAAGTTGGAGGAGAGGAAGTTGGAGGAGTGGAAGTTGGAGGAGTGGAAGTTGGAGGAGTGGAAGTTGGAGGAGTGGAAGTTGGAGGAGTGGAAGTTGAAGGAACGGAAGTTGGAGGAGTGGAAGTTGAAGGAACGGAAGTTGAAGGAACGGAAGTTGAAGGAACGGAAGTTGAAGGAACGGAAGTTGAAGGAACGGAAGTTGAAGGAACGGAAGTTGAAGGAACGGAAGTTGAAGGAACGGAAGTTGGAGGAGTGGAAGTTGAAGGAACGGAAGTTGAAGGAACGGAAGTTGAAGGAACGGAAGTTGAAGGAACGGAAGTTGAAGCAACGGAAGTTGAAGGAACGGAAGTTGAAGGAACGGAAGTTGGAGGAACGGAAGTTGAAGGAACGGAAGTTGGAGGAACGGAAGTTGAAGCAATGGAAGTTGAAAGAACGGATGTGAAGCAACGGAGGTTGAAGGAACGGAAGTTGAAGGAACGGAAGTTGAAGGAACGGAAGTTGAAGGAACGGAAGTTGGAGGAGTGGAAGTTGGAGGAACGGAAGTTGAAAGAACGGAAGTTGAAGGAACGGAAGTTGGAGGAACGGAAGTTGGAGGAGTGGAAGTTGGAGGAACGGAAGTTGGAGGAACGGAAGTTGGAGGAACGGAAGTTGGAGGAACGGAAGTTGGAGGAGTGGAAGTTGAAGGAACGAAAGTTGGAGGAACGGAAGTTGAACGAACGGAAGTTGGAGGAACGGAAGTTGGAGGAACGGAAGTTGGAGGAACGGAAGTTGAAGGAACGGAAGTTGGAGGAACGGAAGTTGAAGGAACGGAAGTTGGAGGAACGGAAGTTGAAGCAACGGAAGTTGAAAGAACGGAAGTTGAAAGAACGGAAGTTGAAGGAACGGAAGTTGAAGGAGTGGAAGTTGGAGGAACGGAAGTTGGAGGAGTGGAAGTTGGAGGAACGGAAGTTGGAGGAACGGAAGTTGGAGGAGTGGAAGTTGGAGGAACTGAAGTTGGAGGAACGGAAGTTGGAGGAGTGGAAGTTGGAGGAGTGGAAGTTGAAGGAACGGAAGTTGAAGGAACGGAAGTTGAAGGAACGGAAGTTGAAGGAACGGAAGTTGAAGGAACGGAAGTTAACGGAACGGAAGTTGAAGGAACGGAAGTTGAAGCAACGGAAGTTGAAGGAACGGAAGTTAAAGGAACGGAAGTTGATGGAACGGAAGTTGGAGGAACGGAATTTCAAGCAACGGAAGTTGAAGGAACGGAAGTTCAAGGAACGGAAGTTGAAGGAACGGAAGTTGAAGGAACGGAAGTTGAAGGAACGGAAGTTGGAGGAATGGAAGTTGAAGGAACGGAAGTTGGAGGAACGGAAGTTGAAGGAACGGAAGTTGAGGGAACGGAAGTTAAAGGAACGGAAGTTGGAGGAGTGGAAGTTGGAGGAACGGAAGTTGAAGGAACGGAAGTTGGAGGAACGGAAGTTGAAGGAACGGAAGTTGGAGGAGTGGAAGTTGAAGGAAAGGAAGTTGAAGGAACGGAAGTTGGAGGAACGGAAGTTGGAGGAGTGGAAGTTGAAGGAACGGAATTTGGGGGAATGGAAGTTGAAGGAACGGAAGTTGAGGGAATGGAAGTTGAAGGAGTGGAAGTTGGAGGAGTGGAAGTTGGAGGAGTGGAAGTTGGAGAAACTGTAGTTGGATGAACGGAAGTTCGGGGAATGGAAGTTGGAGGAGTGAAAGTTAGAGGAAAGGTAGTTGGATGAACGGAAGTTGCAGGAACGTAAGTTGGAGCAGAGGTCTTTCCCACAGCCCTTAGATTCTCGCCATGTCTTGCCAGTCTAATCTCATTATCTTCTGTATACATTTATTAAGGAATGGACGGTGTTTCCTTTGTATTGCCTTTATTATTCTCCAAGTTTCTGCTGTGTACAGAAGTGCTGACTTGACGTGCTCAAGATGCTAAGCAGTGCATGAGCTGTAGTGGTCAGCAACCCATAGCTGACTGCTAGCGTCAGAGCCAGCGACCCAGAGCCGCAAAGACCTTTCTCCTCCTCTACGTGGTGATCCTGAATATCAGGCTGCAACAGAGCAGACTGGCTAAGGAGAAGGGATCGGAGAGGGAAGGAAAAAACGGTACCCGAAAATGCCTGGTGAAGTCGGATGTGTCGGACTGAAATGTGCAAATATCGCAGTCAAGCTGTAAACAATGATACAACGCATTTTGTTCTCCAGACTACATTCTGCAACTTGCAAAACTCTTTTCAGGGTTTGGTAGCAGTAGTTTGAGAACGAACGACGAAGGAGAAGAATTGACTTTACAAAGGAATTAAGCAACCTGCTATCTTTTTCAATTGTCTATTTATGATATGCTTGGACGGTTACAGTGGATATATTCTCTGTAACCACTATATTACCGCTCGGACGCGTTCTTGGAATATCGGAATTGTCTTAGTGTCAAATAGGCTTATTAGAGCTAGATACATGACCAAATGGGAAACAGAACATACTGGCTACACAAAAAAAAGATGCCTATTACCAGTTGAACAGAAGAGAGCGGGTCGTGGTCTTCAGACTTCGCACTGGCCACAATAGACTGAGGTACCACCTATTCAATAAATTAAAGATAGGTGGCACTGACGAATGCATGTGCGGTACTGGGAAAATGACCGCTAAACATCTGCTGCAAAACTGCCCGAAATACGAGGACCAGAGAAAGCAGATGTGGCCATCACCAGTGGAAACACTAGACAAGCTCTATGGCAGTGTCGACAGTCTCACGATGACCGCTGCTTCTTTCGAAAAAATAAAGGTTGACGTCTGACAGCATTCGAAAAAGACGAAGAAGGAACTGTCTTAGCCTGTCCCTTAATCAATTAGCTCGACTGCATTCTACCTTAACGATAGCTAATTTGTGTGACTCCCCGACTTGAAAGGTTGAAGGATTAATTTTATTCTGGAAGTTCTTTCCGAAGGTCCACTCTCGTCTATATTAGGTTTTCTTCATTGATGTAGCCCCTCTCTCCCGCTCATTCCATTGTCTACCCTCAGAGCCATCAGCCGAAGACACCTCTCCAGTGTGTACTGAGATGGGAGATCTTCGTTCAATTTTCCAAGAATAGAAACCTTTTTCTCACATTCCCCCCAAGGCTTATTTTATCTCTACTTATTTTTTATTTTTTTTAGTATGCGAAAACGGCGAAAGAAAGGAAGTGGCTGAGGCGTCGCTCGTATCATTTCCTCCACGCTACAGGCTATGAGCTTTGTGCCCATGTTTGAACGTCTGTTACCCTCTCTTTGGTGTACACTCCAGATTTCCTGACCCCATGAAAGTGTTAACGCCAAGTGTTTGTCTCAAGAACCAGAACTCCTGTGATGTCCCGAAGCTGTCTGAATGCTCTCCCGTGCTTTATCCCTCCCAGTTCTGGACTAGGATATATGCCGTCTTTTTTATTGTGGGCTGTTCTGTGAACGTAAACACGTATCAACGATTATGAGAATAATATTACAATGTAGGCTCACAGACTGCAGCAACTAGAGATGAACTAATCTGCACTCAGTAACTAGCAAAATATCAATAGCATTATTTATTTTGGTAACTTTGGGAAGAAACACGTAACATTTAGAAGAAACACTTTACATTTAGAAGGAAAATGTAAAATTTTGAAGAAACACTTAAAATTTAGAAGGAAAACGTAAAATTTAAAAGGAAGACCTAAAATTTAGAAGGAAAACGTAAAATTTAGAAGGAAGACTTAACATTTAGAAAAAAAACGTAACATTTAGAAGAAACACGTAACATTTAGAAGAAACACTTAGCATTTCGAAGGAAAACTTAAAATTTTGAAGAAGCACTTAAAATTTAGAAGGAAAACGTAAAATTTAAAAGGAACAGAGATTACGTAGACTATATCTATTATCTGAAAACCATAATTGAACAATGATTAAAATGGTCGTTGTTACTGTCGTCATCGTCGTCGTCGTCGTCGTTGTTGTTGCTGTTGTTGTTGAATGCCCACGATGAGTAACTTTACTCTTTTGCGTGCCCTGAAAAGGGCATTAGGTGGTAGGTTCTATAAGCTTGTTTCCCATCCCGGGGCCCTCCAGGCGGTTGGGCATGCTTAACTTTACCAGGATGGCACTCACTACTACAAGCAATCACGTAGATCATCACCTAATTAACCAGCCTGTCATTAAACAGTCTGTTTTCAGGGAGAACTGCATGGAAGTGAAGTTTGGTTTTGGTCAGTATGTCCACCTGACCCTGACTAACATTGATCACCATGATCTGCTTGACCAAACGTTAGTCTCTTCTTCTCGATCAGATCGGTAAACAGAGCTAGACGTCAATCTCGTTCAGCTGACACACAGACAGACAGTTTGTTAATAATACTACGAGGTTTGAGCGCATGAGCTGCAGCTGTCAGCGACCCATAGCTGACTGCTAGCGTCAGGGCCAGCCAACCAGAGCTGCCAAGACCCTTATACACATCCACGTAGTGATCCTGGATAACAGGATGCAACATAGCAGACTAGATAAGGAGAAGCGATGGAACAGGGAATGCTAACCCGGTACTCAAAAAATGATTGCTGAAGTCGGATGTGTCGGAACGAAAGGTGCAAATATCGCAGTCAAGCTATAAACTATGACACAACGCATTCCGTTCTCTGGACTACATTCTGCTACTTAAGCCCTTTTAGGGTTTGGTAGCGGGAGATTGAGAACGAACAAAGCAAGCTATACTACGAGTTATAATAGTTGTCCATCACAAGTGATGAAGACCACTCTCTTTGTTCAGCCGTGTGGACAGTCGTATCTCTTGGTGTGTCCGCTGAAATGGGTGACTCGCGCTGTTATTTGGATGAAAGTGAGGAAGAAACTGCGCCTTTTGTCAACCTCACGCACAGAGCCTAAGCTACCTTTTGCCAGTGGCAAGACATTCATCGAGACGACTGGAGATAGCATAGAATGCAGATTTCGCCTCATGGTTACCACCGAAGCCTTTCCGTAAACATGTAACCCGCAGAGTAGAAAGGTGGGAAGGCATCTAACGCAGTTTGTCGTGCCTTTTCGATAACCACAAGAGGTCGTATGGACAACACTCAGCGTGTGAGTGAGTCTGGTATCTCTCCCCAGCTGTATTGAACTCATCATAGTAGCATCTAAAATCTCCACACGCCAAATTCGTGAAGGTGAAACGGCAGAACTAACCCGTGAAATACGTTACAGGTATAAGCGTAGTGCCATTCAGCCGGCGTCCAGACTAGGATAAACGAATGGAAGAAATCACACAAAAAAGAACGAAATAACAAGTTCCGACGGAAAACAACACCACGTTTCCGTGAAAACAAGTGTAAGTCGTCGACTAGTGTGAATTCCAGGCAAATCCGAGGTCTGGCGGCGTCCATAATGATCCAAAACAGTAGAGAAATGTAGACTCGCTGCCAGTTGCGGCGCCATCTTTACGAGTTAATGATAGGCTAATCACGCTGTTTCAACCATGAAAAGTAAGGGAAACGTCTTCACTGACGACGGGAGACTGGACAGAAAAATAGAACATAGAATTTACCAGACAAACAAGGCGACTACCAGCCAGCACTGATACTGAAACACCCAAATGTCAACTAAACAGACGCCAAAAACACGTTGATCATCACTACGTTGTGGTGTCAGTATCAAACTTGAGGCTTATTAGCAAGAAATAAACGTCAGATCAAGACCTATGCGATGCGATGTGTGCGGTATAGAGCAGGAACGTCAGTTCCTCTCCACATTCACAACAGCGGATTGAGAAATAGGATGGAGACTACTATATTGAAACGGAGAAAAACAGTTGGTTTTGACATTTGACAAGGATTACGTATGATCCACACATAACACAAGACTCAAATCCAGGCATAGCTTTCTAAACACAACAAACCCCATACATACAAACCCTGAAAGTCGCCGTATCGAGAGGTGGCACGAGTTGGTGCAGGCCACAGAGATGGAACTTTTGGAGGAACCTGCTCCTGGACATCATCTACCTTACACAACATGGAAGTCGCTGAACAGACTTCGAACTGGTGTATCACGGTGCAAGAAGAATATGAAGCTATGGGGATACCCATATGATTGCCGCGCTATACAGGACCCAGACCACCTGATGACCTGCTCCAACCTTAAGGAAACATGCAATAGGCGCGACATACTGGAGGCAAATAACAAGGCTATCCATGTCGCTGAATATTGGATGCAAGAAAAATATCGTGGTGCTTGGACACGGAAATGAATAAATGAGTATGATCTACGTCAAGACAGATCATACTACAAGGAGGTATCAGGGACAGCTTCAGCAGCTGACATGGTTCCAAATTGTAATGCTTTGCATTCCTTTGGATTACACCAGTGAGGCCAAGAGGAAGATCCTGCAGTTTGTGTAGCCCAGTGTCTCCATATTCGGTGCCCAGTATTGCGCTCTGGAGAGGCTACTCCAGCCTCGATCTTGAGTGAGGACACAACACGGAAGTTGACTGTCTACGGGTTATACGTTCCACCCGATAGGCGTTGGGAAGGGGCGCAACGTGCCAGCTTCGACGGTGGGAGGGATCATCGCATCCCATTGGTCGTCTACCGCCCGCCTCATCCGAGCAGCCCCTGGTCAGTAGGGTGTCGACTTGCCAACATCTGGCTGCTCCGGTGGGTGCCTGGAGATTAGTTCATGCATGACAAAGGGATGTTTATTTTGCACCAAACAAAGCCAAACATTTTTTAAAAGACTCCAGCTCTTCGATTTGCAAGTTGGAACGGGCGTACTATGTGTACAGGCATGTCCGATGATCTTCGAGAGGTTGGAGATGCCAGAAAAACAGCCATCATTGATAAGAAGCTCTCTCGATTGAATGTGGACATAGCTGCTCTACAGGAGACCAGACTTGCCTCTAGTGGCTCACTAAGGGAGAAAACCTACACTTTCTTCTGGAAGAGTCGTGAACCTGAGGATTCTCTACAGCATGGTGTTGGTTTTGCTATTAGAAACACACTTATGACCTCAGTCGATCCGCCTTAGGAAGGCTCTGAGAGGTTACTGGCCATTCGCCTCATCACCGCTACAGGTCCTGTTAATATCCTCAGCGTCTATCCCCCAACCCTGACATCTCCGGAGGAAGCGAGGGATCAATTCTATGGACAGCTGGAGGAAAGGATCTAGAAGAGCCCCAGGGGAGGAGCACTCATCCTTCTCGGCGACTTTAATGATAGAGTAGGTGGGGACCACATAGCATGGCCCACCTGGCTTGGACATCATGGTATTGGCAGGATAAATTACAATGGTCAGAGGTTGCTGGAGATGTGCGCTCAACAAGGCCTATTTATCACAAATACTTTCTTCCAGGGCAAGCCGCAACATAAAGTATTCTGGAAACATACAAGTTCACATCGACAGCTTAGTTGGAACGTTATGAACGGTGCCATCTATAACACAGCAGTAACTACGTTTGGCATGAGGGAACGGGCCAATCACGACTGGTTCAATGCACATTTCGCAAAAATGGAACCATTAATTGAGGCCAGACAAGAAGCTGCCATAATTTTACAAAAGGCTTAAATGAGAGACCGTTTACTGCCTTCAGGAGGGCTTGAGACACCAATCAACGAACCGCTGGACAATGTGCGAATGAGTACTGGCAGAAACTTAGCGAAGAAATTCAGCTAAATGGAGAGACGAGAAATATCCAGGGCATGTATATAGGCATAAAGATAGCACTGGGCCCTGTTGTGAGAGGTGCTACCGAGGTTTATCCGACGTGTTCAGACAGGATTTGATTGGTTGATCGAATTAATTGATGGGCGCCACTACGATACGAAGCACTTCCTAGGATAATTATTAAAGTTGTCAGTTTTAAAAATCCCGTGGCCCCCCTGTGGGGCATTGATTTGATTGATTGATCGAATCGCTTGGTGTCGCTAAAGAAATGAGAGGACAAATATCTGAATCTGAAACAGGCAGGGACGAATTGAGAACGGAGAACGAAACGGGCGTGATGAAATTTGGAAAGCGGGAGTTGGCTGCTTGAAGGGACAAGGGATAAACAGTTCGTAGGCGGGAGTAAACAGCCGGATGTGATGGGAAGAGATGAGGAGTTGAAGGAAATGAAGGGGGATGAGTCCGAAGGGGAATAGGCAGGACACGGTGATGTGTCAGTGAAGGTCAAAGAGACAGTTTGGTTGAAAGGGATCATGTGTGAAGAGAGAAAACGTATGGACAGGTTGGAGGGTGGCAAACGAATTCAATTTGAATGTAAAGTTCGGCAGTGGTGCGGGGAGGTTTCCTTGTTAATTAACGACTTTCATCAACTATTCTCGTCAGTGTCGGATTACAGAATAGTATACCCGATTGGCGTACTTTCCGCAAGGTGAGAAGTGGGTGACAGACTCAAATACATTGTTATGGTGTCTTCCTTCAGTTTTCTAATCGCTATTGAAGTCGAAAAGAGCGCGAGGAAGGCGGGGGCTGGTGACGTGGGGACGGTTCTTTCAACAGTATTTAAACATTCGAATAGTAGGAAAGGTGTCCTTGTTCAGCCTCATGCTGGAGTAACGTAATAGGTCAGCTGGAGAACTAAACACATAAACCTGCAAACTACGGAAGTCTACGTACTTCAAAAGACTCCAATTGAGAAAAGCAATTAGACGTCTTCCCACGTGGGGTGAACGCAACGGTTGCGTAGAGACCACGCGGATAAGCCTGTAGGCGGGACTAGATGGAGATTCACACCAAACTACCTTTGTGAGAATGTCCCTTCCCCCCCCCCCCCTTTCAGTCAGTCTTGAAGAAGTTAGAATTGACCAAAGAAAGTGTGTAGCTAGTTCCTCGCTAGTCATCGGTTAGCCGGTTCTCAGGGGTTGTCACCGTCATTGTGATCGTGATGCGAAAGTGACTTACTAGGACGACACACCTGGTCTGGACTGACTTACTAGGACGACACACCTGGTCTCGACTGACTTACTAGGACGACACACCTGGTCTCGACTGACTTACTAGGACGACACACCTGGTCTCGACTGATTTACTAGGACGACACACCTGGTCTGGACTGACTTACTAGGACGACACACCTGGTCTCGACTGACTTACTAGGCCGACACACGTGGTCTTGACTGACCTACTAGGACGACACACCTAATCTGGACTGACTTACTAGGACGACACACCTGGTCTGGACTGACTTACTAGGACGACACTTCTGGTCTGGACTGACTTACTAGGACGACACACCTGGTCTGGACTGACTTACTAGGACGACACACCTGGTCTCGACTGACTTACTAGGCCGACACACATGGTCTTGACTGACCTACTAGGACGACACACCTAATCTGGACTGACTTACTAGAACGACACACCTGGTCTGGACTGACTTACTAGGACGACACTTCTGGTCTGGACTGACTTACTAGGACGACACACCTGGTCTGGACTGACTTACTAGGACGACACACCTGGTCTCGACTGACTTACTAGGCCGACACACATGGTCTTGACTGACCTACTAGGACGACACACCTAATCTGAACTGACTTACTAGGACGACACACCTGGTCCGGACTGACTTACTAGGACGACACATCTGGTCTGGACTGACTTACTAGGACGACACACCTGGTCTGGACTGACTTACTAGGACGACACACCTGGTCTGGACTGACTTACTAGGACGATACACCTCGTCTGGACTGACCTACTAGGACGACACACCTGGTCTGGACTGACTTACTAGGACGACACACCTGGTCTGGACTGACTTACTAGGACGATACACCTCGTCTGGACTGACCTACTAGGACGACACACCTGGTCTGGACTGACGTACTAGGACGACACATCTAATCTGGACTGACCTACTTTGACGACACACCTGGTCTGGACTGACTTACTAGGACGACACACCTGGTCTGGACTGACTTACTAGGACGACACTTCTGGTCTGGACTGACTTACTAGGACGACACACCTGGTCTGGACTGACTTACTAGGGCGACACACCTGGTCTGGACTGACTTACTAGGACGATACACCTCGTCTGGACTGACCTACTTTGACGACACACCTGGTCTAGGTTCGGCGTTACCTGTACCGCAACAAGGAGTACATATTCTCCGATGGTGGTAGTTTATACCAACATTGTGTCTTGGAGTAAGTAACATTACAATAGATTCAGTATGTACCAAGTGATCGGTTAGCAAGATTTCACGGATCGGCATGCCGTGATTTCGCTACATAGGTGACCGTGAATTGGAAGGCAAGACTAGTCGGATTTCACTGTTACCCGTATAAGCATGTGACACCGCGATAAAAATGGCGGAGACAACCGGCCACAAACCGAGCCCCCCCCCCCCCCCCCCCCCCCAGGCAACTCTTCTAGGAGAAGGAAAACGCTTATGATAAACCACACATAAAAGTCAGGGCGGGAGCTTCGGAGATCGTGCTTTGACGTCGATGTCTCCAGCAAATGGCGCTAAGGAAGGTGGATGCTGAAGGAGAGAAAGGGGAGACAAGAGTAGAGAGAGAAAGAAAAGAGCCGGAAATAGAAAATGTCAAAGAAAGTCAGACAGACTTGGGTTAAAAAATGTACGCACGGGCTACTGGAATTGCCGAAGTGCCACCCAACGCGAAGTCATTCTCCAAAAATTGGTGTACGATGTCGACATCTTCATGATCCAGGAGACCTGCCTGAAGGAGAATACAGGTGCTACAGTAATCCATGCGGGCCCGGTAAGCGGAGACTGGCGATGTATGTGAAGCAAGAACTTCCCCATACATGAATAGATACTAGCAACTGTAACATTGAGGATTTTGAGATACAAGGGATTGTTGTAACAATCAACCACCAAGAATGGAGAATCTACAACATATACGCTCACGTAGATCACCTTCTTCGAGGACGTAAAGTGGGAGTTTCTGTCGGACGTGTCAGAGTCGCAGAGCGAAAAGTGCCTCCATGCGGGTGACGTTAATGCTACGTCAAAAGAGTGGAGAAATGTCGCTGAAAATAGGCAAGGGGTCGCCTTGAGCCAGGCATTAGTCCACACAAACCTCACTGTCGTGGATGACGGACGTCCAACTAGACTAGCATCTCGACCGGGAGATACGGACGGGGTCATAGACCTGGCACTTATATCCAGTTATGTTGCTTCATCCACACGCTGGGACATATTAGGGGCACAAGAGAGCTAACCACCTGCCACGTGTCGTACTTGGATCCTACAGGAAAACACACCAGAAACCTGAAAGCCAAATAGGTGTTCAGATACACGTACGAAGAGGATAATGTAGTGAACAAGCTGCGCCAGACGGATGCAGGAACAATAGCTCCGCTTTTTTTCCAACCACCCTGGTGGAATCAAGCTGTTGATACGGCCTGGAGAGAAAATGAGGCAGCAACAAAGGATCGGCGTAAAACCAGAAAGAAAGTTGGTATTAATGTCGACGCATTGAACGAGAAGGAGGAGGCAAAACGCAAAGCTACCAATTCCTTTAAAGCGTTAGCTAGGGAGTCCAAAAGTGAGCGATGGGAGGAGTTTATCACAGGAGTGGGTAATGATAATACCCTCCAGAAGTTCTGGCACATGCATCGAAAGATGAATGGACAAACTACAAGCCAGCTTATCTCCAACATTCAAGACAACACAGGGAGGCTCCTGAAGACAGACGAAGAAAAGGGTCTGAGTTTTTTCAGTCGATATGTTGCCCAGACTGACAAAGGCGACAGATATGCCGGTCAGGAAACTCTGAAAGGCATCTTAGACGCAGCCATCAGGGAGGATGCTTATGTAGACCTTATCACCGAGGCGGAGGTCGTAAATAGCCTACGTACAAGCAAAAACACAGCCCCAGGTCCTGATGGAGTACAGTTTTGCCAGATCGAGCAGTTGGAAGAGACAGAGATAAGAAACATGGTGAAGGAGTTCAATCACACTATAGAGAAGTTGTCTGTGCCTGAGGACTGCCTTCATAGCTATCTTAACCCACTGCCTAAACCTGATAAGGGCCCCACGCTTCTCAGCAGCTATCGAATAATCACCATACAGAATGTATTTGGAAAATTGCTCGAGAAGATGGTGGCCAGGAAAATAATGGCCTACGTTGAACAGGATGAGATTCTACCCGATACGCTGGGCAGCTATAGAACAGCGAAGGAGACCTGGGCTAACGCTGGAATTATCGCGGATGATGTGTATGAGGGATTTCAGTCAAAGCAAGAAACAGTCTCGGTGGCACTCGACCTGGAAGACGCATTCAACAGTGTCGATTTTGGGACCTTAATTACTTGCAGAAATGGGGTTTAAACCCGTGGCTGGTTAGTTGGATATCAGCTGTCCTGTATGAAAGAGCAGTTGCGCTACGCGTGGGATCGTGGACATCAGAACCGAGGCGAATATGTCCAGGACTGCCTCAAGGGTCTCCGCTCTCACCGATGCACAGGGCGAACGTTGACATTTACCGATGACATCCTCTACGTAGAGGACTGGCTCAGACAGGCAAGAGTTGGGCAAAGACATCCAGGAAACCCTTGCAAGCAATCTCACAGAGGTGCGGCAACTCACGCTCTAAGATCAATCCGAACAAGGGCTACATGGTGTGGTGCTCTTTGAATAATTCTATAGTAAAGGCTGAACTCTCGGGCATACTTTTGATGGTTGCACCATTGACAGGTGGGACAGGTTGAAATACCTCGGAGCGACTTTTGATCGTAGTCTTTCCTATCTATAACTGCCATGATGACCACATCGTCCAAAGATGCAAGAGAGGGTTAGGAGCACTCAAGACCATGGCTGCTGCCGACTTGGAACAACGCCTCCTGTTCATTCTATTTCGTCAGGTCGTGTTGTCTGTCATCGATTACAGACTAGGTATCCTCACACTATCAAGAGCACAGTGTGAAAGGTTGGACCGCATCCAGAATGAAGGTATACGAATGGTTCTGGGCTTCACTAGGGATATCCCGATTGTGATGATATATTGCATGTTGAGATTGTTATCGGTGACATCCAGACATGAACTGGCACAAGTCAAAGCCTATATGCGTGTCACCACAGACGCTTGACACCCTCTGCACAGTAGTATCTCAGACATCAAGGGATCAAGAATCAAGAGAGAGTCGCCATGGATGGCACAGGCTGAGACAATAATCGGACACATCACTCCAACTGAGATGATAGCCAAATGGAAAGAATGGGTCCACACTGGTGATAGAATGATAGAGTACCAGAGAGTCATCAAAACCTTTGGCAATGAATTTCAGAGAACGGAGCAACCGAAGAGCAGAGCACGAGGTGAATCAGCTGATAACTGAGAACACGCAGGAGAGTGACGCTGTCATATACACCAACGGATCAGTCGTGCGCAGTGGGACATCAGGCTGGGGTTTCTGGGCTAGAGTGAGAGGAGAGGTCGTTGCTGAGCGCAGTAGGGCATACATGTCAAAAACCTCTAGTATGAGAATGGAGACGGAAGCAGTGACCTCAGCACTGAAATGAATATCTTAGACTTCTATAACAAGGGCAGTCATCGTGACAGACGCGCAAGCAGTTCTTCAGAAGGTACAGAAGGGATGACTTAGGTACTAGTGGATAGCAGCTGTTGAGGCCTCAAACCTCCAAAGGTTGACATGGATCTACTGTCCTGCTCATGCTGGGCTGCAGAGCAATGAAAGAGCTGACATCATGGCTTCACAAGCTCCCATCATGGGAACATTAGTGACAGACATTTTGAAATCAATCAATGACCACGTGCTAGATGAGGACACCGCAATAGATGAAGCAGCAATCCACAGACTGCAACGTTTCGACATTAAACGAGGTTCGAGCAGAGTATGGCACATGAGAGGGCGGAGTAGGAGAGTGTAACTCCAGCGAACTTCAGGAACCATCAGCATTCATTCCTTTCGCCCTTTGATGAGAGAGACTGAACACCTATGGGTATGCCCAGATCGCAGTGACGTCGATTCTTATAAACATAAACAGAAGCGTTATTGGAGGCAGAACACACGTTGTCAGGAGACGTCAATACAGAGCAAATGAGAAGGAAAATGCATCTTAGTAATACGAGATGTACCGGGGAATGACATACAGACATCATTGCAGAGCCGATAGTCCAGGGACAAGACAGAGGGAAATATTTGAACACTTGCCAAGTGTTAGTCGCTTCAAATGCAGAGCTATAGACATAGTCGTAGAAGTCGATAATCTAAAAAACACACAGCGAGGGTCAAGTTGCGGACACAACATATGAGGACCCCTCAGGGAGACAGTGTCGAATAGAAGCATTTCGTGTTCGGAAGCTGATCGTGGCTTTCCAGAAGTGAAGAAAACCCTCAAAAGAGAAGACCAGCATCTAGTCGGAAGAGAACGCTCCACTACCAGACAAGAAGAAAGGTAAGTTTAGAAGCGGTAGGAATCCTGATTTATTGACGTAACGATTAAACATGCAGAAACGTTAGTGCGAATGTTAACAAGTACAAATGCCCGTAATCCCCGAAAAGAGAATAATAATGGAGTGGATCAGGAGATTGTCATTTGTAAGTTGTTAATGAACAGAACGAAAGATTTGTTTCATTCAAGCGTGGAACTTTGATGTTGGGAACATGATATCGTTGGGAACATGATATCGTTGGGAACATGATATCGTTGGGAACATGATATCGTTGGGAACATGATATCATTGGGAACATGATATCGTTGTGAGCATGATATCGTTGGGAACATGATATCGTTGGGAACATGATATCGTTGGGAACATGATATCGTTGGGAACATGATATCGTTGGGAACAGGATATCGTTGGGAACATGATATCGTTGGGAACATGATACTCTTGAATTCACAATAAACTTGTCTATGTGCTATGTGATGTGTTGAGAGTGTAGATATGTGATTGCAGGATTCGGCATAGGAGAAGGCCCATTGCATTATTATAGAATTGGTCCCTGTAACCGGGGCAGACCAGAATAGACCCTTTAATAATAGCTGTGTTACAAGTGTTAGAGATTAACATGAAAAGAATAGATAAACGTACATCTTTCCACAGTCTGTGTAAGGAAAGTTCATTAAAATTTCGTGGCCGAACACCATTACCAAATGTAAACTGGTTGCTCTGAGCAACCGAAGAAAGCTCATGGCGGAACATGTCAACACTGGAATTCTCGGATATACCTAGTTCTAAGGAGATATTCTGACGTCATCACTTGAACCGCAGAGTTGTAGACTCAAGATAAAAGGCGAAGGAGAAACAGATGTTTATACAATTTGGTGAGGAACCTTAGATCCCTAAACGGATACCATTACCCAGAGATTGGACAACGTTGCAACAATTCAAATGGCCGGAGGAAGTGGAAAGATTTCGTCTGCAGACCAGGAAAAGTGAACAGATTTTGCTGCTGCCATTAAAGACGTCAACAAGGTTGACGGTCACTGGCAGCGTTTACCGTAATGTGACAAGGCTGACGGTCACTGGCAGCGTTTACCGTAATGTGACAAGGCTGACGGTCACTGGCAGCGTTTACCGTAATGTGACAAGGCTGACGGTCACTGGCAGCGTTTACCGTAATGTGACAATACTTTTAGATGATAAGGAACTCATCAATGGTGGACAACTGCTTGAAGTCCATTTCTGCAAACCGGTTTCTAATGTTTCTCCATTTCGTCCGCATCTTTATATTTGTAAGAAACCAACCTGTTCCGAAACACTCTAAAGTTTGTTCCATCGATCAAACTTCCTTACGCTCGTCCCCATCTTTATATTTGTAAGAAACCAACCTGTTCCGGAACACTCTAAAGTTTGTTCCATCGATCAAACTTCCTTACGCTCGTCCGCATCTTTATATTTGTAAGAAACCAACCTGTTCCGGAACACTCTAAAGTTTGTTCCATCGATCAAACTTCCTTACGCTCGTCCGCATCTTTATATTTGTAATAAACCAACCTGTTCCGGAACACTCTAAAGTTTGTTCCATCGATCAAACTTCCTTACGCTCGTCCGCATCTTTATATTTGTAAGAAACCAACCTGTTCCTGGACACTCTAAAGTTTGTTCCATCGATCAAACTTCCTTACGCTCGTCCGCATCTTTATATTTGTAAGAAACCAACCTGTTCCGGAACACTCTAAAGTTTGTTCCATCGATCAAACTTCCTTACGCTCGACCGCATCTTTATATTTGTAAGAAACCAACCTGTTCCGGAACACTCTAAAGTTTGGTCCATCGATCAAACTTCCTTACGCTCGTCCGCATCTTTATATTTGTAAGAAACCAACCTGTTCCTGGACACTCTACAGTTTGTTCCATTGAACAAACTTTTTTAAACGTCATCTGATACTAAAATTGACTCACACACATGATACTCAAATCTCCTGCCAAAACGGAATTCAATGGATATAATGATCAACCCAATTTGTTTCATGGAAGACTGCGTGTGTAATACAGTAATGAGAATCAGTCCATCGCCATATTAACCCCATGTTGTAATCGGCAACTAATCGCTCAGTCCAACCTAGGGGTGCGGATGCTGTTTAACGTCGGAAGCCGCATAGTGAGTTTCAAACATATTTAGGGATACCTAGTTGACCTTTTTCGGTTGCGGGCTAACTCTTTCTGTCAGTAAGCTATAGTTCTCCTGGAGAGAAGCAATTGTCTGTACTTTGAAACTCAATCAGAGTATTGCTGTGTTACGGGGCTTTAAATGAAAACCTTATAATTGGGATACAAATTAGAAAAAAAAATGGATGTGTATTGTAATTTGTTAAAATTGTTGCTAAGGATGTCAAGGAAGTCCTACACTAGCCATAACGATTCAGACGAACAACAAGACGTCATAACTGTAGTTGAAAGATGCCCGCACCACTATTGATATTTACCAATGAGAAGCAACGTTCAGTTTTCCGTGTTTGTTTTGTGTGTGTGTGTGTGTGTCTGCAGTAAAGGGATACAACTCATAGAAATTAATCGACGATTGAAGGTCCTGTAACGTGAGGCATGCCATGTACTCCAGGAAGTGTATGAGTGGAGCAGGAAGTTCCAAAACGATGTGAGTTCTGTGACAGACTGTACACTACACCGAGTAGTGAGTGACCCAAGAGTTGATTCCAGCGGTTGACCGCCTCGAAAAGGACAATCGCCGATTGACTATGAATGAAATTGCCGCACATCGTCAAGGTTCAGCACACCACATCTGGACATCAGTCAAGATTTAGCACCACATCTGGACATTAGTCAAGGTTTAGCACCACATCTGGACATCAGTCAAGGTTTAGCACCACATCTGGACATCAGTCAAGGTTTAGCACCACATCTGGACATCCGTAAAGGTTCAGCACACCACATCTGGACATCCGTAAAGGTTCAGCACACTACAACTAGACATCCGTCAAGGTTCAGCACACCACATCTGGACATTAGTCAAGGTTCAGCACACCACATCTGGACATCAGTCAAGATTCAGCACACAACATCTGGACATCCGTAAAGGTTCAGCACACCACAACTAGACATCCCTCAAGGTTCAGCACACCACATCTGGACATTAGTCAAGGTTCAGCACACCACATCTGGACATCAGTCAAGATTCAGCACACTACATCTGGACATCAGTCAAGATTCAGCAAACCACATCTGGACTTCAGTAAAGATTCAGCACACCACATCTGGACATCAATCAAGGTTCAGCACACCACATCTGGACATCAGTCAAGGTTCAGCACACCACATCTGGACATTAGTCAAGGTTCAGCACACCACTTCTGGACATTAGTCAAGGTTCGCACACCACATCTAGACATTAATCAAGGTTCAGCACACCACATCTGGATATCAGTCAAGGTTCAGCACACAACATCATCCATGATGTGTTACAGTACCACAAAGTATCCACAAATTGGATGCTACGACAGCAAAATTGAAACAACGACGCGTTGATGCCTGTCTGCAACTTTTGCCTCACTTTGATGCAGAAGGTGATGATTCCCTAGCAAGAATTATCTCTGGAGATGGAATCTGGGTTCACACCCACGAGCCCAAAATGAAGAGAGCGAGCAAGGAATTGCCCCATCCCTCCTCACCGAAAATGAAGAAGTTTCACACGTAGCAATCTACAGGGGAGGTTACTCTGACTCTCTATTTGGAATGAGCGAGACGTTATTTTAGTGCACTACATACCAATAACATATGTTTAAGATTTTCATTTGAAGCCCCCTCGTACACATATTAGGAATCCGCGTGGTGAATTGGTTAGCGGGCAGGCTTCAATGTTGTTTCAGATATATATCTTGATCAATCTTGATGTTGATAAACCGTTTCTCACCGTAGTTCCAGTGGACCCTGTCTTGGGCCATGGAAGTCCAGAGTGTGGTAAGTGTTTCTCTGGAGGCATCTCGGATGTTGCTTGCGTATAACAAGGGAGTCTGACTAACTCATTGAGGTCTTCCATGTGGTCTCTTCTTACCTCGGAGGTACCAAATTGATGTCATTGTGTTCAACGACAATCGTTTCGTCGTAACATGTGACCTGTCCATCTATGATTTGCCTTGTCTGCATAAATTACCGCATCCTTCCCCAGGTCAGAATTGTGGAGACCATACGTTGGATCCTGAAAGTGATTCTGACCAAGCGCCTTCAGGGGAGGTTTGGGTAACTCTCAATTCGTCCTCTAGTGAAAAAAATATTTAAAAAATATATTTGTATATATATATATAAATATATAAATATGTATATATACGTATATATATGTATGTATATATATATATTTATATATATATATATATATATATATATATATATATATATATATATATATATATATATATATTAATACTAGGGGTCTTCAAGTGAGAACCTTAAATATATATTTTTGGTAAATTTCATCTGATAAATCATGCACAACTGTTTCATCCTTGGACGTAGTCACTATTGCTTTCGACACAAGTCTCCTAGCGCCTATACAGTGAGTGCACGGATTCCTGTAGAACAAAAATTGCCGTAGTCGCGTATGTAAAACTATTCAAGTGCCACAAGCTGGACCTTTTGATTGTACCTGAAAGTCTTTCCTTGCAATGCCTCTTTAGTCTTTCAGATACGTAGATTCACTTGGATCTAGCTCTGGTGAGTACGTCGCATGCAGTAGACACTGAAAGTAAAGGTCCTTTTTGGTTGAAGCCGTTGCATGGGCAGTTTGGGGTCGAGCATTGTCATGTTGCAAAAGGGCATCTTTCCTCAAACGTTTACGTCCCTTGATTGTTTTGAGGGTTGAAGATGATTTCCAAGGTGATCTGTATACTTGGCACTGGTGCCAGTATTCTACCTGGGCATGTAGTTCTCTAAAACAACGCATCGTTCATTACAGAAGATAGTAGCATAATATCCCATGTAGATTGCTGTGTGCAAAACTATTCGGTTTTGGTGAAAAGGGATGGCGCTATTCTCGGATTGCTCTTCTCGTGTCAGACTCGTATTGTGATGTTGTTTTCGTGTAAGTTGTTTTCGGGTTTTATGTTTATGAGTATGTTGTTGTCGTGTTTTCTGCTTACCGGTATGCTGTTTTCGTTTTTTGTTTTTGTGTAGGCGGTTTTTGTGCTTTATGTTTTAATTTATATTGTTTTCCGCATATGCTGTTTTGGTGTATGCTGTTTTTGTTATGTTATTTTCGTGCATCTGTTTTTTTTTGTGTAAACTACAAGTGTATATATATATAGGTGTGTGTGTATATATATGTATGTATATATATATATATATATATATATATATATATATATATATATATATATGTCTATGTTTGTCTGTAGGTTTTTCGTTCTGTCTGTCTAGCTTCCTGCCTGCCTGTTTGTCTTTTGGTCGATCAATCGGTTCAGTTGTCAGTCGGTCCAATTGTGAGTCTGCAGGTCTGTCCATATCTCTGAAGGTCTGTCTATATAGACTACACATTTGCAACTTCATCAAGATCGTGAACTGGAAAGCAGTTTTCCAATATTTCCGCCGGAGGTCAAGCCATACAATAGTATTCCACGACTAACAGTGACCCTCATTCTACTTATTTTAAAATACACGTCACTCACTGTCTAACTGTCTACTTTCCCTTTCCTTAATGATGTCATCTAAATAATTTCGAACGCCAACACATTTATAACAAAATAGAACTAATATATTCAATTATAATGTGACAAAAGATATCATTACATTTAAAAATAATACATTCGCATATTACAACTTTATAAGACGGTTAATTCAATTCTTATATTTGTGGGCAATTGCGTTGTTTATTTGCACAAACAATTGTCGTTTAAGTATTTTGAAGTCCTGTTTCTTGTCATGTCTGCATCACCTCAACTAACCTTAACTTGCTCCAGTCAGGTGATAAAATGACAAAATACCCCAGCGCCGTCATAAACCGAGGCAGGGAATCCAGAGAGTGGTGCAACGGGAAAGCAGAGCTCGAGGTTAGCCAACTGTTAACTGATAATGCTCATCACATATGAAAGATGGATAAGTGCTAAAGTGAGAGGTCATGTTATTGCGGGGTGGAGTGGGGCATACAGAATATCAACCTCCTGTATGATATTGGGAACAGTCATCGTGTGGAACTCCCAATCCTTGCTTCGGAAGGTACAGAAGGGCAGACTTCGTATGACAGATGTAGAGGCATTCAATCATGGAGGGGCTGTTGTGGAAGATAGTCCTGGTCATGATTGCGTTCAGGGCAACGAAAGAACTGACATCCTGGTTCCACAAGCACAAATTATGGGCACGATAGAAATAGATAGGAGTGACATTCTGAAGTCTTTCAACACCCGCCATGTTGGATAATAACACAGCAACACATAAATCAGCAATTCACAAACTGCAGCGCTTTGAAATTACAAACGTTCAATAGGAGTGGCGCTGATAAGAGGACAGAATGTGAGTGTGTACATTCAACGAACTACAGCAGCCATCAGTATCGACACACTTCATATTTATTTAAAGAGCACTTAAAAATATGCCTGGAATGAAGTGATGTGGCTTCTTAGGAACAGAACAGAACCAGCTTAACCACAAAAAGTTCACGAGTTTACACTCAACAGACGTCAGAATGAGATCAATATCGATTAAACAGATGTGATTCATTAAACAATTAAAACAAACTCAATATCATTAATTTGTAATACATTCCATTCTCGAGTTTCAGGAGTAGACTCTCGTAGTTTGCTTGTTAAAAATAAATTAACAGTCCGGTCTTGGCTGGAGGGTGAGATTCAATTAAATTTGGAAAAGTCATCGCTGGCCGGATAAAATCAGGGTGGATGCCGGATGTAGCCTGCGGGTCGTATGTTGCACGTGTCTGATATAGATAATAACCATGAATCATAATAAACGATAAGGCAACATCGAGATATCAAGAGGCAGCAACAATCTTTATTACAATACTATTACTTAATCGTTATATTTCAAGATATTTCAGGATACTTCAAGATTTTTCAAGATATTTCAAGAAATGTGAAGTTGGTTGGTTGGTTGGATATTGATCCAGCGGCCTATGAACTGCTGCCCTTTGGCCTAATGCCATATAGTTGCATCTGCAAGTGTTTGTAAGCTGTTGTTTAGTTCCGTACAAAGTGTTCCATTTGCCTGGCCTTGGATGAAGAAGCTCTTTGTTTAGTTCCGTACAAAGTGTTCCATTTGCCTGGCCTCGGAGGAAGAAGCTCTTTCCTAACACCTGCAAGGGTCTGACATTCAAAAAGATGAGGTTAAACAGTTTCATAGGGATGTATGCACAGCCCGCACTCCGGGGTATGTTCTGGTTGGATTATGTTCAAGTGACTGTTAAGTTGTATATGTTGAGTGCGAAGTCAAAAATTGTGCTTTGGTCTCTCTTTTCAGAAGGTTGATGTTGTCTTTGATATTTGGGATTGCCATGTGTCTGTAGATTTCTCTCCCTCTATTTCCCATTGCACATCTCTTCAGCCAGGCCTCTTTATTCACAGTCTTCAGTGGTTGTTTGACTGTCTGTAGGATTGTTGGTGTGTATTGTTGTTTATGACTTGATCCCTTCTTAGCCAGTCTGTCTGCTTTGTTAAGTAAGAACACAATATGAAACACTAAATGAATTTCCTTACTATAGTTAATCCAGCTGATTCCCCAAGGCACAACCAGCCAAGAAGATGGATATTTGTGGCCTACTTAAATTACTTGCATGTCCTCGCCTGGTCGTTCACTCACCTTTCCCCGTTCCTCTTTGAACTCTTGACCTTTCTCTTCTTCTATGGTTCTAGCGTATAAACCTGGAATACACATACAATGTCTTCTTCACCTGCTTCTTCTTTTTCTTCTTCTTGTTCTTCTTCCTTCTTCTTCTTCTTCTTCTTCTCTTGCATCCCGTTCTAAAAAGGATGATGTGGTGGGAGAGAATAATATCAGAAAGTTAGATAAGGAAAGGGACCTAGGGGGTTATAATAGATCATACAGGTAAGGGGAGTGAGCTAGTTAAGGTAGCAGTGAAAACGGCAAATGCAATGTTAGGTATGATTACAAAATAGATATTAAACATAGGAGCAAGGAAGTGATAGTCAAACTGTATAAAGCTTTAGTTAGACCTAGTTTGGAGTACTGTGTACAAGTGGGGAGTCCTTATCATAGAGAGGATATAAACATGCTGGAAAGAATACAAAAAAGAGCGACAAAGCTGATAGTGGGATTTCAGAATTACAGTTATGAGGACAGACTCAGAAAAGCCGGCCTGCAGTGTCTAGAAGAGAGAAGAATTCGTTGTGACTTATTACAGGTTTACAAGATGATCAGAGGAAAGATGAATTAGACTATAAAAAGTTGTTTTTTTTATACAGCCACCCGCATATACAAGAGGGCATAACTACAAATTAAGTAAAGAGAGGTCCAGATTAAATATTAGGAAAAATTTTTTAGTCAGAAAGTGGTGAATGCTTGGAATGCATTGCCACGGGAGGTAGTGGAGGCAGGAACAGTTAATGCATTTACGAATAAATTGGATGCGCATAGCTGTTAGAGCAAGGTGATGTAAATTAAACTGGTTGTATACAGACTTTGCAGAGTCTTCTAAACCAGTATAAAGACGTTAAATTAAATTAAGTGTTGTGTTGTAGTTTATAGCCAGGCTGCTATATCTGCGTCTTTCGACTGAGCACATCCGGTTTCAACTGGCTTATTAGGAAACGGGTTAGCCTTTCCACTACGATCCCTATTCCCTTAGTCAGACTGCACTAGAGTAGCCTGTTTGCAAGGTCGCCACTTGAAGACAGAATACCGTATCGGTCAGATCTGGTTCGCGCGCTGAACCTAATACAAGCAGCCAACTGTGGAACAATGGCTGCTTTAAGCTTACTCACTGTGTTGCACTTTCGACCCCACATTATTTCGATAATGCCCCATACTTAAAAAGACAATCATACATTTTGCTGACATCTTCAAACCTTCACAAGTTTGTCGACGTTTTACTCCATCCCGATATTGACATAAGCCAACACTCTGTTAAGTATGAGCCAGACATGTAGATTTCATTGAAAGCTCTAGAAATTTTTCTTCAAATAGAATAAAAGAGGCAGAACAGTAAGGGACTCGTTTTCTTGGAGATAATTGGTCGAAGAGGAAGAAGTCGAAGAATAAGAAAGAAGAAGAAGAAGAAGAAGAAGAAGAAGAAGAAGAAAAAGAAGAAGAAGAAGAAGCAGAAGGAGAAGAAGAAGAAGAAGAAGAAGAAGAAAGAAAGAAAGAAAGAAAGAAAGAAAGAAAGAAAGAAAGAAAGAAAGAAAGAAAGAAAGAAAGAAAGGAAAGGTAGAAGTGAAGGAATAAAAATAGAGGAAGTAGAAGATAACGAAGAAGAAAAAAGAATAAGAAAGAAGAACTAGAATAAAAGAAGGACTTTTATGACATTTCATTAACATCTATATAGCGAGAAATACACACTAGAGATACTCTTCGTTACACAATTCAGAAATTCCCAAAGACACATCGGGGTGTTTTATAGAGGAAATACGGAAGAAATTGTTTATCAGAAAATCAATATTTGAATTTCTCTTGAGTGATAGCTAACATCTGCAAGCAATTTGAGAATAATGATGCCCATACAAGTCGAAATTCACAACCGGGAAAAGAAAACTGGGGCAGTTTATGTGGATCTGTGCAAGGGTTGGATGTTATATCGAGGTTTTCAAGAGAAGGTGAGGTACGTTGTTAAATGCGAGGTATTGGTTGATTAGAAGGTAAGTAGACAGTTATATTCGCATACAAAAATATGGATATATTACCTCGAAATAAAAGGATACATGAAAGTGTTCAAATACCATTAATAGCAACACAAAATACCATTGATAGCAACACAAAATACCATTGATAGCAACACAAAATACTATTGATAGCACTACAAAATTCTATTGATAGCAACACAAAATGTTATTGATAGCAACACAAAATACTATTGATAGCACTACAAAATACTATTGATAGCAACACAAAATGCTATTGATAGCAACACAAAATACTATTGATAGCAACACAAAATACTATTGATAGCAACACAAAATACTATTGATAGCAACACAAAATGCTATTGATAGCAACACAAAATACTATTGATAGCAACACAAAATGCTATTGATAGCAACACAAAATACTATTGATAGCAACACAAAATGCTATTGATAGCAACACAAAATACTATTGATAGCAACACAAAATACTATTGATAGCAACACAAAATGCTATTGATAGCCACACAAAATACTATTGATAGCAACACACAAAAAAACCAACACAAATTCTAAAAGAGCTGGATATAGAACATAAGGCAAAGGCAGCCGTCCATTGCAAAAGATGACGGCATAATTTATTTGCTAGCGCTATTTTTAGTAAGGATTAACTGCGCTACTTTCTATCCTCACTCTCTCGTCTCGAGCCGCCCAACCCCAGTGGCAAGTCAAGGACAAGACGACTAGGAGGTGGCTACGAAATGCAGGGGACTCCGCATCAAGCACCCGTGAAAAACACGGCGGAGTGTGGAGTCGAACCCACACACCTGATCACGAGACCGACGGGTTAACCACCTCGCCACGGAATCCCCATTTAGAACACAACTGGCAGGTAAACAATATTATTGTCTAGGAAATAAAATACGCTGGCCACATCAATCGATCCAATGATCTAGAAAAAAAAGTATACTGAAGGCTATGACACCTCGCTAGCGAGCCAGAGGCAGACCGAGGAGAAATTGACACATGACATTAAAGAGGTTCGGATGATGGCGGTGACAGAAGCGGGAAGGCTGGCCAAAGATCAAGCGTTTTGCAGATCTGCTGTTCTTATAGCGACGTTCTGCAAAGGACTTGCTACAGTGACCATGATAATGGATATATTTATCGATGGATGCATGTACAAATTATTGAAAATATCCTGGGACCAGTTCATAAGTAATGACTCGATAAGTACAGAGACAAACCAACTATATGTGTCAACCATCATCAGGAAAAAATGATGGATATTCATAGGACATAGCCTTAGAATGAACAACAACCGTCTTCCATTGCAAGCACTCGAATGGACACCAAGGGGTGTTCCGAAAAGAGGAAGACCCAAGGAAACACTCAGAAGAAGAAGAACAATCATGCGTGAAGGCTCAACTATGGGCCTCAGCACCAGACAAGATCTAAAGATAGTGACGTCAATCCGTTCCAACTGGAGATCATTTGTTTCTGCCATATTTTGGCGCGCAAAGAACACAGATAGATGTAGAAATGTTTGAAGAATGAATATACACGTACCAAACAAAGATATTATGTATTGACTGCAGAGCTCACATTACAGAACTGTCTTTCGTATTTCATGCATACTGAGGTATACCCATTGGTCTACAGAAACAATACTGGAAGAAAAACTTTATGGACCTGTCCGTGAAATACAAAAGATAGTGACATTTATACAAGCGACAACATCGTAAATATAGATATGACCCTATGATAGGGAAACAGTTGGCCAATAATAACTGCTGATCCATCAGCCCAGACTTCTCCGCTGCCAGCATAACTGCGCGGACGAAAATCGGGAGGCATGAACATTTCAATCGTCCGCTGGTGTCAGAACTACATGACTGTAAGGAGAAACGGATTATCTGCACACCTTGCAGTCTCTTGGGGGTCATTATGGTTGAAAGGTAAGGCACTCAAAGCTGGGAACAGAAACAGTGGGCGATCGAATCCTGTAAGTTTTCAAGCGAACCCTGGTCTCAGGGGAAATTTATTAGAGTGTCTGCATCCTGAGTTACCTCCAGTCGTCTTGATTTATATCTTGCCACTGGCCCAAAGTAACTTGGGACCAGGGAGTGAGGCTGACGACCAGCGCAGTTTTTTCCTCACTATAATCCAAATACAGCGAAGTTACATCATCAAGACAAAACCGTCTGATGATGTCGCCATCTTCGCTTGCGAAAGACAGCTAATTATCTAACTATGTGTAAGCTAATGTTAACCGGATCATTCTCGAGAATAAACAATTGCTCTGTGAAATCGCCATTGCAAAGACTATTTCGCGAAAATCTGGCATTTGACCTCTTTGACTTTGATGGTATGAATGAGTAGTCTACCCTTCCTTGGTTTTCACCAGGCGTGAGGAACTTAAGAGCGGTCTTGAAGGCCAGTAAGTGCGCCCTTTGAATGAATCTACGCTGTGCAAAACAAATCCTGTTTTTTTTTAAAGCTTTAATCTAACTTGACACTACCGTTTTCCATTTGCGTGAGCTTCTATTTCTCCTATTTTAACAAACTCCCCATAACCCAGCAAGCTGAAATGCTGTACACAGCCTCTGCTTGTTCGACCTGCTAATCTATCAACTTTTTTACGTATCCTGGACATGTCATTCAAATGCCTGAAATTAAAAACCTAGAATCTTAAGATTTATTTTCATTAACTGGGAGATCATCAACTTCAAGTCGCGTTCGAACAGGCGCACGCATTCATTGAGTGGAAAGTCACGAGCCATCAGTAGTAGACAATGTAGATGACGGAGAGGCAGAAATTGACATGAACGATGATCATTTTCTAAGCTGATAGTTGGCAATGAATGTTGACCAACACCAATCATTTGTTTTTAAATAAAACATAAAAAACGCCAATACATCAACTCAACAAAGATGGACCGCAATTAACAAAAAATAAAAGTGCTAAAGTCGTTCCAAACAAGTCTTAGTATAAACATTACCTTGTACCGGAAGGACATAGTTTTGTTATATTTACTTGTTATTATGTTTTTTGTTTTATTTGTTTATTATTTTTAATTCAATCTTAAAATGAATATATTTAAAATACCTTAAAATGAAAGAAGATTGAAAGAAACAATCTTTCACTACTGACAGCCACAAATAAAACATTAGTAAGTCATAATGTCTTGTCTGACATATGCTTTGCTCACAATTGCGTTCTAATACAACTCGGGAATGTACCTTAACTTTCCCCGCCTCACAGGCGCCACTACTGAATGCACAAATTACATTTTTACCAATTAATGTACATTTTGAAGTGCATCCAAATGAAGTTTCGTGAATACGATCTCAATAGGTTTACAGGTAAAGGTAAAGATGGGTCCCATGGCAACTCTTCATAGACTAAGCCGCAGCCTGTGTTAGATGTGGTGGTAGTTCCCATCTTGCTGGTTATACATTCCTCAGCGTTTCGTCATGTACTAATTAACAGCTGGGTCGACTGGAGTAGCGGTCGTACCAGAAACGAATCACGCCCGGATTTATTTCTGTCCGTCCGTGATTTCAGCCTTAGCAAGCCAGCTAACTAAATGCGACCGACAATCATGAACAGGTTCCCAACCTGCTTGGCTATGCAAACATGGAGCCTAACTAGGGTTTGCAACATGTGCAAATGAAACAGGAGAACAATCGTTTTCTGAATTCACTTTGAATGAAGACATTTTTTTGTTAAATCACATGTAGTTTTCTTACGAAACAAAAAACATTACGGTCATAATTGTAACAATCTTATAAGGAATAGTGCACGTGGCTTTCCGTTTGAAGGAAAATTTGAGAATAATTACACAACTAGACCGTATCTCTTTATATGTTTCATTGTATTAAAACAAATTATTGTAACAGGTTAGACATGATATCCTGATCACGCGGACCAATAATCTATATTTAGCAGCTGAGGTATATCAATATTCCTCTATGCTTGTGAGACATGGACAGTTACAGCTGACCTTCAACGAAGGATACAGGCCTTGGAAATGAGATGTTTCCGGAGACATTTAAACGTCACGTACAAAGATCGAGTTACAAATGAGGAAATACGAGATAGAATTACAACAGCAATAGGGCCTTTTGAAGACCTCTTGGCAACTGTCAAAAGAAGGAAACTCGCTTGATACGGTCACATATCGATATCAAATGGTCTTGCAAATACAATCCTCCACGGAAAGGTGCAAGTCAGACGACGAAGAGGTCGTCCCATAAAGAGGTGGGAGGACAACATAAAGGAAGGGACCAATCTCCGACCAAATGAGGCACAGGTAGTGGCCGCTGACAGAGAGGGGTAGCGTAGGGTTGTGAGGATGTCTTCGCGTGTGCCCCAACGACCTCACCAGTTACGGGAAAACCTGACTTGACCTGAGGTATATCTGAGAGTTATCTTAGAGTTTACTAACTTAAACAGATATTACAAAACGACACGACATCAATCACAGAAAACACTAAAAATATCGTTAACCATTAAAACAAACTAGCATAATTTATTTGCATGAATAATTGTAACATAATATCAACAAAAGAAAATAACTACAAACTAAATAAACATCATATTTTAATAATAAAACAGAGGGGTCAATTACTAGCTTTTAAAGTTTCCTCCGTAACTATTCTACCGAGATTCTTGGTCTCATATTTGAAATACCCTATACTCTAACTTAATCTAATTCAATCATGTTACACATCAGTGGTTAACTATTTCAATCGTCTCCTGTCATCCTCCGGACTGTCTACATTGGTGATGATCTGCCGTTATCTGTCAACGTTGCTGCTTTATGGTTTCAAACGTACAAACATAGCTTAACAATGAACTACGTTTCACTTACAGTCGTCAGCAGTTTTCAAGTGTTTGAGACATGTTCCCTTTGGTTCCCGTGATACACCTGTATCGAACAATTTCGTTCTCCGAGGGCTCATGTGATGCACCTTTCTTTCAGTAATCACGTGCCATTGAGATCGCTGTCCTTAGGATTACACAGAATCCTTAATTGAGCCTCTGGGAACGCAATCCCTAGGATTAACAGAATCTTTAATCAAACCACTGGGAACGCTGGCCCTAAGATTCACAGAATCCTTAATCAAGCCACTGGGAACGCAATCCCTAGGATTGATTCACAGAATCCATAATCAAGCTACTGGGAACGCTGGCCCTAGGATTCACAAAATCCCTAATCGAGCCACTGGGAACGCTGGCCCTAAGATTCACAGAATCCTTAATCAAGCCACTGGGAACGCAATCCCTAGGATTCACAGAATCCATAATCAAGCCACTGGGAACGCTGGCCCTAAGATTCACAGAATCCTTAATCGAGTCCCTGGGAACGCAATCCCTAGGATTCACAAAATCCCTAATCGAGCCACGTTGTCCGAACCACTACCTCTGATAGTAGAAGGACCACCATTCCCCCAACACACACCAATGCAATGGTCCTGGAGAACAGTCGAATATCCTTTTAGATCAACTTTCAGATTGTGCCGAATCGAATCTGCACACTCGAATGTGATCAAGCCTTGTTCTCTTACTGTTTACAGGGTGTCCATCATTCACACCTTTAAACGTATATGCAAGGCTCTATGTGTATGATGGGATAACCACCGCATCAACCCTCTCTTTCTCTCGCTCTCACTCTCTCTTACTTTCTCTCCGAATCTCCTAAATTTCTATGTGCACTGTCTTTTATAGACTCTTTTCTTAGCTTAGAAACATACATGACTATCGAGTGGTCCTCCCCACTTGGCTGGTTAGCCATTACTCTCATTTGGTCCCACCCAATCTAGAATCCCATTGGTTGCGATATCTATAGGTCACTGCCACTTTAAATGTGACAGTCTGAGGATTGCGTTCCTGTTGTCAATCTAACCCCCTCCACTTATGTCTGATACCAGAATGGTCAATCTGATTTCCATCCCCAAAACTAGCAAAGTTTTTTAGTTTAATTATATTCTCACCTCTAGGCTCGATCTGCGCGGACCTTGGTGTGGTGACCGGGGTTTGACCTTTGCCCTGTTACCTACTATTTTCTCAGGCAACTTGTTGACTTAGCGAACACAGTCCCCAGCCCAATCTCCAATGCCTTAAACGCGTAAGCTCCACAGGGAACTGGTACTGTCACATTATGTCTCCTTAAAAGCCCATCATGTCAAAAAATACCAAGTGAAAGCTACTAGATGAAAACATATTTTTTTATTGACGACAAGGAACTGCAATAATAACTTGTTTCTGCTAAAACTATAATGATTTGCTTGCTTTATGGAGCTGCAACATCAACAATGAAGAAATTCAATACTAATCATCAATATGGCACTCATCACCACAAATTAGAGAGTGAGAGAGAGAGAAATGGGGGGAGGAGAGAAAGAGAAGGAAGGGGAGGGAGAAGAAGGCGAAAGTTTAAACCCAGAAAATAATAAATGAAAAGGAAAAACATTTATATCAAGCAACGGGAAGACTTGAAACTGAAGCAACTGATAAAGGTAACTAATATGGCTTGGTTTGGCTTGGCTTGGCTTGGTTTGGCTTCGTTTGTTCTCAATCTCCCGCTACCAAACCCTGAAAGGGATTAAGTAGTAGAATATAGTCCAGAGAACGGAATGCGTTGTGTCGTAGTTTACAGATTGACTGCGATATTTGCACCTTTCGGTCCAACACATTCGACTTCAGCAAGCATTCTTTGAGTACCGAGTTAGCATTCCCTCTTCGATGCCTTCTCCTTAGCCAGTCTGCCCTGCTGCAGCCATGATCACCGCGTGGAGGTGTAGAAGGGTCTTGGCAGCTTTGGTTCGCTGGCCCTGACGCTAGCAGTCAGCTAAGGGTCGCTGACGACTGCAGCTCATGCGCTGATCAGCATCTTGATCCCGGAAAAGACTATGAACTTCGCCTTGATGACGGGACTCCAGATCTAGCGTGACCAAATTGAAGGTAGAGACAATTAGGGAACAAGAACAAGACAGCAAATATTTGTACAAGTCTTTAATTTGTCTTATTAGAAAATCGCTCATCTTCTCTCACCTTAAATAAATATTACCTTCTACCCCTTGTAAGACGTTGGTTTCCTCGCGTTATAACATCCCATACACCCCCCAACATCAGCTCACCTTCGATATTATGTACGTAAAATGAACACCGCTTTTCCGCCACCTCACCTTCGATATTGTGAACACAAAATTACCACCGCTTTCCACTTCCTTACCTTCGATATTATGAACGTAAAAAAAAAAAACACCCACGTTACACTGGAAAATCATTTTACATTCTGTTCACAAATTAATTAATGTCTTATTATGTGCGCTATTATTTATGCTTTCTCTTGCTTAAAATAGAAATGGAAAATAGTTCACAGAACCAATTTCATTGCACCTTTCACGACCCGTTATGTGCACTAACAACCAAGCGCGACCTCCGTACCCTCCCCTAGCTGCTCTGAAATTTGTCAGGTGCCCATTTACAGCTAGGTCGACTTTAAGCTGCAGTCATACAATGACAAAATCCCCGAGATGCCAAATCTATAAACTGAAAATGGCAAAATTCGAACCTGGCACGTTGAATAGTAAACCGAGCTCACCGTCCCTAGACCCTCAAATCTTCGTTCTTGCTTATCCATTTGCCTCCATCATTTGTTCGCCCCTGACCCCTGTGTCTGAACTCTCTACACGACGATCAAGGTAGGCAAGGATTTATTTACTTTTTCTAATAAGTCAACACACCTGAGTAAGATATAACTGGCTTAGTTGATAATAATATGGCATTAATATCTTCCATACCTTTTCTTAAATTCTCATTTCATTCCGACCCCTATCCTTGTGCTTTCCTATTTTCCCCCCAAAAACATGCCCATTTGGTCGTTTCCGTATTTGGCCCCACCTGGCTTATCTCGCAGTTTTTGACCTCTTTTGCCCTCCTGGCCACTTCATCTGCCCTTTGTCTGTTACTTAGTATTCGCCATCCGAACCATAGGAGAAGTGATGTGACGTTTTCACATATAAGTACATTATTTTCGCCTTATATGTTAGCATCCCCCATTTATGTATTCTTTCCTTCATCTATGATTCGCTAGTTCATTATTGTTGTTGCTCGTTGTCCCTGATGAAGGCCTATTGGTCGTAACGTAGGTTTCTTTTGTGTTTTCGTTTCGGAGCGATGTCTGGCGACATCTATTTTTAATGGGTTTTTTCACTTAATTTGTTCTTATGATAACAATTACAGGTCTTGCTCAGCTACGACGCGAGAATACAAGCAACGAAACAAACGTTACGGCTGCAAGACATTCGTCATGCACGAGCTGATTAAATACATGTGTATAAGACAATCAAGGGAAATGATATATTAGATTATAAAAAAAAATTGTAAAGTACAGCCGACTACAAGAACAAGAGGACACAGCTACACATTAATAAAAGAAAGATCCAGATTAGATATACGGAGAACATAAATTGTAAAAGAGTACGGAATGCTTGGAACGCATTGCCACATAAAATAGTGGAGACAGAGTCACTTAATCCATTCAAGAATTGGTTGGATGCATCATCATGTAGCATGTTCTTTGTAGAACGTCGCTCCCATGAAAGAAACTCGTTGCTTGGCCAAATCTCCAGTCAAGCCCAGGAATTCATTGATATCTTGGTGCTATAATCTTCTCGGTCTACCTCAGCCTCTTTTTCCTGGCACCATATCTTCCATCATTGTCCTCCCAAGACTGCTGTGTCTCTTAATGTGACCAAAGTATTTCAATTTTCTGGCATAATGGAATTGATAAACCGGTTCTCTTCTATGTTCAACTCTTGCCGAATGTCTATATTTGTGCATCTCTCAGTCCAGAGTATTCTGAACATCTTTCTGCAAAATTTTGACTCAAAGGACTCGATTCCTTTTCTTGATGTTTTGTTAGATTTGATGCATATATTTATTTTAAATCGATTTGAGTGGAAGGTATTGGTTGTAAATAGACTCTGTAGATCCTTCTAGATCAGCATAAACAGTTTAAGTTCAGTTAAGTATACATTTAATGAACCACAACAAGAGAGAGGGAACCGTCTACTGAAGTCGCGACACAACAAAGGAAGCAGGCGTAAAATGGACTCAATCAATCAATCAAAACCTTTCAGCTTCCTACAGAACACAGGTCTTCAATATATGCGCGCCCTTGTCCCCCTGTCCCGAACCATCCATTTTAGTTCTATCCACGCCTTCTCAGTTTCCATTATGTTTGTCTCAAGCTTTCATCACCGTGTGGTTTTGTCTACTAGTTTTCCTACCCTTGGGGATACCAAAACAGAGACTGTCTTGTAATATTATCAACTGGCTTCCTTAATGTGCGTCTTATCGAACGCCAGCATCTTCTCCTCGCTTTATTTATGTCTGATATATATCTAGGCCTTTCCTACAGTTCCACATTAGTGATCTTGTCACGCCATTTCAAATCTCTCTATTTTCCCCGATCACCCATTTATGGAAGTCTGTACTTTTTTTCTTTTGTTTTTCTCCGTGTTTCAGAGCCATACAATAGAAAGGATTTTACATTATAATGAAAGATTAGTGTTTTTGTGAACAAAATTTCTTTCGATTTCCATAAGTTTCTCAATCTATAAAAAGCTTCTCTCAATTTTTGTTTTCACGTAGACCCTCTCTGTCTGTGGTTGCTTTTTGCATCTCCTCGGGTCGTAGGTTAGTCCATTGATGTATGTTTTCTTCTCATCGATTTCTTGGACGCCTTTGTCTTCGCTTGCCCCGTATTGTAATCTCGTAGTATGGTATTTGAAAGGTCCTTGTACCTCGAGACTGTCGCCATACCAAGTCCACTTGCATTCTCGATTCTACGTCGTACTTCATCCTTTGTGATATGGTCTTTGTAGGGGATATTTAGGAGGCTTCGAAAACAGCTCATATGCATGACCTGGATTATTCTCTGGAGGTCTGCTGTAATAGTCCATGTCTTGCAGGCGTAGAGTAATATCGAGATAAAGACAAACCAGCTAGCGCATTAGCCTGGCCTTTATGGCGAGAGAGAGTTGTTTATCTTTCCATTTAGGTTTCAATCGTGCAAAGCGCTGTTCCTGTTTGTGCTATTCTAGCCAGGATCTCTGGTTTTGATCCCTCATCACTGATCGTTGAGCCCAGATACTTGAAACGGCTCACTGTTTCAAGCTCTTGACAATTTGCTTTGATCAGAGCGTTGATTTATTTAGTGTTCCTGTTACCAACTTTGTCTTTTCTGCGCTGGTCTCCATGTCCTACATCTCTTGTATTACTAACAATAAAATAATGATTTCCCATCTGGTAGGAGTGTTTAAAATTGACATGGTGAAAATAAATCAGAGATTTAGGAAAGTGAAGGTCAAAAGTTCATAACAACACAAATAACGTAGAGATCAGCATCGCAACAAGTCATATTTTTTTCACGATTAACAAAATTGAGTCATATATCAGAACTTCTGTCAGGTATTAAGTGTTAAAGACTTCATTGTACTAAGCCCCAGCTTGTGTGAGATGCAGTGATCGAAGTCTTGTTTTCTCTAACCGTAGGTCAGGTATCCATTTACAAATTACCCGCTATACTGCTGGGAAGACTGGAGCGTGTCGGTAGCAGGAGTTGAACTCCGTATTTTTGCCTTGAAGTGCGAGAGCTCTACCAACATTAATCAGAAGCCCAATTGGGAGTAGGTTGGCTTGGCTTGGCTTCGTTGGTTAGCATTCCCTCTTCGATCCCTTCTCCTTAGCCAGTCTGCCCTGCTGCAGTCTGTTATCCAGGATCACCGCGTGGAGGTGTAGAAGGGTCTTGGCAGATCTGGTTCGCTGGCCCTGACGCTAGCAGATCAATGGGTCGATGACCACTGCAGCTCATGCACTGCCCAGCATCTTGATCCCTAATCATGCTTGACAGTTTTAGCCCTCACTCACGCTGTACAAGATTATGACATTCCTGTGCCCTCTTCTGTTGTTGTTAGTAGCAGACATGCTAGATGATAGCTCAGTCGTTTTCACTTGAGCTGTCTGCGTATGCTGCACTGAATCACGTGGCATGACAACGGGCTTAACTCTGAAATTATTTGCAATACTAGCACGTTGTGCATCCATACACTTCTAAAATTGCCTCAGCTACGATGGACGGGACATGTTGTTCGCGTGTCAGATAAACGAGTCCTTCAGCAGCTGTTATATGGGGAGCTCAAAACAGGAGGACGCTCACCAGGAGGGCTGAGGAAACACTACAGAGACTTCTTGAAAGTGTCTTTGAAATGCTTCAATGTTGATGTCACCTCCTGGGACATGCTTGACCAAGACCGTACCTGGCGAGCTAGTGTCACCGAAGGTGCTCAGACCTCAGGGAGTTCAGCCATCATGGAGGCTGAGCGAAAGTGTGTTGTAATGTTGATGTCACCTCCTGGGAGATGCTTGACCAAGACCGTACCTGGCGAGCTAGTGGTATCGAAGGTGCTAAGACCTCAGGGAGTTCAGCCATCACGGAGGCTGAACCAAAGGGTGTTGCCCCAAAATACAAAACGCACGTTTCCACGGCCGTACCCTGCATGTGTGCCCTTAATGTGGCTGGGTATGCCGTTCCAGGATTGGTCTTTACAGCCAATATTTTGCAGAAATGAAGCTCTCGTATCTTCGCTTGGGCAACTTTTATTATTGTTGGTAGCAGTTTCGACCCATCCAGTAGATGGACTGTTGCTGTCAGAGATGATGTTATGGTCCAGTCTTAGAAGGATTCACACAGAATGGAGATAATACCTAGAATTTTCCTCCCGCCTAACACAGCATATCAGACCTAATATATCTATCACAATTAAAATCAATTTAAACGTTCGATCCTTTCTACATTCGCCAGACCAACGTAGCAACAAGAAATAGATTAATGATAGCATGGGGATTTCAGTACCATGATAGCATAGCGTTTACTTTTTCGACAATAGGAACAAGGTTTTGTTACCTGTTATTGATACGCTCCAGTCGACCCAGCTGTAAATTGGTACATGAATAGTTTATGTTATGTTTTGTGAAATATCTACATCATTGCATTCCGGGCAGACCTAAATATGATCAGTCCCTTTAGTGAATAGTGAAGTGTAGATGGTTCCTGTAGCAAGCTGATTATACACACTGCAGCTCCGTTCTCTCATGCACTCCTGCGTGTGATTTTAAGATCCTGCAATCTGGTATATGGATGATTCATCGACTTCCGCGCCATCATCCAGAAGCGGTCGTTGATCAACTTCTAAAAGTCCCCTCTATCCATTGCCAATGTCCTTACCCCTGGGTGCCATTTGGCCAGAATGTCAGCTCTTTTATTCCCACAAACCTTAGTGCTGACAGGAAAGCAAATTCAAAAGCCTTCCAGGGGATGTGTATGTCCCCCTATGCATTCCTGCCAAAGCCAGACCTTCTTTGGCACTATCTGAAGCAAGGATTGAGTCAGAAACAAGGTAGCAGAGCAGTAGCCCCTTTCAGTCATGACTTAGTGGAAATGAGCGAACAACAACCAGAAGAGTAACAAAAGGCAAAGCCAAAGGCCGCCGTCCATCGTAGACGATGATGGCATAATTTATTTTGCTAGCGCTATTTTTAGTAAGGATTAACTCCGCTACTTTTTAGCCGCACTCTCTCATCTTGTGCCGCCCAACTCCAGTGGCAAGTCAAAGACAAGACGACTAGGGGGCAACTACGAGATGCAGGGGAACCCGCATAAAGCACTCGTGAAAAAGACAGCGGAGTCCGGAGTCGAACCCACACCACCTGATCAGGAGACCGACGGCATAACCACTTCGCCACGGAATCCTGGAGCAACAAATCACAGGTAAGAAATGGGGTTGGATACGATACATGCTACGGAAATCACCATCAAACGCTGCTTACAGACCCTGGCATGAAATCTACAGAGAAAGAGGAACAGAAGTAGACCAAGAAACACCTGGAGAAGAGACTGAAAATGAACGTCGGTGCCTGAACCTAAACTGGACAGAAGCAGAAAGGGCAGCTCAAACTTGAACTTGCTGGAGGAGGGTTGTGAATGGTCATTGTCCCGAAAGGAGTGACGAGCATTGATTGATTGATAGTCTGTGTTCTGACATGTCCTATTTTCTTTCTTTCTGGTGTTCGTCCTAAGAAGGACGTTGTGACGTTGCTATATCTGCGCCATTCGGCCCGAAACACCCGGTTTCCGCACATACTTTTTGGGACCGGGTTTATCTTACATCTTTCATCCATATTCTCTTAGCCAGACTTCAAGAGTGCAGCCTGATGCCAGGGCCGTCACATGACGACGGAAAATGTTCATTGTTATCTGTGGTTCACTGACTCTAACGCAAGCAGCCATATAACAGTCGCTGACTGCTATCCATTCGTTCACTGCTGTATCTTCGGACCCTAATGTGGCCTTTAAGTGGTAACGCTGTGGTAGTCGAACCGTTTCTCTCCAAGATAAGCAGAGGGTCAGCACTATAGCTAACTGTCATGCAGGATGCATTGGGACATCACTACAGCTAACTGCCATGCAGGATGCATTGGGACATCACTACAGCTAACTGCCATGCAGGAAGCATAGGGACATCACTACAGCTGCCATGCAGGAAGCATAGGTACAGCACTACAGCTGTCATGCAGGAAGCATAGGTACAGCACTACAGCTGCCATGCAGGAAGCATAGGGTCAGCACTACAGCTGCCATGCAGGAAGCATAGGTACAGCACTACAGCTGCCATGCAGGAAGCATAGGGTCAGCACTACAGCTAACTGCCATGCAGGATGCATAGGGACAGCACTACAGCTGTCACGCAGGAAACATGTGTTCGATCATTTTCTGCAGGCGCTTTGAATTGTAATCGTTTCCCACGATGAGGTTGCTAACCCAATGAAGTTTAAATAAATATAAATAGGTTTGGTAAGATACACAAACGAAATCTGCCTTACGACCAACAGGCCTTCATTGGTGACAACGAATAACCGCAAGTAGTCTCTGAATTGGTCGTAGCCTAGGTATCATTTTTCTTTTCGTCTTAGTGCAGTATCTGACCATACCTGTTATGTTTTTCTACACTAAACTTTAATACACAGTGCCGTCGCAGCCTCGCCTTATTTTAATTTTAACCGCATGAACAATCATTTTCATTTATCTCTTATGATATACTGAGTGGAAGTGAGGTCTGGGCTTGATGTCCACCTTTTTAAAGGAAAGTGAAGCGTCTGATATAGCCTCTCCTTTTCAGGTGTAGAGATGTTCGGCTTGCTGGATAAGAGTTTCATGCCAATGTCCTCTCCTACATTATTGTGTCCCCAGCAGCACCCTCATGAAGAGCCCCATGTTTCTTATAGAGCCTACTGTGAGACGCGACCGAGTACCCCACGGTATAACAAGGCGGGCAGATTGGGCTCATTAGCTTTGGTTAATCTAATAGAAGGTAAACTCTTCTCTAAGTCTGGGTAGACGAAGCTCATTAGCCTGTTCAGGCAGTTCGCCTAGGAACAGAGGAACTGATTTTAAACCCACGAGTGCCAGGAAGTGCTGGCTAGTCCTGGGACGATGAGAGTATCATTAGATGTCTTGAGTAACTAGCATCTGCAGGCAACGATTCAACTGCCTTGTGGAGATCTCGGAAGAGGGTAGGGCTGCGGGAGTAAACCTAGACAGAAAATCCTGAGTGGTAGCACCTAGAGCGGATGGTTTCAAAATTGCGAACTCATTCCTGCAGCTGAGATGGTGCCAAATCGTTATGCTTTGCATTTCTTTGGATTATACCAGTGATGCCGAGAGGGGGATGCGGCAGTTTTGGCATCTTATGGTCTCCATATTCAGCGCCTAAGCTTGCACCCTAGAGAGGCTACTCACAGGACGCCACGCGCACTTGGAAGGTTACAGGGACTCTATTCTCATAAACCCGGGTACCCCTTGTGCGATGACTTGGAATACCTTAATAATAATATTGGACAAAAGAAATTGTAAGATGTGCCGGCATGTAGCACAGAAGTGAATAGAAACAACATGAACGGAAATAGAAAATATGCAAATAAATCACAAGAGACATGCATTAGGCAAAATACTTGAAAAATGAAACTCGAACTTCTAGAGTGATGGGCGTTTGTAGACAGCAAGAGGAAATTAAGGAATCACGGTGAATAAATAAAGACGAAGAGGTTTGCGAAGATCGTTTTTCTGTTTTTGTCGCTTGAACCTGCCCTGGGGTTACTCGAAATAATCTTCATTTTCTTCTTCTTCTTCTGTCTTCGTCTTGAAAATAACGTTATGTTACGTTATGTTACGTTATGTTACGTTATGTTACGTTATGTTACGTTATGTTACAGTTTATAGCGATGCTGTAATACCTGCGTTTTTCGTCTTGACACATCCAAAACATCAACTATGCAGATGAGCAGATCGCCTGAATGAAAACATAAACATGGTAAACGGGATCATGATTAAACAAGTGCAGGAATTCAAGTACCTGAACATTGTTTTCCTGTAGGACAGAGAAATCGAGATCTGGGATCTAAAAAGCAATGCGATTTCCATACCAGCTGTCCCTATTAATGAAACACCCTAACATAAACATGTCCACAATATGAATGCTCATAAACAATATATACGTGCCAACTCTCTGTTACTAGTGCCAAACGTGGACTTTAACAAAATCTCTAGAGAGAAAGATCGCGACATTTGAGATGAGATGCCTCCGGAAAACCATCAACATAACTAGGAGAGACAGAATGCCCAATGACGAGGCGCGAAACATCGTTACAGCAAGAACATGCACTGAATATATTCATGAGGAAAGAATCAAGTGGTTCTGTCCCATAATGAGTATGTAACCTGCAACCTGAAAAACTACCCCGGTGCGCCTATAACGCACGGCTATCGGGTTTTAGCAACCGTCGCAGACCGAGATCTACATGGATAGGAAATGTTGCAGATAATCTAAATCGTCATGGGATGACGACACTTTCAACAAAAAACTACGCAATCATCCCTCCCTACGCCACCCAATCCCCCACGACACATCACCTCACAAGTGGGTACCACAAGACACGACATCCAACATCTACGATTTTATTGAACGGGGTTTGGCTCCGGATATCTGCGTTTCTATTCTTCGTCTTAGTTCCTTTGCTTGAGAATGTAATGTTTTTATTTGCAATATTGTCTCTTGTATCAAGGAGGCTGCGTGGTCTAGAAGTTAAACTCGCTTAGTTTTCAAAATCACAACGCACCGGGTTCAATTCCCACCGTGTCCAGTTTGGTAAACATTGAATTTTTTCTCGGGTGATTGCTCCTCCACTTACGGAAAGTAATGGCAACCTACCGTACTGCACACTTGCCAAGAAACTTATAACAGCCAAATAGGTGGCGGTTGTAAGAAGCGACGTTATGTAAAGGACATGTTACTTACTTTACTCTTGTATTGTTGTTGTTGTTGTTGTTATCCCATAGCTGCTGAGCAAGCCTGCTCTTAGAAGCCCAATCCCATTCTTATATAGATACAGGTCTTCTTTAATTGTTTCACTGCTCCGTACAGTGTGTTGGCAATTGTCGGCAGTGCTTGTAAGAATCTTGTCCTCATGTCCGCAAGCGCCTTGCACTCAATGAGTAGGTGTCGAACTGTTTCATCAGGATGAGAGCAACGTCTGCACAAGGGAAGGTGCTGGGGATTGATGCGGTTCAAGTGACTATTGACTCTGGTATGTCCTTTTTCGGAACTGAAAGATGAGGCTTGATCTCTTCTATGTAGTTTATTTATGTCATCGTTACTTTTTGGCTGTGACGTTTCGCTAAACACACTGCCACCTATTGCTCCCGTCGCCCACCTGTTGTTCCCGTCGCTCACCTGTTGTTCCCGTCGCTCACCTGTTGGTCCCGTCGCTCACCTGTTGTTCCCGTCGCTCACCTGTTGTTCCCGTCGCCCACCTGTTGTTCCCGTCGCCCACCTGTTGTTCCCGTCGCTCACCTATTGTTCCCGTCGCTCACCTGATCATCCAGATCTCCCGAGTATTCTTCTTAATAATTCGTTTTACTGCAGGGTCTATCTAATTGTTGTATCGAGGCTCCTGTTTTTGTCAATCTGTTGGTCTATCTAATTGTTGTATCGAGGCTCCTGTTTTTGTCAATCTGTTGGTCTATCTAATTGTTGTATCGAGGCTCCTGTTTTTGTCAATCTGTTGGTCTATCTAATTATTGTATCGAGGCTCCTGTTTTTGTCAATATGTTGGTCTATCTAATTGTTGTATCGAGGCTCCTGTTTTTGTCAATCTGTTGGTCTATCCAATTGTTGTATCGAGGCTCCTGTTTTTGTCAATCTGTTGGTCTATCTAATTGTTGTATCGAGGCTCCTGTTTTTGTCAATCTGTTGGCCATCTCGTTTCCGAGTAGCCCACTATGTCCAGGGATCTATTGCAAGATGGTATTTATCTAGTGGGATACTCTTATATAAACTTGCCTGCCTATTGTAGTTCACATACAGGTTTATCTTCTAGTCGTGTTTGCCAAGTGAGTATGCCCAATATATCAAATTAAGGTCAGTTCTGTAGTCTGATGTGCCTACCCCACCCCCACCCCCACCCAGTATATCCTGGACAGTTAATCCACACTAACCTCTCCCGGTGGAAGATCTTAATGGCGTGTATCCACTTAAAGCACTTTAATAGTTGTTCTTTAAAATATATTAATTTTTTTATATTTTATTTAAGTTGCGTTCGCTTTATTTCTTTATTATCCAAGGCGGTGTGCGTTTCATTATGTTTTTAATTTGCGTCTGTGGGCCCATAATCACTTACGTCACTTGTGTCCCATTATTACTTACGTCATTAATCACTTGTGTCACATAATTACCCACGTAACTTTGTCATTCGTGTCACATAATTACTTACGTCACTTGTATCATACAATTACTTACGTCACTTAGTCACTTGTGCCACATAATTACTTGCGTCACTTGTGTCACATAATTACCTACGTCACTTGTGTCACATAATTACTTGCGTCACTTGTGTCACATAATTACTTGCGTCACTTGTGTCACATAATTACTTACGTCACTTGTGTCACATAATTACTTACGTCACTTAGTCACTTGTGTCACATAATTACTTGTGTCACATAATTACTTGCGTCACTTGTGTCAAATAATTACATACATCCCTTGTGTCCCATAATTACTTTCGTCAATTATTCACTTGTGCCACATAATTACTCACGGGACTTAATCACTTGTGTCACACAATTACTTACGTCACTTGTGTAACATAATTATTTACGTTATTTAGTTGCTTGTGTCACATAATTACTTGCGTCACTTGTGTCACATAATTACTTACATCAGTTGTGTCACATAATTACTTACGTCACTTGTGTCACATAATTACTTACGTCACTTGTGTTGCATAATTATTTTCGTTACTTAGTCAATTGTGTCACATAATTACTTTGCCACTTATTTACTTGTGTCGCATAATTACTTTTGTCCCTTGTGTAACGTAATTACTTACTTCACTTAGTCACTTCTGTTCCGTTCTGTGAAGTGGAGGGGAAAAGTCACGATTCACTTATTCTGAATATTTATCATTCTCTGAATCTCTACACTCAAGATACCAGCTTAATATTTACCATTCTCTGAATCGCTACACTGAAGATACCAGCTTAATATTTACCATTCTGTGAATCTCCACGCTCAAGATACCAGCTTAATATTTACCATTCTGTGAATCTCCACACTCAAGATACCAGTTCCACTGTCCTCAACTTGTAATGTTTATCGCCAGATGTATTTTGACCTCTCCCCTCGTCTGTTCCCCTGGTAGTTCCAATACGCCACATGCCTAGTTATATTGTTAGGTATCTATCTGAGAATGTGCCCTGTCATGCCACTAAGCAGCGTTGGGAGTTTAAGTCATCTGTCCTGGACTGAGTCCGTAACGTTCCAAGAGCACTCTGATGCTATATATCCACTTATCTATAACTAGACCTTCTAGCTTTTAGAAATTTCACCGGAAGTTGGTTAAGGTATATTCTCATGAGATAATCGAACCAAGTATTTTTTTATTTTTTTTTTTTGTCTAGAAATGTATTCAACACAATGTGTAGTGTTAACCATTTTTCGAATGTTCTCGTTTTGCAATTTGTCTTTCGTGGTGCCATAGATGCCCTCTCTCAAACATTTCACTTTAGACGCCGACATTCTACTCTCACTTGCCTTGGACAAGGCCTATGTTTGGCACTTGTTGCATAAAGTCGCAGAAATACACTGTTTATCAGCTGTTGCTAAATATACTTCTAACTGGCATATCATGATCCAGAAAATAACATAAAACGATGGGAACACATCGATGATCAAATATGCGAATGTGGAACAACACAAGACCAAGACCCCCTGATGATCTGCCCAAATCGCACAGAGGCTTACAGTGGTAACGACAATCCATGTGGCTTATACTGGAAGACTGATGCGTGACGCAGTGCCTTGGACAGGGGAAGTAAGAAAGTAAGCTGGTGCTTTATTACCAAATTAAGCTCCATGTCTAAGCAGTGGCGACAGCAAATTATTTGTTACACCTACTCTTAATTTAATTATCAAGCATTCTGTTTGCTGAAAAAATACTGCCCAGATACCTGAACATATCGTTTATTTGTATGCGAGTCGGCCATGTGTTCTGCCACTCTACACAGTTGCCATCTTCGTCTCGCTAATTTTCGTGTTCTATTTCGTACAAGCTGACTCATGCGCGTTCATATCAATGTCACTTTTATTTTCTTCATTGTACGATAAATGTCAAAAAAGCGTAGTTAAACTAATCCCAAAGTTCTGGTCTACGAACCCCTAGATGCATGTCCGCAAAAGGTGTTTTAAATTGAACACAAAAATGTGACTTTTTGTTGCTTGAATATCGGCCTCAAGCGAACTTCTAGCAAGTAAATATGTTTTATTTAATTACGTTTTACGATTCAAACGTAATACGTGTTTTTTTTTAGGGACAACAGGAGTGTAATATAACTTTGGTGTCTCTTTGGTGAATTGGTGCATTATTCTCTTTTCTTTTCTCATTCTTAATGACAAGTTTTATGCTTCTATTTGTGCAGTTCATCTCGTATTTTTAACTTAACGTCTTTATTTTGATTTAGTAGACTCTGCATAGTCTGTATACAACCAGTTTCAATTTCTCGTAAGGATAATCTCCAAGTTGGTAAGACCCATTGCATGATCATTGACATAAATTGCTAATAGCTCTTATAATCTATTTGGCTTGGCTTGTCTTCGTTCGTTCTCAATCTCCCGCTACCAAACCCTGACAAACCTAAGTACCAGAATGTAGTCCAGAGAACGGAATGCGTTGTGTCGTAGTTAACAGCTTGACTGCGATATTTGCACCTTTCAGTCCAATACATCCTACTTTAGCAAGCATTTTCTCGTACCGGGTTAGCATTCTCTCTTCGATCCCTTCTCCTTAGCCAATGGAGGTGTAGAAGGGTCTTGTCAGCTCTAGTTCGTTGGCCCTGACGCTAGCAGTCAGCTATGGGTCGCTGACCGCTGCAGCTTATATGCTGCTCAGCATCTTGGTCCCTTATAATCTATTTCATTGCACTTAGGGATTGGACGCCACGCCAAGCGCCACCCCCCCCCCCCCCCCAACCCTCACCTCCAATGTGCTCAGAAATTGCATAGCTCAGGGTTGGCCCTCTAATTCCCCCCTCCTCTTACTTAGTAGGTACCCATTTGCAAATGACGTCTGTAAAACGAGGTCACACCATGAAGAAACAAAACCAACATGCCTGGCCTGCCAAACTGAACACGACGTGATTGGAACCTCGTATGTTGGGATTGCAAACTGAGTGCACAACCACTACGCCACCGAAACTCCAAACATTGGCATCCAAACCATTACTCTAGAAATGAAAGATGGAAACTTTCAAATAGAGAACGGATCACTAAGATGGGTCGATAATATCTTTCCATCGTGTCATCGGCTAGAGAAGCTGGTTTGTGACGAATGTTAGAGTAACGCTTGTCTGTGACGAACACTAGAGCAAGTCATGTAAGAACATGTTTTCACTAGAGACGCTGGTTTGTGACGAAGGTTAGAGTAAGACTGGTTTGTGACGAATATTAGATTTGCTCTGGTATGTGACGAACGTTAGAGTAACGCTGGTGTGTGACGAACGTTAGATTTGCTCTAGTTTGTGACTAGCGTTAGAGTAACGCTGGTTTGTGACGAACGTTAGAGTAACGCTGGTTTGTGACGAACGTTAGAGTAACGCTGGTTTGGGACGAACGTTAGAGTAACGCTGGCTTGTGACGAACGTTAGAGTAACGCTGGCTTGGGACGAACGTTAGAGTAACGCTGGTTTGGGACGAACGTTAGAGTAACGCTGGTTTGGGACGAACGTCAGAGTAACGCTGGTTTGGGACGAACGTTAGAGTAACGCTGGTTTGGAACGAACAGTGGGTGCAAGTCATGCAAGGACATGTTTTCGCTAACATGAGTCAAATAGTTATATCCACACAAATCTATATAGCCTCCCTTAAACATTGACGACTATGGTATTATGCGCCCTTGATCTGACATCTGTTTGGGTTAGTTTTTAAATGGCATTATCTCTTCTAAGTATTGTAATAACCTCTTTCCTTCCCATTTGATATGGAACGGCAGAGAACGTTTCCCCAATTTGTCCGGTCAACAGATTCGGAGTATATGTCAAATGATTACAAGTCTCTCTTGCACATATCTGCGGTCTTCCGACTCTCCACTTGCTATCCGCGACTTGGCAGTAAATAGTATCTTTGAGAATATGTTTATGGTACATGCATCGAAAATGGTCGAGCTATCACAACTTGCGTTGCCTGAACAACGTATACATGCACTGGAGGTTAGTGCAGGTCAGCACCTAGACATTCGTCATTCTGTGCTTCCACGTTACACCGAGAATATGATGCAGACATCGTAAGTGAAAGCTGTTGAGCTTCATTTCCTGGTATGCGTAGGTTTGCGAAAGCCTCGCTGCAGTAGAGGGGTACACGGGAGACGCAGGCATTGTTTACTGCAGCTTTGGTCTTTACGGTGAGTTTAAGATGTCCCCAGACACACCACATGAGACGGGCAAAGACAGTTGTTTCTCAGCCAATCCGGCTGTTCGATTCTGAATCCAGAGAACAAGTATCACTGACTGGCAACCTCAGATCCAAACAAATCCCTCACAATTAGAAATGAGAGTTATCAGGCTTAATGTACACTCGTTTTTATTATATCGCCTAGAAAAGTGAACAATGAACAACCGGCGGATGGAGGAAATTGCTGCATCTCCAATGTGCACATTTAGAAAAATGAGGCGTATTTCGTGGAAAGAAAAGTACAGAGATAATGAAGTCTTGGAAAAATTTAGGGTGCAAAGAGAACTTCTTCTTTCTTGCTTTTTTTTATTCACTTGTCCTGTTTCGCCTTTAAGCTTAAAGTTATAAAGAGATCTCTAGAACGAGCCAGACTGTGTGCAACATACACAGTGACATTCAGCGCCTCAGATATTTCCGTCGGCCACCTTTTACACGGTCGGTCTTTGTTGTTGAGTCCGCTGTTTCAAAGTCGCAATGCTTGTTTTGGGCTGCTTTGTAGTGGTAGCCTTGTTACGTGACCAAACCATTTTAGTTGCTGTCTGTTGATGTAGTCTAATACTGGTGCTGTTCCCACCAGTGTCCTGATGTCCTCGTTTCTGATCAGATCTCTCCTTGTTACACTAAATATTTTTTCTCAAGCATTTCATTTCTGTTGTTACCTTTTCCTTTTGATGTTAGTGTCCAGTGTACACATCGGTAGCCTAGTGTCGAGACGAACATCGTGTTGCAAGAAGGCCTATTGGTAGTTATTATCGCGTGCTTGCAATGTAGTTATTAAGTATATTAATGATTTGAATTATTTGTCCAATGATCTGATTTGCCTTATTGCATCTTCGTTGAATTTCCTCGGTGATTCTTTCGTTTGCTGATAACGTGCTCCCTACGGAAGTGAAATCGTTCACCTATTTGATGTGAATCTTTTCAAGGAAGATATTGATGTCTCCAGCTTGTCTAGATATTTTCATGACCTCAGTTTTTTCACGTTGATTTTCCTGCTGTATTCTTTGCATGCTGTTTAACGTGTATAGTTTGGGATAATGTTGTTGTAATTGTATTTCTGAAGTTTCTATGATTGATTTTGCCTTTTCTGCGAAAAGATGTTCGTTTAAAATTTAAGCCAATGTTGCAAAGAAAACTAATGAATGAAATCAAAGGCTGGCATTTAAGATATTTTTATTACCAAAAAAAAATATAACACTTTGGAAGGAAAGATGGAGGATAAACATGCAGAAGACATGCAACGCAATAAGGGAAAGAATAACATCAACAAATACGACGAGGAACGCCTGTCAGATTGTACCATCAAGGCAATATTCAGATGACGTTTTAGTCGACCTTCGGTGAGATGATGACACTTGATCTGACCTCAATTGTAGGGAAGAAATCTCCACGAGAGAAACAAGCTATCGATATTTTGTCATCAGCCGACTTCGCTGAGACAGAATCTGTGTAGCAATCAGGGATTTCAGACAGGCTGGGTACTTCTTCTGTGAAGTTCAGAGTACCCCGCCACTTCTTCAATGTGAAGTGCCAAACTGACTTTGGGGGTTATTCCTAATGTGTGTGTTTATTTATATATATATATATATATTATAAAAACATATATATATATTATATTTATATTGACAGTTTCGACACATTTACGATTGGAGGGCACGAGATTCCAGAGTTTCGATACGCAGACGACACAGTGATACTTTCAAGAAGTGCATCAGGGCTAGAGCAGCTAATTTCAAAACCTGTTTATAAACATAAATAAAACAAAGATAATGACCATCGACAAAACACAATGTCAGCTTAAATTTACAGTGGGTGGTAAAGAAATAGATCGGGTCACACATTTTGAATATCTGGGCTCCAGAATTGACAAAAATGGCGACTGCTCGAAAGAAATCAGAAGAGCACTAGCCATGGCAATGCAGGACTGAACTGCCTGAATAAATTATGACAAAGCACCAACAAAATAATAAAAGTAAAAGTCTTGAGAGCCTGTGTTTTTCCTGTGGCAGCTTATGGCTGTGAATCATGGACGATTACCGAAACTTCCAGACAAAGAATTGAATCCTTCGAATGTCAAAATGTAACAGAACGATCCTCAGAATACCCTGGACAGAGAAAAAGACAAATGTAGACATTCGGCAAGAGTTGCGCTTAGAGGAGAACTGGTTTATCAATTTCATTTTGGGGATCAAGATGCTGAGCAGCGCATGAGCTGCAGTGGTCAGCGACCCATAGCTGATTGCTAGCGTCAGGGCCAGCGAACCAGAACTGCCAAGACCCTTCTACACCTCCACTCGGTGATCCTCGATAACAGGCTGCAGCAAGGCATACTGGCTAAGGAGAAGAGCTCGAAGAGGGAATGCTAGCCGGTACTAAAAAAATGATGGCATCAAGATATCCACGAATGTCTTGGTATGACTGTGGCGGAGGTTGGAGTTTTGACAAGGGAACGAGTTTCTTTCAGACAGACTGTGATGAGAGCGACGTTTTATAAAGGACATGCTAACATGATGATGATATATAACATTTAACAGCATGTGAGATACACTTCTGTCATAACAGATATCTCATATCTTAAAAATGGTAGTAAAATGCAAAGTGCATTCAGTTTTATTGTATGGAGTAAAAACCTGGATTCTGACAAAGAAAATGGAGAAGAGTTTTGAGGTCCTTGAAATATTGGTATTCAGAAGACTTGGACAAGTTTCTTAGAAAGATAGGAAAACCAAAAATAATGAGTTTCTGTAACAATTCCAGGTGGAACATATAATCTTCTGAAAGAAAAGAAAAGCAACAAACAATAAAATATTGAGGTCATGTCAAGCGCCATGACATTCTGTTATAGGTTATTTTGGAAAGCAAATTAGAGAGCAAGAAATCCAAAGGGCAACAGATGGACAGACCATATCAGGATGTTGTCGGGTCACAGTTTGACTGAGTGTACCAGCCTGGCGCGAGACAGAGACAGATGGAGGGCCATTACCGTCAACCTCCGTTTCGGAGACGGCACTTGATGATGATGGGAATATATGTACTTCTTTTGATGTAATCCAAAGTACAAAATATGTTTTCATTTACTATCAAAACAAAGTGCTTACCAATGATGGAGTCGTCGAGGGAGAACAGTTGAATGTACATGACCGAACTATATAAGCCGCTAGCCTCGACAATCCCTTCAAAGTGTGCAGGCTGGATTTTCTCACGTCCAAAACAAAAGGTAGTGATGTACCCAATCTGCCACTCGTACATTATACCTCTACTACGTAGGTCCTTGGTTAATGACTGAAAGAGCATTCGGAGACCATCGTGTCTGATGGCACCATTTATAGCACAACAATGATTGACAGAGCACTTCAGAGACCATCGTGTCTGATGGCACCATTTATAGCACAACAATGATTGACAGAGCACTTCAGAGACCATCGTGTCTGATGGCACCATTTATAGCACAACAATGATTGACAGAGCATTCAGAGACCATCGTGTCTGATGGCACCATTTATAGCACAACAATGATTGACAGAGCACTTCAGAGACCATCGTGTCTGATGGCACCATTTATAGCACAACAATGATTGACAGAGCACTTCAGAGACCATCGTGTCTGATGGCACCATTTATAGCACAACAATGATTGACAGAGCACTTCAGAGACCATCGTGTCTGATGGCACCATTTATAGCACAACAATGATTGACGGAGCATTTAGAGACCATCGTGTCTAGAGCACAACATAAAATCTCTCAAATTGGCTATACACGGCGTACCTGCAGCTGTGTCCTAGTTCTGGTTTAGGATTCCCAATTCACCTTCCATGCTTCTTCATCAAGTTGTCTTAGTTCGGCCTACTTTTTGCCTTCCCTCTGGGCTCCTTGGTACTGCAGTTCAGCTGAGGGTATCTGCTTTTCTTCTAAGGACATAACCGAACCAATACCATCGCTTACCGGTTAGAATAGTGTACATCTGTTCTAAGATGCTCGGTGCACGCTTTTTTCGTTTGGTTCTTGTGTTCAGTTATACATTTATACGTCTACCTATCTATCTTCAGTCCACTTATGTCGTTAGACGTCATGAGGAAGTCCTACCTCATTTGTTTCATATTTTTTGGCAGGTGAAAATCGAATCCATTTCGTGACTTGCCAAGTCAATCCCAGCAGCATCTATCAGTCCCTGGAATATACCATGGCCTATTTTTCAGACTGGTGGAGGTAGAAGCGTAAATTAGAGCAAGGTAGCCCGCATCCTTTCAGGCGCCATCTACGCCGCTCCACTAACCACATAACCCAGACCTGTTGTAATGACCACACAGTCCCCTTTTTTACGACATATTCTCTGTTGGGCGAAAATCCCTCGAATAATTTGAGTATATTTTTTTCATGTGGATCTTATGGTAAACATTCCCCTGATCTCTGGATAGTGAGGTCAGACTCCCGTGTCCTGTTTCAAGCGCGTTAAAAATCCCTCTGCAGAAATCGAAAAGAGTAGGCCTAACAGCGGCTGCCCGGAAAATCAAAAAATAATCTAGGTAAAAATTTACCCAAATTATTTGTATCTTTCCCCAGGGGGTTTTTAGGAGCACCATAGATGCGCCTAACTGGCTGCGGGTCTTCTTAACTCCAGTGTTTGAGTCTATTAAGTTGGACTCGCACATTGCAGAATGACTGTCAAAAAGTACACCTTCGGGGGATCTAATAGAGAACATGTGCTGGAATTAGACCCTCGAAAATCTGGGGCTACCCCCTAAGTAACTTGATTGTCTCGCTAAGGGAATTGACGGAAGGGCACCACCAGGTGTGGAACCTGCGGCTTAATTTGACTGAACACGCCAATACTGTAGAACAACTGACAAATCGAGAGCACTACCGTTTGGGTCTAATAATGAACGTACGCTGGTATTAGACTCACGGATGACAAGTCAGCTCTCAAACACTCAAATGAAAGAACGCTACGGAAATCGTGTTTAACTCCGCAGAAACCGCAGATTTCAAATACCTGGTCATTGACAAACAAAAGCCCTCAATAAATTCGTCTGACCAAATAGTGAACGCGTGCTGGAAATAGATCATCTGAAGACAGGTCAGTTTTACCCTACAAATGACAGGGCGTTGCTACCGAAAACCAGCTCAAATTGAGAGGAGCCGCAGACACTTTGGTCCACGTACCAGGCTGATAAGCCAAGGGCGCGAGGCTACCATGTGGGGGATTACGGCCAAACCCTTGTAAGCCGCAATCCCGCCCCAAATCTCAGCACCACTGCAATGGGAGGCTCCTACATGCTCGGGACCTGGGGCTTGCGCCCCAGCCCTATCAGGTAGAGCCACAGTAAGAGGTCCTTGCCGTCCGCAAATCAAAGCGGGCGGACAACTGCTCGATACTCACCGTATACGGCGATGGGGTGCGAAACCACCAACCAAAGACTTAGTACCTGGTCGTGGTGTCGAAAACAGTAGAGCAGCCACCTCACTGTGAACTGTCGAGACTCAACCACTGACCATGAGAGTTGTCCGCACACCAGGCGAACAACATATCTGTGACATTACCAGGCTTCTCCTCTGGCTAAATGCACTCCGGCTACGATATCTACCTCTGTACGCTATCAGCCATATAACTATCATGCTGGACGCAGAAGAGATGCAGACCAGCGGACATTGCACACCTGCCCCACTGTGTCAACACCCCAGGTGGCGGGGAATGCTAGGCGTACCATCCCTGCATAGAAGCCAAGAAAATAAAGGGAAAAAGAGATACCCCACTCACATGCAAATGCTACGTTTCTGGCAGGACGTGACGATCCTGGGATACAGACACACTGGACTGCCTCTCTTCCGGGTAAACCAGTCCATCTCATATATCATCACATATCATCATTGCACCCTATAGACACGAGTAGTGAAGACTCGATAGTCTGGTAAGACAACTTCCATAAGAGAGAAAACTCTGATCATAAACAACTGCTGCCTTGCAGATAGGCTGGGGACAGCCAAAGGCTAAGGAGGGCATCCCTACAGAAACGCCTGTTGAAATCGGATGCACGGGGCCGCAAGCCTAACAAAACAGTGCAACGTAAATCACAGTATGATGGCAGTACAACCTATTAGAAAAACGCATGGCGCTCATCCTGCGGAGTCCCGCCAGGCAGCGATAGTGCCGGGCCTCACGCCTCGAAGGGGCCCACCCTTGACTACTGGTGGTCACCCACCCATGTGTCGTGGAGTCAAGGCACATGGCTATGGGGCAACTTCTATTGGCCAAAAGCTCAAGACCCTCAAAATACTACAGGGGAATGCGGAGGGAGTCATTAACAAAAAACTTTCCCTAACACACCACCTGCATGAAGGTAAGATTGACGTGGCATGTATCCAGGAAACGCACCTCAACAATAACCATAAATTCTCAATCAGAGGATATCAGACCTTCCGTCTAGATAGAGAAGGCCACAAAGGAGGGGTCCTGATACTGACCAGAAACTGCATACCGAGTAGCGCGGTATCTGTCAATCACACCGGACAAGCAGAAATTGTAGGAGTTGACATAATGGCTCAAGAGACGAAGCTCCGCATTTTCAATCTGTACGGACCACCAAATAGAGACCTATCGCTCTCGAGTATGGAGGTCAGAGACTCCAACTGCATAGTAGTTGGAGATTTCAACAGCCACTCGGAGAGATGGGGATACTCTGACACAGACAGCAGAGGTGACGAAGTGGAAGATTGGGAGATAGATGCAAATCTCTCCCTAATCAATAGGCCGGAGGATAGCCCTAGCTTCTATTCAAGAACATGGCATACCACCTCGACTCTAGATTTGGCCTTCTCCACACAGGACATACACCATAAAATAGACCGCCAGGTGCTAAACCAACTGGCAGGTAGCGACCACAGGCCGATCAGGCTAACCATTGACATGGAAGTAGGCCCACGGGAAACAAAACCGCTCCCACGTTGGAATTACAAACGAGCCGACTGGGACAGATTTGCAATCCTGACAGATGGGCTGTGTGAAACCATCAACACACGAAACACCAAAATGAAGCCCATGGTAGAGAGCCTAAGCAAGGCAATAATGCAAGCCGCCACTGAAACCATCCCAAAAGGAGCTAGGAAAAACTATAAGCCCTACTGGAATGATGAGTTGCAGAAAGTGGAAGATGCAGTAACAAATGCTAGGAACATGGCAGAGCGAGAAAAATCCATGGAGGCAAACATCGCCCTCAAAGCCGCCGCGGCGAAGTACAAACACACTCTCAAGCAAACAGCAAGAGAAAGCTGGAAAAATAAAACGGAAAGTCTAAACCTGGACAAAGACGGGAACAAGCTATGGAAGCTAGTCAGAGCCATGAACGACGAAACCCCGTCAAATAAACAAATTACTATTAAGCAGAGCGAGAACTTGATCACAGGTAAGAAAGCCGCAAACGCCTTTGTCGATCACTATGCCAGAGCAAACCACATCGAGGTCCCTGCAGATAAGCATACAGACATTAGCGAAGAGCTAAAGGGACACGAAAACATAAATACGGCTCCCGAAGAGCACATGATGGCCAAACTAACAATGCGCGAAATGGAAGAGGCTATGAGAACACTAAAGAAAAGGAAATCTCCCGGAAAAGACGGGATAACAAACGAAATGCTGATGGGGCTGGGCCAAACAGCGAAGAGGAAACTACTATCAGTCCTGAACCAAAGCTGGAAAAGGGGTATTGTACCCCAGGCATGGAAAGACGCAATACTGGTACCAGTACCAAAAACAGGAAAGGATAAAACAGATCCAAATGGATACAGGCCCATCAGCCTACTGAGCTGTGTCGGCAAGCTGATGGAACGGATTATAAACACCAGACTGATGTGGCATCTGGAAGAAAAACGAATAATAATTCCACAGCAAGCCGGCTTTAGACAGCACAGATCCACTGAGGACCAGGTCATCCTCATAGCCCAGGAGATAGAAGATGCCTACCAGGCACAGAAACACACAGTAGCTGTTTGGGTGGATCTGGAAAAGGCATTTGACAAAGTCTGGAAGGATGGACTTAGAGTCAAGCTAAGAAGAAGTGATGTCTGTGGGAAGATGTACAAGTGGATCAACCACTACCTCAAACAAAGAACGGCCAGAGTCCAAGTACAAGGGCATATGAGCAAAAAGGTGACACTCGAGCAGGGAGTACCCCAAGGGGGAGTATTGTCACCCACACTCTTCCTGGTATATATAAACGATATTACAGAGAATATACCAAGAAGAGTCCATAGCTCAATGTTTGCAGACGATCTGGCTATGTGGACCTCTGAAAAGAATCTCACCATAGCAAGAAATCGGATGCAGACGGCCCTAACATCGCTGGAAGAGTGGGCGAACTCATGGCTGGTCAAAATAAACGAGGAGAAAACCACATGCACAATATTCTCGCTTTCATTAAAACCCCAAAGTACCAAATTAAGTCTAAATGGCAAAATCCTGCAGCCAAACGACAACCCAACCTATCTGGGAGTCACATTTGATCGGCGCATGACATGGAAAAGTCAGATTGAGAGAAACCGAATCTTCTTCTTCTTCTTCTGCGTACACAGTCAGACAGTAACCATTATTTTTTCGAAAAAAGCGGCGGTCATCCTGAGGCTCTCGCCACTGCCATAGAGCTTGTCTTGCAGTTCCACTGGTAATGGCCACATCTGCTCTCTCTGATCCTCGTATGTCGGGCAGTTCTGCAGCAGATGTTCAGTGGTCATTTTACCAGTACCGCACGGGCATTCGTCGGTACACCCTATCTTCAATTTGTTGAATAGGTGGTACCTCAGTCTGTTGTGGCCAGTGCGAAGTCTGAAGACAACGACCTGCTCTCTTCGGTTCAACTGGTAATAGGCATCGTTTTTGGTGTAACCAGTATGTTCGGTTTCCCATTTGGTCATGTATCTGGCTTTGATAAGCCGTTTTGACTCTTCGTACGTCATACTGGTATCTGTTTGTGGTAGTCTTGCACCTTCTTTTGCCAGTCTGTCTGCCTCCTCGTTGCCTTGGATGTTGCAGTGTGACGGAACCCACTGTACCACTACCCTTTTTGGTGCGGACTGCTGGCACAGTTTGCAGAGTGCTGCTCTTAAGTCATTAAGCTCAGTGTTTTTCTGGCTTTTTAGCGCTGTGACTACGGCGAGAGCATCTGTCAGCATGACTATATGGCTCTCATTTTCACTGTGTGTCACCATTTCTTCCACTGCCGCCCTCAGTGCCTCTGCCTCCGCTCTGAAATTGCTTGTGTACTTACCAGTAGCGAATGACAGTGTTATATTTCTGCCATTTGGTAGGTTCAGGAATGCTCCTGCCCCTCCGTTCTGTGTAGTGTTTGTTACAGAACCGTCGGTGTATGCATGGGTCCAGTCCATGCTTGGGTAGCTTTTCGTTATGAAGCTTAGGGTAGTATCTCTCCTTTCTTTTTCAGTCTGGCAGTTTTTGTTTGCAATACCTGGTATATTTTCTACCACCTCTGGAAATATATCCTGCCTCCAGGTAGGTTTTCGTACAGTAGTGATGGGTTTTGGTGTTGTTAGTGCGTTTATGGGATCTTCGTGCATCTTTGCTTTGGCTATTTCTGCAAAGTTTCTCCGCTTTAGTTTCCCATTTCCCAAATTGTTTAGTCTCTGGTGCATTGGATGGTCCGTCAGTCTTCGGAGTTTCTCTGACTGCAGCTGGGCTCTGCAGTCTCTTCTATCGGTCATGGATTGCAGTTTTGTAATCTTTTCAAGTTCTACAATTGGCGTTGACTTCATGCCACCTGTTATAATTCTCATGGCTTGGTTTTGAAGTTTGTTAACTTTATCGAAGTTCGCCTTCGCTGCTGTTGTCCATGCCGCAATGCCATACTCGAGAACTGGTCTCACTCTTCCAGTATACAGTTTCTTTAGTATGCCTTCGTCTGCTCCCCAGCTTGTGCCAGCAAGTTTCCTCATGATTGCCATTCTTTCTCTGGCTTTCATTCGGTTTCTCTCAATCTGACTTTTCCATGTCATGCGCCGATCAAATGTGACTCGAAGAGAAACCGAATGAAAGCCAGAGAAAGAATGGCAATCATGAGGAAACTTGCTGGCACAAGCTGGGGAGCAGACGAAGGCATACTAAAGAAACTGTACACTGGAAGAGTGAGACCAGTTCTCGAGTATGGCATTGCGGCATGGACAACAGCAGCGAAGGCGAACTTCGATAAAGTTAACAAACTTCAAAACCAAGCCATGAGAATTATAACAGGTGGCATGAAGTCAACGCCAATTGTAGAACTTGAAAAGATTACAAAACTGCAATCCATGACCGATAGAAGAGACTGCAGAGCCCAGCTGCAGTCAGAGAAACTCCGAAGACTGACGGACCATCCAATGTACCAGAGACTAAACAATTTGGGAAATGGGAAACTAAAGCGGAGAAACTTTGCAGAAATAGCCAAAGCAAAGATGCACGAAGATCCCATAAACGGACTAACAACACCAAAACCCATCACTACTGTACGAAAACCTACCTGGAGGCAGGATATATTTCCAGAGGTGGTAGAAAATATACCAGGTATTGCAAACAAACACTGCCAGACTGAAAAAGAAAGAAGAGACACTACCCTAAGCTTCATAACAAAAAGCTACCCAAGCATGGACTGGACCCATGCATACACCGACGGTTCTGTAACAAACACTACACAGAACGGAAGGGCAGGAGCATTCCTGAACCTACCAAATGGCAGAAAAATAACACTGTCATTCGCTACTGGTAAGTACACAAGCAATTTCAGAGCGGAGGCAGAGGCACTGAGGGCGGCAGTGGAAGAAATGGTGACACACAGTGAAAATGAGAGCCATATAGTCATGCTGACAGATGCTCTCGCCGTAGTCACAGCGCTAAAAAGCCAGAAAAACACTGAGCTTAATGACTTAAGAGCAGCACTCTGCAAACTGTGCCAGCAGTCCGCACCAAAAAGGGTAGTGGTACAGTGGGTTCCGTCACACTGCAACATCCAAGGCAACGAGGAGGCAGACAGACTGGCAAAAGAAGGTGCAAGACTACCACAAACAGATACCAGTATGACGTACGAAGAGTCAAAACGGCTTATCAAAGCCAGATACATGACCAAATGGGAAACCGAACATACTGGTTACACCAAAAACGATGCCTATTACCAGTTGAACCGAAGAGAGCAGGTCGTTGTCTTCAGACTTCGCACTGGCCACAACAGACTGAGGTACCACCTATTCAACAAATTGAAGATAGGGTGTACCGACGAATGCCCGTGCGGTACTGGTAAAATGACCACTGAACATCTGCTGCAGAACTGCCCGACATACGAGGATCAGAGAGAGCAGATGTGGCCATTACCAGTGGAACTGCAAGACAAGCTCTATGGCAGTGGCGAGAGCCTCAGGATGACCGCCGCTTTTTTCGAAAAAATAATGGTTACTGTCTGACTGTGTACGCAGAAGAAGAAGAAGAAGGACTCGCACATCGGTTAAATCACCCTCCAAGAGACTGGCTGTATACAGACTCTGTAGAGTCTTCTAAACAAATTTAAAGACATTAAGTTAAGTTAAGTTAAGTTAAGTTCCAGGGAAGGAAGACTTAACGTCTGGTCAGACAAATTATACTGGTCAGACATGTTATTCAGGGTCAGGCAAAACACACTGGCCATGACCCTCACCTCGGCTTCCTTGTAGCTCTCTCTGTAAACGGCCTGTTTTCATGTCAGAATAGCTAACAAAATTAGAGATCGACGTGATCCATGTAGTAGTGAGTGACACGCAGATGAAGCCAAACATAGCCGAATCGCCTGTAGGACCCCGATCTACCTTCATCAGCACGCTCAGGATGTGAGGAAAGCTACTGGAACCCACCACTTAACGTCCGTTTCAGGGCGCACAAAAGAGTAACCTACTCATTGTGGGCATTCGCAAACAACAAGTACAGTTCGGTTCAGTTAAGTATGAGAATTTTCCATCGCAATCGAAAATGGCGACGGCAACACACTTGTTTATTAACAAGAGACCGGATATGACCGTAGTGTCCAATCCATGCGCGACTGACTATAAATCAGACTGGGCATAATTTGACATCGTTAGTATTTGGACAGGCTTCCATTCTGCCTTTCCGTACAGCTCGCTTTTTCTGCTACGTCACGATGATTCTGTACTGAGATCTAGGCTGAACGTTTGGAGCAAGCATCCCACAATGTGAAACATCAACGAGGAAGTTGATCCTAGATACTTTCAAAGTGTTCTTGTATCGTTTCTTGTGTCTTCATTTCCATTCTCTTCCGGTTGAACGCTTACCTGTCCTATTCTCCCCGTACAACAACTACTTAAGGGAGCGCTTATCATGCGTGCTAGCAGCATACCAAATCGAAATTATCTGAATTCTTCAACAGCGGATGGATGTCCAACTGCTTCGACCCGCTGGGGACTTCAGAATTGGTCACTCTATCCTCCCAGCTGATTCTAAGCAGTATGCGGAAACACCTTATTTGGAAATGACAGTACTCGCCGACATGTCTGCTATAGAATGTCCATACTTTGCATGCATATAGAAGTGCGGTTAATACCCCAACACAATAGACATTGACCTTGGTGTCGGTTCCAATAGACAAAAGCACATCACGGGCGCGACCTAGTCTATTCTCTATTGTATACTTGAATTGGACTGCGTGGACTTCCAAATGTTTTTTTAAGCTGGCATTCAGTATTATTTATGATTTTCATGTATTTGAATATCCCATCGTCTGTAGCAGTGCTTCTCAACATCGGAGCTACCACCCGCTAGTCAGCGATTTTATTTTTCTGATGGACGGTACCAGAATAATTGCATGCTGTATTAAAACACATCAGGAGTGAACAATAGCAGAATACCAAGAAAAGTGAACATTTTGAGTAAATGTGCTTTTTAAATGTGAATACGCTCGGTAAAAAATGTCCTTTTTTTGTGAATACGCTCGGTAAAAAAGGTGCTTCTTTAATGTGAATACCCTCCGTAAAAAATGTGCTTTTTAAATGTGAATACGCTCGGTAAAAAATGTCCTTTTTTTGTGAATACTCTCCGTAAAAAAGGTGCTTTTTTAATGTGAATACGCTTGATAATAAAGGTGCTTCTTTAATGTGAATACGCTCGGTAAAAAAGGTGCTTTTTTAATGTGAATACGCTTGATAATAAAGGTGCTTCTTTAATGTGAATACGCTCGGTAAAAAAGGTGCTTTTTAATGTGAATACGATCGGTAAAAAACAGGACAGTTACCCAAATCTCAAGTCGTAATGTTATAAAAAGGTCGTCAGAATACAAAGGACCAAAAAAGAAAAGAAGAATGCAGACATTCGACAAGAATTGGTCATAAAGGAGAACTGGTTCACCAACTTCATCATGAACAGACAATTAAAATAATTTGGCCGCATCAAAAGACACAACGGTCTTGAGAAAATGGTAATAAAAGGTGCTGGAAAAGAGAGGCAGATCAAGAAAAGATGGCACCAAGATGTCAAGTAATGCTTGGGCATGACTCTGGAGCAGGCTGGAGATTTGGCTATAGATCTAGTTTCTTTCAGACTGGCTGTGGTGTGAGCGACGTTCGGCAACGGACATGTTACATCTATCTTCGGTCCACTTTTGTCGTAAGTGATCTCCTTTTGTTTCATATTTTTATGGCATGTGAAAATCCACTGACCAACCAGATGATAGGGCCACGTACAGAGAGAGACATGCTCAGACAAGTTTACAACCAGTCTTATGTCCATCCCAGCATCTGTTAGCCCCTGGATCGACTATTTTTAGACTGGTAGACCCGCAGCCTGTCAGGCGCCATCGACGCCGCTGCGCTAACCTCATAACCAAGACCTGTTGTTATGGCCACACAGTCCCCTTTTTTGCGACAAATCTCTGTGAGACGAGAATCCCTATAATAATTTGAGTAAATTTTTAACTTGAATTTTGCTCGAACGCCGGCCGTTAGGCCTACTCTTTTCGATTTCCAACTGCTAATGTATTTTTAACGTTCGTTCGGGCACCGTACACGGGTGTCTGATCTCACTACTCAAAGACCAGAGGAAATATTTACCGGATGATCCACGTGAACAAATCCTGGTGTCTCCACCGGGATTTGAACCCGCGACCTCTAGCACCCGACGCGAACACCTTACCTTAAGACCACTGGGTATCCTCATGTTACATGATGATTATAAACATCCAAAATTCACAGACTCGGTGAAAGATCGCGCAGTTTTGTTTAATTTAGATTTTAGTGCACTTGAAGGAGAATTTACTCTCACAAAAGTTATAAAAGTGGGCGTCAGTTATAAAAAAAGTTTGAGAGCACTGGTTCATGCGCACATTTCTTGGTCGCTACTCTACAGCACTCCACTATAAGAGTTACCCATCACATGCGAATATGGTGACAGCGTACGACATGTTTATTTGTATGTGACAGTATATGACTGTACAGTTTAATCCGTGCGAAAATGTACCATCACGAAAGTTGGAAATTGGGCGCCCTGTTAAAAAAATGTGAAGAGCCCTGGTCTAGAGTTACTGTTATTTGCATGTATTTGAATACCCTTTCCTCTAGAGTTACTGTTATTTGCCTGTTTTTGAATACCCCTTTGTCTAGAGTTACTGTTATTTGCATGTCTTTGAATACCCTTTCCTCTAGAGTTACTGTTATTTGCATGTCTTTGAATACCCTTTTCTCTAGAGTTACTGTTTATTGCATGTCTTTGGATACCCTTTCTTCTAGAGATACTGTTATTTTCCTGTCTTTGAATACCCTTTTGTCTAGAGTTACTGTTATTTGCATGTCTTTGAATACCCTTTCCTCTAGAGTTACTGTTATTTGCATGTCTTTGAATACCCCTTTGTCTAGAGTTACTGTTATTTGCATGTCTTTGAATACCCTTTCCTCTAGAGTTACTGTTATTTGCATGTCTTTGAATACCCTTTTCTCTAGAGTTACTGTTATTTGCATGTCTTTGAATACCCTTTCCTCTAGAGTTACTGTTATTTGCATGTCTTTGAATACCCTTTTCTCTAGAGTTACTGTTATCTGCATGTCTTTGAATACCCTTTCCTCTAGAGTTACTGTTATTTGCCTGTCTTTGAATACACTTTTGTCTAGAGTTACTGTTATTTGCATGTCTTTAAATACCCTTTTCTCTAGAGTTACTGTTCTTCCCAAGGAACTATATGTGTCGGGTGTTTTTATCGTGTTGTTGCGAATAAGGTGTCATGTGTAATTCTATAAAATATCCTTTGGACGCTGTACTTGTGTAAAATGTGCGGCATACATGTTATTGTGGAAACGTTGGATTTCTGAACTATTCCCAAGCGGGAATCGCAGCTAACGCATAATACGTGTTTATTAATTCTTGGTCAAAACTGAAGGAGAATGAAAATGTGCACTCTTAAGTGTCCTTAGTTTAGTATGTCAGTGTTACGTGGTTATATAGTTTCTACTGTGTTGATTACTTCTTCCTCTTCTTCTTGTTCATTCGTTCCGAAAAGAACGTTTTTGTTTCATTGTGTGGAAGCTAACAGCAAAGCTGTGATATCGATGCATTTCAGCCCGACACATTCAGTTTGAGCATGGCACATTTTAAAATCCAGATTTGCCTTCCTTCTGCGATTCTTACTCTCGCAGCCGGATTTCAGGGCAGGCACTTGGACCGCAATTGGGCCTGGACAGCTCTGGTTCTCGATGCTTGACGAAAGCTGCCAGATATGGGTCGCTGACTGCTGTTGTCTCGTTTCACTGCTTTTTCATTATTTGATTCCTCTTTTTGCTTCAAGTGGAGAATGTCATCCACTTCAGCTGACGATTTACAGGAAGCATGTATCCGAACATTTTGCACTGACAGTTTCAATCGCAGTGGTTTTACATGTTCAAGTTGCTCGCCAAGTGAACAATTCTCTTTAGCCACATTTTACGACATGCATGAACAGTTACAGTGACTCTATTCTGTACAATCTAAATTAAATCCAAATTAAATCCAAAAATACGATTAACAAAGCACATACACCATTTGACCCTATCATATGATTGTTTAGTTATAAGACGTGTTGTAAGGTTGTCTGAGCATATCTCGGTATGGGACCCTATCATCTGGTTGGTCAGTCCTAAGACTTGGTGTAAGGTTGTCTGAGCATGTCTCAGTATGTGACCCTATCATCTGGTTGGTCAGTCCTAAGACTGGTTGTAAGGTTGTCTGAGAATATCTCTGAATGTGACCCTATCATCTGGTTGGTCAGTCCTAAGACTGATTGTAAGGTTGTCTGAGCATGTCTCTGTATGTAACCCTATCATCTGGTTGGTCAGTCCTAAGACTGGTTCTAAGGTTGTCTGAGCATGTCTCAGTATGTGACCCTATCATCTGGTTGGTCAGTCCTAAGACTGGTTGTAAGGTTGTCTGAGCATGTCTCAGTATGTGACCCTATCATCTGGTTGGTCAGTCCTAAGACTGGTTGTAAGGTTGTCTGAGCATGTCTCAGTATGTGACCCTATCATCTGGTTGGTCAGTCCTCAGACTGGTTGTAAGGTTGTCTGAGCATGTCTCAGTATGTGACCCTATCATCTGGTTAGTCAGTCCTAAGACTGGTTGTAAGGTTGTCTGAGCATGTCTCAGTATGTGGCCCTATCATCTGGTTGGTCAGTCCTAAGAATGGTTGTAAGGTTGTCTGATCATGTCTCAGTATGTGACCCTATCATCTGCTTGGTCAGTCCTTAGACAGGTTGTAAGGTTGTCTGAGCATGTCTCAGTATGTGACCCTATCATCTGGTTGGTCAGTCCTAAGGCTGGTTGTAAGGTTGTCTGAGCATGTCTCTGAATGTGACCCTATCATCTGGTTGGTCAGTCCTAAGACTGGTTGTAAGGTTGTCTGAGCATGTCTCAGTATGTGACCCTATCATCTGGTTGGTCAGTCCTAAGACTGGTTGTAAGGTTGTCTGAGCATGTCTCAGTATGTGGCCCTATCATCTGGTTGGTCAGTCCTAAGACTGATTGTAAGGTTGTCTGAGCATGTCTCAGTATGTGACCCTATCATCTGGTTGGTCAGTCCTAAGGCTGGTTGTAAGGTTGTCTGAGCATGTCTCAGTATGTGACCCTATCATCTGGTTGGTCAGTCCTAAGACTGGTTGTAAGGTTGTCTGAGCATGTCTCAGTATGTGGCCCTATCATCTGGTTGGTCAGTCCTAAGACTGATTGTAAGGTTGTCTGAGCATGTCTCAGTATGTGACCCTATCATCTGGTTGGTCAGTCCTAAGACTGGTTGTAAGGTTGTCTGAGCATGTCTCAGTATGTGACCCTATCATCTGGTTGGTCAGTCCTAAGACTGGTTGTAAGGTTGTCTGAGCATGTCTCAGTATGTGACCCTATCATCTGGTTGGTCAGTCCTAAGACTGGTTGTAAGGTTGTCTGAGCATGTCTCAGTATGTGACCCTATCATCTGGTTGGTCAGTCCTAAGACTGGTTGTAAGGTTGTCTGAGCATGTCTCAGTATGTGACCCTATCATCTGGTTGGTCAGTCCTAAGACTGGTTGTAAAGTTGTCTGAGCATGTCTCAGTATGTGACCCTATCATCTGGTTGGTCAGTCCTAAGGCTGGTTTTAAGGTTGTCTGAGCATGTCTCAGTATGTGGCCCTATCATCTGGTTGGTCAGTCCTAAGAATGGTTGTAAGGTTGTCTGAGCATGTCTCCGTATGTGACCCTATCATCTGGTTGGTCAGTCCTAAGACTGGTTGTAAGGTTGTCTGAGCATGTCTCAGTATGTGGCCCTATCATCTGGTTGGTCAGTCCTAAGAATGGTTGTAAGGTTGTCTGATCATGTCTCAGTATGTGACCCTATCATCTGGTTGGTCAGTCCTTAGACTGGTTGTAAGGTTGTCTGAGCATGTCTCAGTATGTGACCCTATCATCTGGTTGGTCAGTCCTAAGGCTGGTTGTAAGGTTGTCTGAGCATGTCTCTGAATGTGACCCTATCATCTGGTTGGTCAGTCCTAAGACTGATTGTAAGGTTGTCTGAGCATGTCCCAGTATGTGACCCTATCATCTGGTTGGTCAGTCCTAAGACTGGTTGTAAGGTTGTCTGAGCATGTCTCAGTATGTGGCCCTATCATCGGGTTGGTCAGTCCTAAGACTGATTGTAAGGTTGTCTGAGCCTGTCTCAGTATGTGACCCTATCATCTGGTTGGTCAGTCCTAAGACTGGTTGTAAGGTTGTCTGAGCATGTCTCAGTATGTGACCCTATCATCTGGTTGGTCAGTCCTAAGACTGGTTGTAAGGTTGTCTGAGCATGTCTCAGTATGTGACCCTATCATCTGGTTGGTCAGTCCTTATTACTGGTTGTAAGGTTGTCTGAGCATGTCTCAGTATGTGACCCTATCATCTGGTTGGTCAGTCCTAAGACTGGTTGTAAGGTTGTCTGAGCATGTCTCAGTATGTGACCCTATCATCTGGTTGGTCAGTCCTTATTACTGGTTGTAAGGTTGTCTGAGCATGTCTCAGTATGTGACCCTATCATCTGGTTGGTCAGTCCTAAGACTGGTTGTAAGGTTGTCTGAGCATGTCTCAGTATGTGACCCTATCATCTGGTTGGTCAGTCCTAAGACTGGTTGTAAGGTTGTCTGAGCATGTCTCAGTATGTGACCCTATCATCTGGTTGGTCAGTCCTAAGACTGGTTGTAAGGTTGTCTGAGCATGTCTCAGTATGTGACCCTATCATATGGTTGGTCAGTCCTAAGACTGGTTGTAAGGTTGTCTGAGCATGTCTCAGTATGTGACCCTATCATCTGGTTGGTCAGTCCTAAGACTGGTTGTAAGGTTGTCTGAGCATGTCCCTTCAATTGACCATATCCTCTTTGGCTCTATAAATGTTAGCACAGGTGCGTACTTTAAAGTCTCTGCATGCCTGAGATGTAAAGGTGAGTCTTTGTCGTAATTCTCACCTTTTCTCTTGAATTTCGTCCTCTAGTATCTTCTGTTGAAGACTATCGTGTCGCATTTTGTATCTCAGACAACTCAGTCTTTGCTTCTTAATCATTTTCAATATCACAGCGACAAAGAATAACTTTCACAAAATAAATGCAACCCAAAACCAAGGTATTCGTATCATCACTGGAGCTATGAGAACAACACCAATAAATGCAATAGAGAACATCACACGAATCGAAAGTATGAAGACGCGCAAAGACCAAATAACACTCCAGCAGGAGGAGAAATTCAAACGAATGCCTGATCACCCAATATATGACAGGATAAATCGCATGAGAAGAGGGAGATTAAAGAGAAACCACTTCATATTAAAAACAAAAGAATTTGCAAGAGCAGACCAATTCATAAGCCAGGCAGTGGTTAGAGATTTAAAACAGACATCCCAAATCCCACCATGGAAAAAAGTTAAGTCCCCTGAGATGGTAGAAACCATAGAGTGAATAGGAAAAAGGGGAACTCATACAGATTCAGAAAGGAAATTTATCACAGAAGAATGTCTTAGGAGAGTATACCCACCAGAAATATGGACACACATATATACATATGGCTCATCTAACAAAGCCACATCCAATGGAGGTGGAGGGGTCTATTACAGACTAAGGAATGGAGAAGAAAAAACTCGAGTTTTAACTACGGGAACATATTCCAGTAATTTCCATGCATAAGTAGGGGCACTGAAGGCCGCAGCTGAGCTTGTAATCCAAGATAAATATATCCACCAAGAAAACAAACATAGTATTCCTGACTGATGCCGCGTCAGTAATAGCAGCGCTAAAACAACACAAAGATGAAGATCTCGAGCAATGTATGTTCTCCCTGACACAGCACTCAGCAGAACACCCAAGGTTGGTCATACAGTGGATGCCATCCCACAGCATTATTGGAGGCAATGAAGCTGCAGACGAACTAGCAAAGAGTGGAGGAGCATCCCCACAAACAGACCTGAGTATCACATATAATGAGGCCAAGACTATAATTAAAGCCAACTTCAGGGTAAAATGGGCTGATCAACACCCCGACTTACGAAAAGAAGACAGCTACTATAACTTAACTAGAGAAGAGCAAGTCATCATCTTCAGACTGAGAACTGGGCATAACAGACTCAAGAGTCATCTTTACAACAAAATGAATATTGGAACAGATGACAGGTGTCCATGTGGGGAGCATATCATGACTGTGGAACACATCCTGCAAAGCTGCACGCTCACGCAGGAAAAGAGAGAACAATGCTGGTCTCGTGAGACAGATATGAGAAAGAAGCTGTATGGAGATGAAACAGCCTTACAAACAACGGTGTCCTTTGTAAGAGAAACCGGAACCTTGATCTGAGGATGAACGAAGAAGAAGAAGAAGAATTTCCAATATGTGTTTTATTGACACTACCGCAGTGAGTACATTCTCATTGGTTCACCTTCTGCCAAACTCACTCTTTCCATTCTTCGACAACCACATTTCAAACGCTTCCAAACTTGAGCTTTTGTACAGATTCTTTACTAGTGTGGCATGTCAATATGTCAAACGAGATCAAGATGCTGAGCAGCGCATGAGCTGCAGCGGTCAGCGACTCATAGCTGACTGCTACCGTCATGGCCAGCGAACCAGACCTGCCAAGACCCTTCTACACCTCCACGCGGTTATCCTGTATAACAGGCTGCAACAGAGTAGACTGGCTAAGGAGAAGGGATCGAAGAGGGAATGCTCACCCGGTACTAAAAAATGCTTGCTGAAGCCGGATGTGTTGGACCGAAAGGTGCAAATATCGTATTCAAGCTGTAAACTACAACACAACGCATTCCGTTCTCTGGACTACATTCTGCTACTTAAGCCCTTTCAGGGTTTGGTAAAGGGAGATTGAGAGCGAACAAAGCCAAGCCAAGCCAAGCTAAGCCAAGCCTACCAAGCCAAGCCTGCCAAGCCATATATGTCAAACAAAGATGTATCTTGAACAGGTCATTCCAAAACTTGTACCTAAAAAATGTAGTTTTTCAAATATTGACTTGTAATCACATTGAGATCATCAACTTCAAGTCGTCTTAGGACAGGCACACTCGCTCATTGTTTCAATATCACGAACTACCCCGAAGTAAACATTGAAGATGACGCAGATGAAGAAATCGATATGAGCGATGATCATTTTCATAGATTAAAATCGACAATGAATGTTGACCAACTTGATCTCTTCAATTTCATTGCAAGAAATCAATCAATCACAGCCCGTCATTTCTCTCAGTGCGCAGACCATTGATAACAATCCTCCAGCATGAACGGTCCTTCACTGCTCCTTCTGTAACTTTTTAATGTAATCATTTAATCTTAGTTCCTTCTGTAACTTTTTAATGTAATCATTTAATCTTAGTTCCTTCTGTAACTTTTTAATGTAATCATTTAATCTTAGTTCCTTCTGCCTCTCTCCAAGTGTAATCATTTAATCTTAGTTCCTTCTCAAATTCTCTTCCTCCATATTATTTTGTGGGTCTACCTCTTTCTTTTCCTCCTCCTCAGGGTTCCATGAAAGAGCCTGTCTAGCTATATTTGACGGTGTCGTCCGTAGCGTATGTTCTATCCAACCCCATTTTCTTCGCTTAATCTGTTGTCCCAGCGGCTGTTTTTGGCTCCTTTCCCGCGAGTCTTCCTTGCTCACTGTGTTCTGCTATGTTATGCTTATTATCCTTCGTAGACATCTGTTAATGAACGTCTGGAGTCCTTGTTGTATGGCCTTGATCGTTCTCCTGTCTCCGCCCCAAACACCAGCACCAACTTGACATTTGCGTTGAATAATCTAACCTTGGTGAATCTTGATTTCTCTGGATCTTAATATGCCGAATTCTGTCAAGAATGCCCCTCTTGTCTTTCCAATTCCGATCAATACATCCACAGCTGCACCTCCTGATGTGTGTCTTGTGCTGCCCAAATAGGTAAAGGTATCCACGTCTTCCTACTACTTTCCCTCCAGCACGATTGTCTCTTTGTTGAAACTGTTGATTTCAAGATGCTTGGTTTTCTTTTTGTTAGTATTCAGTCTCGATTTGAGTGATAGTTTTGTCACCTTTCACCTCTCACCCCATTTCTTTATTACGAGAAATACACGTGATAATATCTAAACTCTGCAAATGTAAGCATCAAACATTTTATAAACAGCAAAAACACCAATTAAGCAACAACAAAAAACACACCAAAACACCAAAAAACCAAACACATCAAAACACCCCAAAAATTACCAAACTACAATTCCCAACAACAACAAAATACACCAAAACACCAATTCACCAAAATAAAACAAACACGCAAAAACACCAATTCACATAACAAACACCAAACAATAAATAATTTCACTGCTGCAGGGACAAATACCAAAACAGATCATGTCTTAGTAAAAATTAAAAGCTTCTACCGAAAAATTGTGTATGTGTAATATTTACTTGTTTTTATTCTTTCTTCAGACTGTACAGGGAGCCACATTTGTGCCGATAAACCCTGGGCCAAAAGCGCAAGGAAAGGCACTGACCCAGATTATTGGCCAGTATAACATGAAGCACGCGACTGTGATAATAGAGAACAGCAAATATGCTGACACGTTCCTGAACGGGGTGCGCCAGGTTGTACACATTCGCAAACAGGACATATTCAACGTGCTGGCTGTAGATGCCAATATTGGGTAGGTGATGTTTTGTTTCTGGAAGTTGTGGTTGATTTTGGGTAGGTGATGTTTTGTTTCTGGAAGTTGTGGTTGATTTTGGGTAGGTGATGTTTTGTTTCTGGAAGTTGTGGTTGATTTTGGGTAGGTGATGTTTTGTTTCTGGAAGTTGTGGTTGGTTTTGGGTAGGTGATGTTTTGTTTCTGGAAGTTGTTGTGGTTGGTTTTGGGTAGGTGATGTTTTGTTTCTGGAAGTTGTGGTTGATTTTGGGTAGGTGATGTTTTGTTTCTGGAAGTTGTGGTTGATTTTGGGTAGGTGATGTTTTGTTTCTGGAAGTTGTTGTGGTTGGTTTTGGGTAGGTGATGTTTTGTTTCTGGAAGTTGTGGTTGATTTTGGGTAGGTGATGTTTTGTTTCTGGAAGTTGTTGTGGTTGGTTTTGGGTAGGTGATGTTTTGGGGTTGTGATTGTTGTAGTGCTCAATGATGGTAGTTGGGGTGCTGGGTGGTTCGACTATATTGATGAAGACGGGGGTGATTGTGAGGAGGAAGGTGGTGGTGGTGGTGATGGGGGTGATGATGGAAGCGAAAACGGTGGTGGTGACAAAAATGGTGTAGGGGGCGCGGGTGGTGACGAAGATGGTGGTAATGATGACGATTGACGAAGATGATGGTGGGGAGAGGGGATGAAGATGATGTTGGTTGTGAGGATAATTGGGGTGAAGATGATGGTGGTGAGTGTAACGAAGATGGTGGGGGTGACGAAGCTGATGGAGATGATGATGGTGATGATGGGGATGATGGTGATGATGGGGATGAAGATGTTGGTGGTTATGATGGAAGTGAAAATGGTTGTGGTAGGGGTGGTGAAAAAGGTGGTGGTGGTGGTGGGGATGATGAAGATGGTGGTAATGATGATGATCGACGAAGATGATGTTGGAGATGGTGCGGATAAAGATGATGTTGGTTGAGATGATAATGGGGGTTAAGATGATGGCGGTGAGGGTAACGAAGATGGTGGTGGTGACGTAAGTGATGGTGATGATGATGATAATGGTGAAGAAGAGGGTGGGGGTAGTAGTGATGGTAACACAAATTATGGTGGTGGTGGTGGTAGAGATAGTGACAAAGATTATGACGGGGATGAAGATGTTAGTGATGGCAGTGGTATGGGGAGGGTGGCGAATATGGTGGTGGTTATGGTGATGGTTACGGATATGGTAACGCTTATTGTTATGGTGACGAATATGGTAGTGGTTACGGTGATGGTGATGGGGGCGAAGATGATGGTGGTAGCAGTGATGGTGGCGAATATGGTAACGCTTATTGTGATGGTGACGAAAATGGTGGTGGTTATGGTGATGGTGACGGATATGGTAACGCTTATTGTGATGGTGACGAATATGGTGGTGGTTATGGTGATGGTGACGGATATGGTAACGCTTATTGTGATGGTGACGAATATGGTGGTGGTTATGGTGATGGTGACGGATATGATAGTGATTATGGTGATGGTGGTGAAGGTTATGATTATTGTGATGGGGGTGGAGATAATCATGAAGTTGATGATAGAGGTAGGGAAGGAAGGTAGGATGGTAACAAATATGAGGGCGATGGTAATGATGACGAAGGTGATGTGATGATGGTGGTGATCCTATGGGAGGTGATGTGATGGTAGTAGTGATGAAGACGAAGATGATGATAAAGGCTCTGATGATTTGATCTTTAAGAATGTAGTGATGGTGGTCATTGCATGATGTTGATGGTTGGATATATTTATAATTGGTGGTAGTGGTGTGATGATGATGGAGACGATGACTTGATAATGTTAAAGACGGGGATGGTTCGGTATTGATTAGGATGGTGGTTCTGGTGGCGATGTTACTGATAGTGGTAATGACTAGCCGTTTGTGTTCTGCGATGGTATTAATATTGGAAATTGTTGATGTAATAATGAGCTAATTATAAGATGTACCTTATCTTGCCTTTCTTATGTGTGCGTGTGTGTGTGTGTGTGTGTGTGTATGTTGGATATAGATTAGATAATGGAGTCATCAAACAATGAAAAGAGAATCGGTATTCAGTGGACACTTTCCTCGGTATTAGAGGACCTGGACTACGCAGAAGATCTGGTATTTATGTCACACTGTTATAGCCAAATATAACGGACATTTGAAAGGGTGGAAGAACAATCAGAAAGAAAGACAGAAAGAAAGAAAGAAAGAAAGAAAGAAAGAAAGAAAGAAAGAAATAAAGAAAGAAAGAGGACTAGTAAGGAAATGACTAAACTTGTAAGTAAGGAAGCTACATTAGACCAGACAAGGGACAGACTATCGTTGCTTCAGACCATCTGCTATTTATTGAGTATCACTCCGATTTCGTTTATCAACAGTTTTATTGTGTCTAGGTGTGATAGGAATACAAACTCATTCTTCTTGTGCTTCTTATTGTTCTTCTTTTTATTCGTCTTCTTCTTCTTTTTCTTTCGTTCTCTTCTTCCTCTTCTTCTACTCTATATCCTCTTAAAAAGAATAAGATAAACATTTATATGGTTGGTGTTGTTTTTCGTGTTGTTGTTGTTGTTGTTGTTCTTGTTGCTGTTGTTGTTGATGATATTCTGGTTCGAATCATTCGTGCTGATTTGAGTTAACATTTGCCAATTCTTTGGGAGAGGGTTACAAAGACTTTACTAACATACAAATGGCGTACTTTAAAAGATCCTCCAAGCTGTAGTCCAATGTAAGGCTCTTCAGTAAGCTCGAACTATGGGAATTGCAGTATAGATCCCCGTATCTATGGCCAGACCACTGTGACATAACCTGTTTCCAGGACTACGATCCAGGGCGTGAAGTGAGTTCTTGATCAGTATGTTTCACCTGACCCTGATTACTCATCACTCCCGCAATAATTAGATACAAATTCGCCAAACGAACGATAACAACACGCGAAACGCGATGCTTGGGAAATGTTGCCAGGTTCAATAAAAGAGATAGAGCAGCAGTTCTCAATCTGTGGTCCTTGGACCCCCGGTGGTTATAGAAATTCTCTCAAGGGATCCACAAAAGTTTTAATAAACTTTCAGAGCTTTGACATTTCAAATCAAAAGATAAATATCCAGTTATTAAAAAATAGAAACAGAAAAAGGGCAAATGCGGCAGAAGTCAATTTAGACAACGTTCACACAATTAGATAAATGCCAATAACAAAGACACCAGGGTGGGAATTTGAGCCGGTGATGCATTTAACAGGATATCACAGCAGGACTGTCGTCTGTGACCACAGACTCCTGAAAACACCGCCACTGAGACGAATATCAAAGGATTGTTTATATTACCAATCCATTATTCATAGAAATCGTTTGAATATAAATGTGACATTTTGACCCCGATATAATATGGGGTGTTAGTGAAATGCAGGGTTAGCATTCTGGAATAGGTCCCTCTTCTACGTCTCTGAGGGTTTCAATTATCATAAGAGAGCACAGATTCTCAAGTAACGGTTAAATTAATTCAGAAGCAGTAAGCCGAATCCCGAACATTAAGGGACATAATCTGTCACCTGTTCTAAAAATAGTAAACCAGTTAGGGAATACCAGTCTATTTTGTGGCTATGGGCTGTGGGGTAAAAGCGCGCTAATTACCGTTTCCTAGCTACCGATTGACATGATGCCTACGCTGTGTGAATCTCCGTTCAATCAGCTTTGCCACTTCGCGCGTTTGCTAACCTGTCACGACGCTTAAACAAAAATGGCCATTACAATTTCTAATTTATTTCCCATCTATTTTACGCAAAGGGTCGTCTTCTCTAATTCTTCACAAAACTGTTGGGATAGCTCAACATATCATGTCTATTCTAAGGCTTCGCTTTTCTTCAGAAGGATACATATTCAATCAATGTAACTTAATTTAAAGTGAACATTAATGAGCATCGCGCCCCCTCACACTGTGAACACTATAAAGGTTTATTACAATGTTATTTAACAACAAGTGATACTTTCCTAGATCGCGTTAAAATGAATATATACTGACAATAAATTAGTAGTGTTATTTGCAGATGGGAATAATTAATTCTTCTTCGTCTTCTTCATCGTACGCTGTTTATAGCGATATTTACGTTGCACTGTTTTATTTTGTTAAGCCTGTGGCTCAGTGCATCCGATTTCAATAGGCGTTTATGTAGGGATGCCCTCCTTAGCCTTTGGCTGTCCCCAGCCTAACTGCAAGGCAGCAGTTGTTTTTGGTCAGAGTTGTCTCTCTTAGGGAAGTTGTCTTGCAGGACTATCGAGTCTTCCCCACTCGTGTCTATAGGGTTTGGCAATGATATGATATGATGGACTATGTACTAGTTTGTACAATCCCGCAGGAAAGGACAAAACAGATCCAAATGGATACCGGCCCATAAGCCTACTGAGCTGTGTCGGCAAGCTGATGGAACGGATGATAAACACCAGACTGATGTGGCATCTGGAAGAAAAACGAATACTAATTCCACAGCAAGCCGGCTTTAGACAGCACAGATCCACTGAGGACCAGGTCATCCTCATAGCCCAGGAGATAGAAGATGCCTACCAGGCACAGAAACACACAGTAGCTGTTTGGGTGGATCTGGAAAAGGCATTTGACAAAGTCTGGAAGGATGGACTTAGAGTCAAGCTAAGAAGAAGTGATGTCTGTGGGAAGATGTACAAGTGGATCAACCACTACCTCAAACAAAGAACAGCCAGAGTCCAAGTACAAGGGCAGATGAGCAAAAAGGTGACACTCGAGCAGGGAGTACCCCAAGGGGGAGTATTGTCACCCACACTCTTCCTGGTATATATAAACGATATTAAAGAGAATATACCAAGAAGAGTCCATAGCTCAATGTTTGCAGACGATCTGGCTATGTGGACCTCTGAAAAGAATCTCACCATAGCAAGAAATCGGATGCAGACGGCCCTAACATCGCTGGAAGAGTGGGCGAACTCATGGCTGGTCAAAATAAACGAGGAGAAAACCACGTGCACAATATTCTCGCTCTCATTAAAACCCCAAAGTACCAAATTAAGTCTAAATGGCAAAATCCTGCAGCCAAACGTCAACCCAACCTATCTGGGAGTCACATTTGATCGGCGCATGACATGGAAAAGTCAGATTGAGAGAAACCGAATGAAAGCCAGAGAAAGAATGGCAATCATGAGGAAACTTGCTGGCATAAGCTGGGGAGCAGACGAAGGCATACTAAAGAAACTGTACACTGGAAGAGTGAGACCAGTTCTCGAGTATGGCATTGCGGCAGGGACAACAGCAGCGAAGGCGAACTTCGATAAAGTTAACAAACTTCAAAACCAAGCCATGAGAATTATAACAGGTGGTATGAAGTCAACGCCAATTGTAGAACTTGAAAAGATTACAAAACTGCAATCCATGACCGATAGAAGAGACTGCAGAGCCCAGCTGCAGTCAGAGAAACTCCGAAGACTGACGGACCATCCAATGTACCAGAGACTAAACAATTTGGGAAATGGGAAACTAAAGCGGAGAAACTTTGCAGAAATAGCCAAAGCAAAGATGCACGAAGATCCCATAAACGCACTAACAACACCAAAACCCATCACTACTGTACGAAAACCTACTTGGAGGCAGGATATATTTCCAGAGGTGGTAGAAAATATACCAGGTATTGCAAACAAAAACTGCCAGACTGAAAAAGAAAGGAGAGACACTACCCTAAGCTTCATAACGAAAAGCTACCCAAGCATGGACTGGACCCATGCATACACCGACGGTTCTGTAACAAACACTACACAGAACGGAGGGGCAGGAGCATTCCTGAACCTACCAAATGGCAGAAAAATAACACTGTCATTCGCTACTGGTAAGTACACAAGCAATTTCAGAGCGGAGGCAGAGGCACTGAGGGCGGCAGTGGAAGAAATGGTGACACACAGTGAAAATGAGAGCCACATAGTCCTGCTGACAGATGCTCTCGCCGTAGTCACAGCGCTAAAAAGCCAGAAAAACACTGAGCTTAATGACTTAAGAGCAGCACTCTGCAAACTGTGCCAGCAGTCCGCACCAAAAAGTGTAGTGGTACAGTGGGTTCCGTCACACTGCAACATCCAAGGCAACGAGGAGGCAGGCAGACTGGCAAAAGAAGGTGCAAGACTACCACAAACAGATACCAGTATGACGTACGAAGAGTCAAAACGGCTTATCAAAGCCAGATACATGACCAAATGGGAAACCGAACATACTGGTTACACCAAAAACTATGCCTATTACCAGTTGAACCGAAGAGAGCAGGTCGTTGTCTTCAGACTTCGCACTGGCCACAACAGACTGAGGTACCACCTATTCAACAAATTGAAGATAGGGTGTACCGACGAATGCCCGTGCGGTACTGGTAAAATGACCACTGAACATCTGCTGCAGAACTGCCCGACATACGAGGATCAGAGAGAGCAGATGTGGCCATTGCCAGTGGAACTGCAAGACAAGCTCTATGGCAGTGGCGAGAGCCTCAGGATGACCGCCGCTTTTTTCGAAAAAATAATGGTTACTGTCTGACTGTGTACGCAGAAGAAGAAGAAGTACAATCCGGAAGAGAGGCAGTCCAGTGTGACTGTGTCTCAGGATCGTCCCGTCCTGTCAGGAACGTAGCATGTGCATGTGAGTGAGGTATCTCTTTGCTTCCTTTATTTTCTCGGCTCATCTGCAGTGATTGTACGCCTAGCATTCTCCGCCACCTGGGAGGTTGTCATAAAAGGGCAGGGTGCAATGTCCGCTGGACTGCATCTCTTCTGCGTCCATTGGGATGACTGATAGCAGACAGAGGTAAAGAGCAAGGCAGGAGTGCATTTAACCAGGTGCATTTCTTCGGCTTCACCGGGCTGGGCTGAGACGTGAGCCCCAAGGTCCCAGCCATGTCGTAGCCTCCCATCACAGCGGTGCTGAGATTTAGGGCGGGATTCTGGCTTAGAGGCGTTCGGCCGTAGTCCCTCAGATTGTAGCTTCGCACCATTGGCTTATCAGTCAAGCACGTGGACCAAATGTCAGCGACCTGCGATTTCTCTCGAAGGAGTGCATTTGACCAGGGGACAAGCCTGGTCATGGCACGGAGATGTTGTTGGCTTATGGGCCTAGTACGTGGACAAATGTAAGTGACTCCTCTCGAATTGAGCAGGATTACCGTAGCAACGCCCTATCATTATCTAGGGTAAGACTGACCTGTCTTCCGAGGGTCTAATATCAGCACCCGTTTATGATTAGACACAACGAATCAATAGAGGGCTTTATAGTCAGTAAATGACCAAGTGTCTGCAACCTGCGATTTCTCTAGGGCTGAGCAGGATTACCGTAGCAACGCTCTTTCATTTAGAGGGTAAAACTGACCTGTCTTTCGTGGGTTAATTCCAGTACACGTTCCCTATTAGACCCATTGAAAGTGCTCTCAGTCTATCAGTCATTTTACAGTGTTGGCGTATTGAGTCAAACTAAGCCGCACGCTCCACTCATGGTGGTGCCCTTCCGTCAATTCCTTTATCGAACACTGACAGCAGGCCAATCGAGCCACAGAGAGCTTAGCCCCAGATTTCAGTGGGTCTAATACCAGCACACGTTCCCTATTATACCCAAAGAGAGTGCTCTCAATCTGTTAGTCATTTTACAGTGTTGGCGTGTAGAGTCAAGTTAAGCCGCAGGCTCCACTCATGGTGGTGCCCTTCCGTCAATTCCTTTATCGAACACTGAGTGCAGGCCAATCGAGCCACAGGGAGCTTAGCCCCAGATTTCCTAGGGTCTAAATCCAGCACCAGTTCCATATTATACCCTACGGAAGTGCTCTCGGCCTGTCAATCATTTCAGTGTTGGCCGTGTTGAGTCAAATTAAGCCGCAGGCTCCACTCCTGGTGGTGCCCTTCCGTCAATTCCTTTAAGTTTCAGCTTTGCAAACATACTTCCCCCTGAACCAAAACACTTTGGTTTCCCGGAAGCTGCCCGCAGAGTCATCGAAGCAACTCCTGCGCATCACTAGTCGGCATCGTTTATGGTCAGAACTACGACGGTATCTGATAGTCTTCGCGCCTCTGACTTTCGTTCTTGAGTAATGAAAACATTCTTGACAAATGCTTTTGCAGTAGCTCGTCTTGCGGCGATCCAAGAATTTCACCTGTAACGCCGCAATACGAATGCCCCCGTCTGTCCCTGTTAATCATTACCTCCAGTTCCGAAAACCAACCAAATAGAACCGAGGTCCTATTCCATTATTCCATGCACCATTATTCAGGCAGCCGAGGCCTGCTTTGAACACTCTAATTTTTTCAAAGTAAACGCGCCGGCCACCCAGGGCGTTCAGCGAAGAGCACCCGTGGGAGAGAGCCGGCAGACGGTAGGGCAGGAGACAACGGGCAGTGAACCGGCGCGAGCCGGACCGCCCGCCTGCGCATGAGATCCAACTACGAGCTTTTTCTTCTTCTTCTTCGTCCGCAGTCAGACAGTAACCATTATTTTTTCGAAAAAAGCGGCGGTCATCCTGAGGCTGTCGCCACTGCCATAGAGCTTGTCTTGCAGTTCCACTGGTGATGGCCACATCTGCTCTCTCTGATCCTCGTATGTCGGGCAGTTCTGCAGCTGGTGTTCAGCGGTCATTTTACCAGTACCGCACGGGCATTCGTCGGTACCACCTATTTCAGTTTGTTGAATAGGTGGTACCTCAGTCTAATGTGGCCAGTGCGAAGTCTGAAGACAACGACCTGCTCTCTTCGGTTCAACTGGTAATAGGCATCGTTTTTGGTGTAACTAGTATGTTCGGTTTCCCATTTGGTCATGTATTTGGCTTTGATAAGCCGTTTTGACTCTTCGTACGTCTTACTAGTATCTGTTTGTGGTAGTCTTCCACCTTCTTTTGCCAGTCTGTCTGCCTCCTCGTTGCCTTGGATGTTGCAGTGTGATGGGACCCACTGTACCACTACCCTTTTTGGTGCGGACTGCTGGCACAGTTTGCAGAGTGCTGCTCTTAAGTCATTAAGCTCAGTGTTTTTCTGGCTTTTTAGCGCTGTGACTACGGCGAGAGCATCTGTAAGCAGGACTATATGGCTTTCATTTTCATTGTGTGTCCCCATTTCTTCCGCTGCCGCCCTCAGTGCCTCTGCCTCCACTTTGAAATTGCTTGTGTACTTACCAGTAGCGAATGACAGTGTTATTTGTCTGCCATTTGGTAGGTTCAGGAATGCTCCTGCCCCTCCGTTCTGTGTAGTGTTTGTTACAGAACCGTCGGTGTATGCATGGGTCCAGTCCATGCTTGGGTAGTTTTTCGATATGAAGCTTAGGGTAGTATCTCTCCTTTCTTTTTCAGTCTGGCAGTTTTTTGTTTCCAATACCTGGTATATTTTCTACCACCTCTGGAAATATATCCTGCCTCCAGGTCAACTACGAGCTTTTTAACTGCAACATCTTTAATATACGCTATTGGAGCTAGAATTACCGCGGCTGCTGGCACCAGACTTGCCCTCCAATAGATCTTCGTTAAAGGGTTTAAAGTGTACTTATTCCGATTACGGGGCCTCGAAAGAGTCCCGTATTGTTTTTTTTCGTCACTACCTCCCCGTGCCAGGAGTGGGTAAGTTGCGCGCCTGCTGCCTTTCTTGGATGTGGTAGCCGTTTCTCATGCTCCCTCTCCGGAATCGAACCATGATTCCCCGTTACCCGTTACAAACATGGTAGGCATGTCACGTACCATCGACATTTGATAGGGCAGACATTTGAAAAATGCGTCGCCGGCACATGAGGCCATGCGATCAGCACAAAGTTATCCAGAGTCACCAGTGGGAACGCCGCAACCCCGCGAGGGGAAACGACGATTGGTTTTGAACTAATAAAAGCGCTCTTTCCGCGAGGGTCGGAGCTTGGTAAGCATGTATTAGCTCTAGAATTGCCACAGTTATCCAAGTAGGATCGTGTCATCTAAGGAACCTCAACTGATTTAATGAGCCATTCGCGGTTTCACCGTGAGACAGTGTGAACGTAGACATGCAGGGCTTAATCTTTGAGACAAGCATATGACTACTGGCAGGATCAACCAGATATCTGTCGGAGACGTACGAACCACACACACCGGTCGGCGGAGGACGGTTGTGTAAAAAGCCTCACTGGGACGGCCGCAGGGACCGACTGACGGACGGACGGACGGTTGTTCCCCCCGTGCCTCAGTCCGTCGACCTAGGACTGCCTGACAGGGGCCTCTACACACACCAGACGACCGACCGACCGGGCTCGCTCGGGGAGGGATGGCAGCGCTCTGTGCAGAACGGATCCCAACGGCCCCGGCGATGAATTTCACTGGGACTGGAGACAATTTTCGCCTTCCGGCCTGCCCTTCTCCCGAAGGTTGGTCGGGCTAGGACAGCGCCTTCAGGCTGTATTATAATTAATTCAAATTAGATGGTAGGAGAAAGATTTATTTTCTTTTTGTTATGTTTTCTCGTTTATTACCAACACATTTATGTTAACATTTTCAATTGCAGACATTGTTTACTATTGTAGACACGCAGATAATTTATTCCCCAACATTTTCATGTATGAAAACTTGTGGAACTCACGGCAGCAAAAGATATATAAAGGAGGTTCACGATAACGAAAAGATTATGAACCGCTGAAAATGAATAAAAAAACATAAAGATCCCAAGAGAAAGAGAATTAGCTCGACAGTCAAGCAATGCAGCTGTCCTAGAAAAGATAGCTCTGACAACAAACATCTGCTGTCTTACAGGTAGGCTAGGGACAATCATTGCCAGAGAAGCAACCCTTAATAAACTCATACGAAAGACAATTTAGCACTCCAGCAACATAACCCGGCTCAAAAATACAGACATGACTTTGTTTGAACAATTGATGTAGATGCATGTCGAACAGCCCAACCCGTCTGTAAACACAGACACAAACATGACTTTCTTGAAAACATTGATATAGATGTCTGATGGGTAACAAGTGTTACGGGTTATCACCCTTACACTAATTAATTGTCCCTGAATTATTTCCATTCTAAAAAAACTAATATTTTCCACATAAAAGCGTATTTCTTAAGAACTTAAAATCAATTAATGAATTTTATTGCATAACTTGATACGATTACACAAATACAACTCTAGGCTATCATTATCAAAGCATAGCTGCCTCTAGCAAGATGATCTCTCTGATGTAATCAATCATCAGCATCGTAATTCATAGCATATTAATATAATTATTAGCAATGATCTTGTTTCTTTTTCCTCGTCTTTCGTAACGTGTCTGTGACTTCTGATGTTCTGGTGGCTTCGTTGGTTCAGGTTTCACTGAGGAATACAATTCGTACTTTAGGAATACGATTCCTGGTGCCTTTTGCCTGCATCGTTTCAATCTTCAAGAAAATGCCCTCTAGTGTTTTGTAAACACGTTTTTTGACACAAGATTCAGAATATCGATCTCTTGTGTTTTCAAACAAGTTTTTTTTTCTTTCACTCTGGGAGAATAATCTCTGGTGTTTGCCAGTTCTCTCCCTCCCCCACTCTCTCCCTCCCTCTCTCTCCCTACCTCTACATTCCTCTCTCTCTCTCTTTCCTTCCCTCTCTTTCCCTCTCTCTTCCGCTCTGTCTCTCTTTCTCTCTCTCCCTCTCTCTCTTCCTCCCTCCCTCTCTCTCCAGCTCTCTCTCACCCTTCCTCTCTCTCTCCCCCTTTCTCGCTTCCTATCGCTCTCCCCCTCCCTCCCTCTTTCTCTCTCTCTCACTCTCTCTCTTTCTCTCTCTCTCTCTCTTTGTAAACGTTCTCTATTGTTCTACAAAGACCTTTTCTGACCTGTGCCATCGTTGGGCTACGACCAACATTCGACATATACTTTCTAGAGTCAGTCCATCAGTGTCAGATAGAGATAATCGGATGCATGCCTCAGCTTCACATATGTTTTGACCTCTCTTAGTTCTGGCAGGCTTCCCAAAATTGTCACTAGTTAACGCATCGAACTCTTCGAGCACTTTGGGTCTGTCTTTCTGCTAATTAAACATAGTGGCAATGATGTGATAGTCAAACTGTATAAAAGCATTAGTTAGACCTAGATTGGTTTACAGGTTTACCGTTTACAGGTCCTTATCGTAGAGGGGATATACACACGCTGGAAAGGATACAACGAAGAGCGACAAAGCTGAAAAGGGAATTCCAGAATTATAGTTATGAGGAAAGACTTAATACATGTTGATAAGATAGTTAACCGAAAGGATACATTAGACTACAACACTAATTTTCAAAATACAACCACCTACAGGAACAAGAGGGCATAGCTACACATTAACTAATGAAAGGTCCAGATTAAATATGAGAAAAACACGTTTTTGTCAGAGAGTGGTTATTGCTTGGAATGCATTGCCACGAGAAATAGTGTAGCCAGAGTCAATTAATGCATTCAAGAATAGAATGTACGCGCAAAGTTTTTCAATCAAGGAAATTGTTTTTTAAACTGGCTATATACAGACTCAGCAGAGCCTTCTAAACCAGTATAAGGATCTTAAGATAAGTTAAGAAGAAAATGCCGTCTTCCTGACGTGGTTACCAATGACAGCTAAACACGGCATTTTATTAAACTTTCTTACAACATGGACAGTTCCTTACTGCCTTCGCGATCGCCCACCCATAATCCAGAGCTCAATTTCTGGACTTCCCCTTTCCATCAAAAACCTCGACTACCCACCCATAAACCAGAGCTAAATTTCTGGGCTTCCCCTTTCCATCAAAAACCTCGACTACCCACCCATAAACCAGAGCTCAATTTCTGGGCTTCCCCTTTCCATCAAAAACCTCGACTACCCACCCATAAACCAGAGCTCAATTTCTGGGCTTCCCCTTTCCATCAAAGACCGACTACCCACTCTCTTGAGCCTAACCCCATCATCATACTAATTTATTTGGAACAGGCCAAGTTGACAACCCATGATCACGTGTTTTCCTCTCACTAAAAGGTGTTATAACCTGTCACAGTCATATTACTGCCTGAGTATCGTTAGTTCTGGTTGTGCTGTCTCCCCTACTTTTCCTCCTGACGACCATAAATTGGAACCACTTCCCACAGTTTCAGCTGGAAGTCCTAGAATAATTCCCGAGTCCCATGTGAGGTTAACATGTCCTTCCTTTAGATCAACTGTAATAAACTCTTCAAAATAAGAGTCGATAATAAAAGACGGTCATTATCGTCCGTTACGTAGTCAACTTTCCTTTGACTTGTCTTTGGAAAATGAAAAGCTACATTACGAAGAAGGTCAGGCTTTATTCCAAAAGACTGAGATACAGCAAAACTCTGTCTCAATGTTGGGTTAGTCATTGTTTCTCATTCCTTCGTACGCTTCCTTCCTGTCTGGCTTCGAGCAACTTATTTAATATATTTTCTTCTCTAGTGAGTCGGCATAAAGACAGTTCCAATCTGCATTCATGACCCGGACAATTTTTTAAAATCATGCATTAAGTCACACAAGGAAGAAAAAGTATTAACAGGCAAATAATTTATTGGTTTAGACATTTATTGTCATCATTCCCTTTGTTTCCTAAGACATAATACTTTATACTGCGTTTTGCATCTTATGGTCCAGTGCAGCCGACTTTGCACGAATTTTTATCATTGAGTTTCCTTGCGGATTCATTAATTTCAACACGTGTGAATTGCTGATGAAGCTTCACCTGATCGTCTTGTTGAAATTGCAACAGGTGCCTCTATACGGCGGGTGAGGGAGATTATGTAGCAGGGTCAAGGTTTTCACTGGGGTTTTTCTATCTAGAATGTTACCACGTGCATCCACATCATTCGCGACCACGCACAGCAAATAACAGAGCACGCTGCAGATGGCAGATTTATTACATCATATTCATACAACAACTATTAAAGTTAGTGCAATGAGATTATAATCAATACAAGAAATACATCTTAACTAAATAGATGCGCGGAGGTCATTTGATTAAGCTATTGAATGTTGCTCCAGACTACCCCAAGCCAGTTCTAGTGGCACACTCCTTTCCCCTTATCTGCACCCTCATCACACTCTCCTCACATTCGTATTCTGTGCATTCACTCATTCTGATATCCCTTCAGGTGGGCGATCTTGACATAATACATTCAATCAATTCAACGTATACTCACATTTGACTACACACTCAATCGATCTGCGTATACACACATTCTGGAACATACTTCGTTCCCTCGGTATCCTTTATACACAACACACACATCCAGATCTCTCCTAGGCGATCTGTACACTCGTGTAACCATTGAGGACCTACACCATTCACAACGTGTCCTGCACGTACAACACACATCGCATCTCTTCTAGACACAGGACACCCAACATACACCTTATAGAGCGACTGGCCAAGACGCAAAAGGCGTATGCTGGTTGAGCCACACGGCATTCCATTATATCTCACTAACATTCGTAAAACAGCCTATCAATTGCTCTTCTATAAAGTCGGCGAGCTAAACAGACTCCTAGCTAAATTTATTTCTCTCTCTCTATATATATATATATATCTTTCTCTTTCTCTCCCTTTCTCTCTCTCTCTCTCTCTCTCTCTCTCTCTCTCTGCATGGCCAGTCTGCCTGAGTTAAACTTTGTCTAGTATTATATAGCATCAAGCACTATCAGAGCTGTCCAATGGACCTCTGTAGGATGTCTGCTCCAGACATCCTCTAGTTTGGATCTATCTCCATTTAGTTGTTATTTGAAAGAATCACTCTGAATTCCTGTCACTCAAAATGTCGCAGCAAGCTCTGCTGGCTTCTGTCTGTCACTAACCCCACACTACGCAATCCGAACGCCAGAGTGGTCAGCTCCTAGCCCCAACCTGTACAAGACACACTCGTACCCCCCACCACACTTTTTTTTCCTTTGTCGACTTAGTGTCAAGACGGAAAGTGACTTTGGCACATATTCACGTACCTGTGTTCTCAGAGTCGCTGACCACATCACCCCTGCCCTAACCGCTCATGCTCCGGCTGGAACTGTTACAATTATTCCAGCTGACAAACGAGTAACTATAGGCAGTGTAGCAACTGCAATATGGTGATCGCATGGTTTAGCCTATATCAAAATGCATTAAATCCCACCTTCGCGAGAGACGTTTCACGAATGGTGAAGTGATTCAACTTGAACTGCAAAGGTGACTCTGGCAGCAAACCAAAGGCTTCCTTTCTGCAGGTTTTTTAGTGCACTAGAAAATCGATTGGATTAGTGTATCAATGTTGCTGTTGCAGCTGATTGTGATAAGCAGAGCAGCAAAGATTTTTTTAAAAAACCTTTTTGTAAACATTAACAAAACAAAGACAATGACCACCGATAAAACAAGAAGGCAACATAAATTAAAATTCGGGAGTGTGGAAATAGAACAGGTCACAAACTACAAGTATATGGGCTCCAGAATTGACAGCAATGGTGACTGCTAAAATAAATCAGAAGTAGATAAGTAATAGTAATGCAGACGCTACACAACCTGAGGAAACTATGGCAGAATCACACAAAAAACTAACAAAAGTGGAAATTTTGAGAACCTGTGTTTTCCTCATGCAGGATATATGGTAAAAAAACATGGATATTCACACCTCAATGAAGAGAATCTAGTCCATTGTTATAGACAAGTCCTCAATATAACACGACCTGAAAACCAGAGTTTGACATAGAGCAGTACTAGTTTAAAAATTCCTTTATAACAGACAATTTAAATGCTTTGGCCACATCAAAATGCATAACGGTCTTCAGAGAACGGTAATAGACGGTATGGTGCTCGGGGTGACAGGCAGAAGCAGACCAATAAGACGATGCCACCAGGACTAGCAACTTCGTCGCTGCTATGAAGCTTCCACTACCATTGCTAAGTTACAGTCTTCCTATAAGCGGGCCAGCTGCAATGGTGGCCCTAAGCTTAACTGAGAAAATATTATTTAATCGATCGATCGATAAGCAATTTCAGAGCGGAGGCAGAGGCACTGAGGGCGGCAGTGGAAGAAATGGTGACACACAATGAAAATGAAAGCCATATAGTCCTGCTTACAGATGCTCTCGCCGTAGTCACAGCGCTAAAAAGCCAGAAAAACACTGAGCTTAATGACTTAAGAGCAGCACTCTGCAAACTGTGCCAGCAGTCCGCACCAAAAAGGGTAGTGGTACAGTGGGTCCCATCACACTGCAACATCCAAGGCAACGAGGAGGCAGACAGACTGGCAAAAGAAGGTGCAAGACTACCACAAACAGATACTAGTATGACGTACGAAGAGTCAAAACGGCTTATCAAAGCCAGATACATGACCAAATGGGAAACCGAACATACTGGTTACACCAAAAACGATGCCTATTACCAGTTGAATCGAAGAGAGCAGGTCGTTGTCTTCAGACTTCGCACTGGCCACAATAGACTGAGGTACCACCTATTCAACAAATTGAAGATAGGTGGTACCGACGAATGCCCGTGCGGTACTGGTAAAATGACCGCTGAACATCTGCTGCAGAACTGGCCGACATACGAGGATCAGAGAGAGCAGAGGTGGCCATCACCAGTGGAACTGCAAGACAAGCTCTATGGCAGTGGCGACAGTCTCAGGATGACCGCCGCTGTTTTCGAAAAAATAATGGTTACTGTCTGACTGCGTACGAAGAAGAAGAAGAAGAAGAAGAAGAAGAAGAAGAAGAAGAAGAAGATCGATCGATATTCTTCTATAAAACGCTGAATTTATTTGTTCATCGCAATGAAAGGAATAATAAGGCGAGGCTGATGTGTTACTAAAAGGCAAAATAAATCATGTAAAAACACAGCCAAGTATGGATCAGGCACCGCGTCTGAACAAGCAGAAGGACAAAACCTACCTTTGTGTGGAAATTTTATAGAAAAGTTCTCAACATAACACGACCTGAAAACCAGAATTGGACATAGAGGAGTACAGGTTTATAAATTCCTTTATAACAAATAATAAAAATGTTTTGGTCACATCAAAATTCATAACGGTCTTGAGAGAACGGTAATAGACGGTATGGTGCTGGCAGAAGCAGACTAAAAAGACGATGGCACAAAGATGTCAAAGAATGCTTGGGCATGACTGAACTACTTTCAGACGGACTGTCATGTCAGCAACGTTCTGTTACACGATGATCAGGGCTTGATAAATCGAACTACTTTCAGACGGACTGTCATGTCAGCAACGTTCTGTTACACGATGATCAGGGCTTGACAAAAGCGCTCGTCTGCTGGTCTGTGACGAGTAAAAATGTGTGCTTGACCTGTAAAAAAAACAGTATTTAATAGTTAATTACGCTTTTAATTATTACTACATAACAACTCTCGCACGAGTATTAATGATATTACGGTTAGAATAGCTTGTACATAAGCTAGCTTATTATGGTGAATCTAAATAGACCTCTACTACGACAATTTAAACCTACTAAAATCAATGATAAATGGCACTTTATTGCTAATACTACCAAGCACGTTCAAGGAAACAAAAGCCATGCCTCTGACAGCAGTGCATTTTTTCTTCAGAAGAAATAGGTTAATGCTGTAAAAGTAATACAATATATTTTTATTTCTTACCCATTATTGCGTAAAAATAAAAGTGAATTACTGCCTAGTTTAGATCTGTTAACATAAATTGCATGACTGTAGCCCGACCATGCTGGCTGGGGAATTTTTTGACTGACTTCTGAGCCATCGTAAAATTTGTCAAGCCCTGACGATGGTGGTGGAAACTCCGCTAAAAAATAAGTGACAACGCAATTGTAATAACAAATTGTTTTCAAGTTCGTATCTTATTTAGTTGGGTTTTTTTTAAAAATAATAGCCATGTGTGACCCATTTAACTAACTAGTCCCGGATTATTCTCGTTCATGAAGCCTCATTAAAGATTTCTTGTAGCAACTTTTCATTTTCTTTCCACAGCCGTAACAAAAAACTATTATGGACTTCAATCATAATTGGTAGAAGAGTTCCAGAATTGGCTTGTCATTCGTTTAAACACATTTTAATATAAAATTGAAATTAATTGGATGCCGGTCTCTGCGACAATAAATAAATTCCTGCCGGCTTACACTTAGAAGTTTTGTTAACATTGCTCTAAACCACGTGAGTAATGTTGGGTTTGAATAGAATTATCCTGATATTTCCAACATGTCGCGAATTGCTGCTATAGAGGGTTGTTCATTGGACTAGCAACTTCGTCGCTGCTATGAAGCTTCCACTACCATTGCTAGGTTACAGTCTTCCTCTAAGCGGGCCAGCTGCAATGGTGGCCCTAAGCTTAACTAAGAAAATATTATTCAATCAATCGATCGATATTCTATAAAACTCTGAATTTATTTGTTCATCGCAATGAAAGGAATAATAAAACAAGGATGATGTCTTACTAAAAGGCAAAAATAAATCATGTAAAAACATAGTTAATGGCTCAGGCACAGCGTCGGAACAAGAAGAAGGACAAAACCTACCTTACGACCAAAATATTTCCATCATTAACAAATAGCTGATAACATGAAAACAGCGAAAAGAATAAAACACGGCAGTGGAGAAGAATACATAAACGTACTTAGCAACGGAAGCGGAGAAGAATACATAAGCGTACTTAGCAACGGAAGCGGAGAAGAATACATAAGCGTACTTAGCAACGGAAGCGGAGTAGAATTCATAAGCGTACTTAGCAACGGAAGCGGAGAAGAACACATAAGCGTATTTAGCAACGGAAGCGGAGAAGAATACATAAGCGTACTTAGCAACGGAAGCGGAGAAGAATACATAAGCGTACTTAGCAACGGAAGCGGAGAAGAATACATAAGCGTACTTAGCAACGGAAGCGGAGTAGAATTCATAAGCGTACTTAGCAACGGAAGCGGAGAAGAACACATAAGCGTACTTAGCAACGGAAGCGGAGAAGAATACATAAGCGTACTTAGCAACGGAAGCGAAGAAGAATACATAAGCGTACTTAGCAACGGAAGCGGAGAATAATACATAAGCGTCCTTAGCAACGGAAGCGAAGAAGAATACATAAGCGTACTTAGCAACGGTAGCGGAGAAGAATACATAAGCGTACTTAGCAACGGAAGCGGAGAAGAATACATAAGCGTACTTAGCAACGGAAGCGGAGAAGAATACATAAGCGTACTTAGCAACGGTAGCGGAGAAGAATACATAAGCGTACTTAGCAACGGAAGCGGAGAAGAATACATAAGCGTCCTTAGCAACGGAAGCGAAGAAAAATACATAAGCGTCCTTAGCAACGGAAGCGAAGAAGAATACATAAGCGTCCTTAGCAACGACATTAGAGAAACAGAATTGGAAAGGCAAGAGTGACATTCCTGACAGTAAAGAAGAACAAAGGAAGATCCAAGGAAATCAAGATTTGCACCAAAGTTGCACCAATGCTGTGGTAGGGAGGGGAAACATGGAGAACGACCATGGACTCCAATCCTTCGTTAATAGATACCTACGGTTGTTTATAGGCATTCAATGGCATGGGGAAGAATGAAGGTCTGTGAGGAAAGGCGCCAACAACAGTCACTGGGACAAACAACTAACGGAATAAAATGGCGCTTCGTTATGCTTCGAATGCTTCGAACTCCTAGACCACTCGCTTCTCTTGTGTCCCATGTACCATGTACAACAACGCTTTATTTTCCATTTGCAACTGCTGCACCTTTGCGACAGTCGTTACTCTCTGTGTTATCTATATGGATAACAGATAAATATGATATTAGAAAGCAAAAGTGCATAACTCGGTGTTTCGTGGATTAGGAGTTGTAGTAGTAAACGAAGAAGAAGAAGAAAAAGAAGAAGAAGAAGAAGAACAAATAAAGAAAAAGAAGCTGGAAAAGAAGAAAAAGAGAAAGAAGAGGAAGATCATGAATAACAGTAAGAAGAGGAAAAGGAAGCAGAGGATGAAGAAAAGAAAGAAGAAGTGGAGGATGAAGAGGAGGAAGACGAATAAAAAGAACAAAAACAAGAAACACAATAGAAAGAACTGAAAGAACGGGAATAACAGAAAGAAGAGAAAGAAGAAAAAGAGGACGACTTGGAAGTGGAATAAGAAGAAGTGGAGGCAGAAGAAGATAGGAAGAAGAAGAAGAGAAAAAAAGAAGGAAGAGGAATAACAGGCAGAAGAGGAAAAAGAATAAGAAGAACAAGAAGAATAAGAACAAAAAGAATAATAATAATAAAGGAAAAAATAAGACGAAGATGATGATGAAGAAGAAGAACAACAACAAGAACAAGAAGAAGAAGACGAAAAAGAAAAAGAAAAAAAGAAGGGGAAGAAGAGAAAAACAGAAGGAAGAGGAATAACAGGCAGAAGAGGAAATAGAGGAAAAAGAAGAAGAAGAACAAGAAGAATAAGAACAAAAAGAAGAAGAAGAAAAAAGAAAAAAGAAGAAGTAGAAGATGAAGATGAAGAAGAACAAGAAAAAGAAGAAGACGACGAAGAAGAAAAAGACAAAAAAGAGGAATTACAAGAAGAAGATGATGAAGAAGAAGAAGAAGACAAACAATGAGTTTCCATGTTTACCACAATTAGACAATATGTGACTGTTGATAAATAAAGTGACAGGGCTGCTCAACAAAATGTAGGTAATCAAGATGGTCTGAAGTAATGATAGTCTGGTACTTGTCTGGTCCAATTTACCTTCCTTACTTCCAAGTTTAGTCATTTCCTTACCAGTCACTCTTTCTTTCTTTCCTGCCTTCTTTCTTTTCGTTGACGATCTTACTCAGATGCGTTATCTAGGTTAAAATTATGTTTTTGTATTAATCATGAGACGATTAATGTAAGACATCCTCTTCTTCTTCTTCGTTTCTTCCTCTTCTACTTATCCATTATCTTCATCGTCATGTCCTATAGTCATTCATTTGGATAGAAAGATATTCACATCTGAATCATATTATAAACGTTAATGTGCTTATTCAGTTATCTTTTAAACACTGCAAAACGTCAAGTGTTGGGAATCCTTCTACGCTAGTTTTTCTTTCTTCTTCTTCTCGTTCGATATGCTTTTTCCTGTTACATCTACACGCGAAGGCCAGTTCTCTGGATAAAAGCTGCCGTAGTGGAGATTCTTCGGGGCTTCCAAACAGCTTTCTGAGGATATTCGTCTCAGTGGGCCAGTGCTCAGTAGGCAATTGGCTAAGCCTGTAACAGTCTTGCAGGATATATTCGGATGTCTGTGATGCCTGCCCACACATACACATGGGGGATGGAGTCAATTTTAGCCGGTGCAAATGGCTATTCAATCTGTTATTGGGGATCAAGATGTTGAGCAGCGCATGAGCTGCAGTGGTCAGCGACCTATAGCTGACTGCTAGCGTCAGCGCCAGCGAACCAGAGCTGCTAAGACCCTTCTACACCTCCACGCGGTGATCCTGGATAACAGGCTGCAGCAGGGCATACTGGCTAAGGAGAAGGGATCGAAGAGGGAATGCTAACCCGGTACTCAAAAAATGCTTTGCTGAAGTCGGATGTGTTGGACCGAAAGGTGCAAATATCGCAGTCAATCTGTAAACTACGACACAGCGCATTCCGTTCTCTAGACTACATTCTGCTACTTAAGCTCTTTCATGGATTGGTAGTGGGAGATTGAGAACGAACGAAGACAAGCCAATCTGTTATGCTCCAATCCTAAGCGGAACAGGTTCAATTGTTCTGCTCGATCAAAATTGTGATAGCTGCCTTTCGTTTGGTCAACTTTCCTTATTGCTTAGATACGTGTCTTCTTTTCTTGGAAGGTGATTTTTTGTTCATTTTCTTCTTGTGTTGTTCCCTCCTATGCCAGCCTGTCTGCTGTCTCCTTTCCTGGTATACCACAGTGTGATAGTATCCACTGTAACACTACCCGTCTTTCGGTTTTTAGTTCGCCTAATGCTTTCTTAAGCTCCAACAGTTTATCACTCTTGAGGGCTTGCAGAACTGACATTGTATCTGTAAGGAATACAATCTGCTGACATAGGCGTGTTGTGTTGCTAATCATTTCTGCAGCAATAACTAGTGTCTGTACTTCAGCTGAGTAGTTTGAACAGAACTTTCCAGTGGATGAACTAGTGGTTTCATTTTCTTTATCTGGGTAGACGCGTTGTACGCTATACGATCTTAATTATTGGGACGATGAGGCTAACGTCTGGTCAGTCGAAACATACTGATGAAACAATGTTAGCCAGGGTCAGGAGAAATATACTGGCCAAGACCCTCACCTGACCTCCACGTTGGTCGTCTTGGAAACGGGATGTTGTCGAGGACAACAATCTGGCTAACAATGTGAGGTCCGATGTGATCCCCGTAGTAGTGAGGGACACGCAGATTAATCCAAGCATTGCACAACCGCTTGGAAGACCCAGGTCCATTTCATCAGCGCGCTCCGGATGTCATGAAAGCTAATACATTCTGGAACAAGTTCCGTCCTTTGCATGGCGCAGAAAAGGGTTACCAACCCACTGTTGGCATTAGCAACCAACCAACCAACCAAACAGCCAACCAACCAGCTATCGTATTGTCAGATTAAGAGACAATGAAAGTTACATGTATATATACATCAATTTGAAGACGAGAAAAGATCAATGTCATTACAGACTACGCTACAAAAGAAGTTCAACTTATTTTATTTGGTAATGCCCGAGTGGTAGAGTGATTGGCGTTCTTGTCTATTACTAACACGGACTAGGGTTTAAAGGGAAGTCTCGACATGTTATAGTCTATATAGATATCAATGTTTACCTGATTTTCGTAAGGTGGCGAGACATAAATATTATCACTCAGGTGAGATATCATACAATTAAATTTAACACTTCATCCCAGATAGCAATGTAAGATACAATCTTTTCCAATCAATGTAAGTTACCAACTTTACCAGTCAATGTAAAATGCTACTTTTACCAGTCAATGAAAGGCACCAACTTTACACGTCAATGTAAAATGCTACTTTTACCAGTCAATGTAAGGTAGCAACTTTACCAGTCAATGTAAGTTACCAACTTTAATAGTCAACGTAAAATACTACTTTTACTATTCAATCTAAGGTACCAACTTTACCAATCAATTTAAGGTACCGACTTCACTAATCAATTTAAGGTACCAACTTCACTAATCAATTTAAGGTACCAACTTCACTAATCAATTTAAGGTACCAACTTCACTAATCAATTTAAGGTACCAACTTCACTAATCAATTTAAGGTACCAACTTCACTAATCAATTTAAGGTACCAACTTCACTGATCAATTATTTAAGGTACCAACTTCACTAATCAATTTAAGGTACCAACTTCACCAATCAATTATTTAAGGTACCAGCTTCACTAATCTATTTAAGGTACCAACTTCACCGATCAATTATTTAAGGTACCAACTTCACCGATCAATTATTTAAGGTACCAGCTTCACTAATCAATTTAAGGTACCAACTTCACCAATCAATTTAAGGTACCAGCTTCACTAATCAATTATTTAAGGTACAAACTTCACCGATCAATTATTTAAGGTACCAACTTCACTAATCAATTATTTAAGGTACCAACTTCACTAATCAATTATTTAAGGTACCAACTTCACCAATCAATTTAAGGTACTACATTTTAACACTCAGTGTGCTGTGGTCATTGGGCTATTAAGCTTCTCCTTATACTATTAATGTTACAGAAGCTCGAATCGGGAGTGCAGAATAGTAATACTGTGACCTGCAGCATATCTCATAAGAGACCACAATGGAAGAATAGACCTGGGACTGGGTAACCCATCCTGCAGCAATTTTAAGACACAACAACTTCAATAGATGCAAACATGGCAACATCTGTTGAGGGGATGTGTATTTGTTGAAGACATGTGCTGAAGTATTTTAATTAATTCTTTCATTCATTCATTCATTCATTGATAATACTACTATTATAATGATTTTAGTTTGAGATCCGTGCATCAAACCAATACCGTTTCACATTTCTGTCTTCAGAACTAACGCACTGCGCCAGAAGCTAACTGACCTGTCTAGCAAAGGAGTAAAGGTCATTGTACTACACTGCTCCCCAGACCTGATGTTGCGAGTGGTTACAGTCGCCCTCTCCACTCGTCTCTATAACTCAGGATATGCCTGGTTCCTTAGTGAGATGGCCTTCAGGTAAGATGTATCTTTCTTCATTTAGACGGCCTGAAAGTTAGTCCAGAGCTCGTATATGTGCGATAATGTGTTTGTTTGTTGCTGGTTTAGATGATGAGGGTAGAGGCAGGAAGAAAGTTTGTCCATTAATATTTATCATTAACCAAACATATAGTCTAGGGGACGGCGTGGACTAGTGGTTAAGTGACACGGCTCACAATCCGAAGGTGCTGGGTTTTATCCCCAAATACGGCACAGGCCGTTATCCCGGGGAATCAAACCCTTAGAAAATGCAGTAGGAAGCAGACCTTTAAATAAATGCATGCCGAAGTCGGATGCACTGGGCCGACAAGCGCAAAATAAAAATATAGTGCAACGCACACCGCTTTGGGGAAAAGAGAAATAAGGCGAACGCAAAAAAAAAAGACAAAAACATGTCTGAATGTTGTCGGGGCATGAAATGCGAGCAAAGAATAGAACACTTGAAACATTCCAAGCATGTCGTTAGTGGCGAGTAAGGACGGTTGAACACTTTCTCCTGTATAATTCATAGCTACAAAAACTTAAATAAATAAGGAACAGATCAAGGAAGCAGAAAATCGCAAGTCAGTCATCCCAGAAGAAGGTCCTCTGTGAAGAAGGACTATTGATGCGGGGCAGAGATAGTCACAGAGTTTCTTACTTTCCTGTTTTTCTTCTAGACAAAATTAACTCTTTTCCTCCAGAATATTTTGGACCTCTGTAGGCATTTATTATTTCATTGTAAACTGCTGCTAAGAAGTGCATGTACATTTATACATTTAAGAAAACTTGGAATAAAGAAAGTTTTAAGTACATTCTATGTACGACAATTGCGTAATCAATGTATCAGCTTATGGCTTTGTAGGAAGATTTGTGAGCCGATATATCGGTTGTACGGACTGAATCAGTTAAAGGGTCAAGGGAAGCAGTGGAGAGTGCTGGAGAGAAGTGTTCGGGACAGGATAACATCGCGTATAATTGTTGAAGACCTGTGCTCCACGGGGAGCTGAAATGGTTTGAGGGTGATGAAGAATGAAACATAGGACTCGAGTTGTTCTCGGAATGAAAAGAAATGATCAGCTAGATTTAGAAGACAGGTTGTCGCTCAGCTTAGCGGTTCATACGGAACATCAGCTTCCGGTACGAGAATGGAGATTGAAGGAGTCACTTCAGCTACGAGATGGTAATCTGGGACCTTTTTAACAGGGGCAGCCATAGTTTTACACTCCAAATCTTTGCTTTGGAAAGTACAGAAGGGCTGATTAATAATAATAATCATAATATCCGTCCATCGCAAGCGATGATGACAACAACAGAAGACTTGTTGTGCTGCACTTCACCAGTGAGTTCGGAGGTGGCTGTATAGTCCAATTCTGGCGCGGAAAATCCTACCACATACGTAGCATTTAACGTCAGGATTGGACATGTGAGTGTCAGTTGTTTTGTCTTTTCGCAAAGTGCATTGCTTCTGAGCTTTGGAGGTCCGGCGTTCCTCAGCAATGAAGGTGCCTCTGATGGTGGTTCTAAGCCATGCCTTACGGTTCCGTGTTAGCCATTCCCATGCGTTTGCATGCATGTCAGACATGCGTGTCGGGGATACTTCGGAGGAGCCCTTGAAACGCTTCTTTTGGCCACCGATCAGCCACCATCTTTCAGCTCATCATACATTAGTTGTTTTGGGACGCGGTTGTCTGACATGCGCACGACGTGACCGTCCCACCTTTTCTGGGTCTTCTGCAACAGTGTGTGGATGCTCGGTATTTTTACCTTCATGAGGATCTCGGTGTCTGGTACCCAATCCTGCCACTTTATTTTGAACAATCTACGAAGGCAGCATGTTTGGAAGTGGTTTATTTCCCTAGCATGCCTGCTGTACACAGTCCATGTCTAACTGGCATACAGAAGGGTGGGGAGCACTACGGCTCGGTAGACTGAGTTTCGTATCAAGCCTAAGACACTCCGATTCCAGACACTGTTGTGCAGCCTCCTAAAGGCAGCACTGACCTTTTAGATTTGTTACTGACCTCGCAGTCAACAGTAGTTTCCCTGGAAAGAGTGCTACCAAGGTACGTGAAGCTGTCTACTGATTGAAGGCCCTCGTTATTGACTCTGGTATCTGGGTCACGATATGCGTCACTTGGTGCAGCCTGAAACATGACTTCACTTTGTTCTTTATTAATTGTAAAACCGAACATGTCATAGACCGTTGAGAATTTGTCCACATATGTCTGCATGTCAAGATAAACAAGGTGCGCTGTTGACAGCCCCAGAAGAGGTAATGAACAGATGGAAAGAATATTTCTCAGATCTCCTGGGAGTGGAGGAAAACCAAGCTCTGGAAGTAACAGTCCCAATTCAAGAAGAGGGAGCCATGGAGGGAAACGATAATATCACAATGGAAGAACTAAAGGCAGCATTGGAGAAAATTAAGATTGGTAAAGCAGCAGGACATGATGGTATAACACCAGAAATGGTTAAATACATGGGAACGGCAGGAGAAATACTATTCATGAAGATTCTCAAGGCAGCTTGGCGCTTCAAGAAGATACCAAAAGACTGGAAAGTTGCAATAATAATACCAATATTTAAAAAGGGTGACAATCGACAATGTGAAAATCACAGAGGTATTTCCCTTCTCAGTGTCCCCGGGATAGTCTACTCTAGGATTCTAGAACGGCGATTAAGAGGTCTAGCAGAGCCAAATCTGGATGAAACTCAATGTGGGTTTAGGGCAAACAGAAGTACTCAAGATCTTATCTTTACACTCAGACAGCTAAGTGAAAAGGCTCTTGAATATGATAAAGAGATGCATCTCTGCTGTTTGGATTTGGAGAAAGCATTTGATAAAGTTACTTAGGACAAACTCTGGGAGTGCCTGACAAGGAAAAACATCCCATGACCCCTGATCTCTGCCATGCAGTTTCTATAAAACATGCAAACATTATGTGCGGACATCAAATCAAAAGTCAGGAGAGTTCAAGACCACTAGCGGAGTACGACAGAGGGACATTCTATCACCGTACCTTTTCATACTCCTCATGGATGAAGTCATCAAAGCCTGCAAGGAACGGACAAAAAAGTATGAAGTAGGGTACTGGAAGATGAGACCAAGCTACATATCGGAACTAGCATTTGCAGACGATGTGGCCCAGATCTCGAAAACCGAAGCACATCTTCAGATCAACTTGCAGGTCTGGGAAGAAGAGTTGAAGAAGAGAGGAATGCACATCAGCAACTCCAAAACAAAAACCATGGTGATCGCCAGAGATGAAAAGAGACATCAGATAACCCTGGGAACACGAGCACTAGAGCAGGTCAGCAACTTTAAATATCTAGGAGTGGTAATAGACAGCAGGGGAGGAATCAAAGAGGAGTTAACTGCACGAAGGGCAGCAGGAGGTAGACTTTTCCATGCAATAAACAGAGGATTCCTCAGTAAAAGAGAATAAGCAGGAAAACAAAGATTAATGTATACCGCTCGACATATGTGCCTGTCCTGACATATGGAAGTGAGTCATGGGCATTGACTACAGCCCAAGAAAGGCAATTACAAACTTCAGAAATGAGGTACCTAAGAAAGGCGGTTCGTGTGACGAAAAGGGACAAGATCCGTAACCAGACAATACGTAGCAATCTTAAAGTTCAACCCCTGCAGACACGAGTGGAGCAGTCCCAACTACAGTGGCTTGGCCATGTCTGTAGAATGGAAGAAGATCGGATACCAAAGCGGGCATGGGATATAAAAAGCCAAGGACGCAGACCCCCAGGACGTCCCAAAGTACGTTGGGAAGACAACATACGACAGTCCCAAAGTGATAGAGGGCTGGATTGGAAAGAAGCCAGGAAAAAGACGGCGGATAGAGCAGTGTGACGTTCTCTTTGGCAAACCTCTACACCTCACGGTAGAAGAGGAGCGACTAAGTAAGTAAGTATGTCTGCATGTCTCTTTCGGTTCTGGCAGCGAGGGCGCAGTCATCAGCAAAAAGCAAGTTTGACATGGCTGTGTCCTTTACCTTGCTGTGAGCTTGCAGTCGCCTGTGATTGAAGAGTTTTCCGTCAGTCCTGTATTATATTCCCACCCCTTTTTTGGTACAACCCTGATACCTGACGCTAAGCATGGCAGCCCAAATTATTATGGAGAGTGTTGAGGCTAGTATACAGCCTCGCTTGACGCCATTTGACACAAGAAAGGGATTTGACGTGTCCCCATCACTCAGCACATGAGTATTCATACCTTCGTGAAATTATCTGACGATCTTGGTGAATGTCCTCCGACAGCCAAATTTCCCCATGACCTTCCAAAGTCCATCTATGTTGACGGTATCGAAAGCCTTGGTCAGGTCCACTAAGGACTAGTTAAGACATGGATAGATAGCAGTTGTGGTGGCCTGCAAAGAGGTGGTGTGGGCCTACTTCACTAGTCATTCTGCGGTTCGTAGCAACAAAAGAGCTAACATCCTGATCTCATAAGCACCAATTACGGGTACACTAAATATGGAAAGGAGAGACATTTTAAAGTCTATCAAGGGCCGCCTGTTGGATAATGACACGGCAATAGAAGAATTAGCAATTCACACACTAAAGATCTTTGATATTGAACGAGGTTCGAGCGTTCTGTGGCATAAGAGGAAGTGTCTACAACCAACGAGCTGCAGAAGCCATCATTATCGACACCCTCCGCCATTTTAAGAGAGAGACAGAGCACCCGAAATGTCTGTCCGTGTCATTGTGCATGACAAGGTTAAGAATAGCACCACTGCCTCACAGAGAGCATGTCGTAAGAGGCAACTAGCTGTGTGACATAGCATAACACCGGCCATTGTTAGGTGGTTTGTTTAAAACAGCATAAATGGCGCCTAACAGGCTGCGTGTCTGCGTTTCTCTAGTGTTTGAGTCTATTAAGATCGACTCATACACCGGTTAACCGCCCTCCATAAGCGCTTGTTCCAACGCAGCAAAGTATTAATCTGCTCGAGCCTAATCCGCTAAGCAGGAAACCCGTCTCCCGGCTACATCCAGCTCATACCAGAGCTGGGACCTGCACAGGGACATTTGCCCCAGTAGAAGTACAGGTCCACTAAGACTAAGACTAATGCTGAGCACCTATAGATATGTGTAATGAAGTCGATTTTTACGAACAGAACAAAACGAACCGTCTTCTTCTTCTTCTTCGTTCTCAATATCCCGCTACCTAAACTTGAACATAGCTTTGCAAGTAGCAGGATGTAGTCCGAAGAACTAAATGCGTTGTGTTGTTAGTTTACAGCTGGACTGCGATTTGTGCACCTATCAGTCCGACCATCCGTCTTCAGCAGAAGCATGGCGTAAAAGCCAACTAAAGAAGGTTATCCTTGGCTCTTGCAACCTTATAAGGCACCCAAAGATAATCTATAGCGCTGTTAAATAAAAGCCGTTTGAACATGTAATCGGGATCAAGATGCTGAGCAGCGCATGAGCTGCAATGGTCAGTGACCCATAGCTGACTGCTAGCGTCAGGGCCAGCGAACCATAGCTGCTAAGACCCTTCTACACCTCCACGCGGTGATCCTGGATAACAGGCTGCAGTAGGGCAGACTGGCTAAGGAGAAGGGATCGAAGAGAGAATGCTAAGGAGAAGGGATCGAAGAGAGAATGCTAACCCGGTACTCAAAAAATGATTGCTGAAGTCGGATGTGTTGGACCGAAAGGTGCAAATATCGCAGCCAAGCTGTAAACTACAACACAACGCATTCCGTTCTCTGGACTACATTCTGCTACTTACCCTTTCAGGGTTTGGTAGCGGGAGATTGAGAACGAACGAAGAAGAAGAAGACGAAGAAGAAGAACATGTAATCACCGCACAATGTACAAACATAAATTTTTACTTTAATTCTAACAGGGAAAAAAAGTTTGCGTTACCGTAGAATTGAAGGGATATCCTTGTGACCAAAGACCAACTTCCCAATTATTCGGCCAGTCACCAATCCAAATAGAGATTTTTCTGAGAGGACTAGTTGTAGTCATGGCAATGTTTGTTTCCGGTGGTTTGCGATTTTCAATCTCAATGAACCCTTATCAGTTTTCCCCCATAGTTGATCAATTCGTCATTTTAGGATTGTAAAGTGTTTTCTATAAGGATCCTTCACAATTTGATTGATAGATAGCTCGCACTAGAAGAGGCTGGCTTGGCTTCGTTCGTTCTCAATCTCCCGGTACCAAACCCTGACACGAGCTTAAGTAGCAGAATGTAGTCCAGAGAACGGATTGCGTTGTGTCGTAGTTTACAGCTTGACTGCGATATTTGTACCTTTCGGTCCAATACATTCGACTTCAGCAAGCATGTTTTTGAGTACCGGGTTAGCATTCCCTCTTCGATTCCTTCTCCTTAGCCAGTCTGCCCTGCTGCAGCCTGTTGTCCAGGAACACCGAGTGGAAGTGTAGAAGGGTCTTGGCAGCTCTGGTTCGCTGGCCCTGTGGTTGTTATTGCTAGTGCTGTTGTATCTGTTTCCGAGATCAAGATGCTGAGCAGCGCATGAGCTGCAGTGGTCAGCCACCCATAGCTGACTGCTAGCTTCAGGGCCAGCGAACCAGAGCTGCGAAGACCTTTCTACACTTTCACATTATGCTGCTGGATAGCAAACTGCATCACACCAGACTGGCTAAGAGCAGGAATCGAAGAAGAAAGGATAACGCGGTACTCACTAATGGGATCAAAAGGTGCAAATATCGCACTCAAGCTGTAAACCGCGACACATCGCATTCCGTTCTCCTGACAACATCCAGATGTAGCAGATCCCACTGTTTGCCCTAGGGTTATTCTAACTTAGAACATTATCACACTCATCCATATCAATCATGACCACACACTGCAGATAATATAGCACACAGCAGATGGTAAATTTATTATATAATACTCATACCAGAAAAATGAGTTGTGAAATTACAAACATAAAACAATACATATAATCTAAACTAAATATTCCTATATTATATATATATTAATTTAAATATTAACTAAAGCGGAAATTTTAAGCATTAGCTCTTGATGGAATTCCCAACTATCCAAACCCCAGTTCTATTGCCTACACACATCATACACACACGCATCTCTTTAACTGCATCCTCAACACACCTTATCAAAAACTACTCCTCACTCAAATCCCCTCAGGTGGGCGATCTGGACATACCTCGTTCACAAGGTGTCCTGCGAACAACAAACGTTCAGATTATCTATTAATACAAAAGTCACACACCTATTTGAGCGATCCTGTTCTATCACTAACATTCGTACGACAGTCTATCAATCGCTTCTATATAAAATCGGTGAGCTAAACGGACTCCTATCTACAGTCTCTCGTTCGCTCTCCTCCTCTCTCATCCAGCCTCCTGAGCTCAACTTTGACTAGTCTTATATACACTCAGCCAGTATCAAAGCTGACCAATGGATCTCAGGGAGATGGCTCTATTCAGTCGTTATTGGAACGAAATACTTTGCACACCTGTCACTCATCTATAGCAGCAAGCTCCGCTACCATCCCGTCTGTCACTCATTTTCCCCCTACCCAAATCGGAACGCCAGTGGTCAGCACCTACCTGTCCACATTCTTTGCCCCAACTATGTTTTACTTTTTTGAGATGGTGAGTGACAAATGCACGAATTCAGGTACCTTTGATCTGAGTCGTCAACCACATCACCCCTGCCCTAAACTCCAAAACAGCCTTAGTCTTAGCAGCGTACAGTGTCCTCTCGATGACGAGATATTTGCTACTACCGAGATCCGCACCAGGTTAATGATGTTCGTGACACTAGTTTGACATTCGTACTCCATTCACTGTGGTCGTAGTTAGGGAGCTTAAAGTGGGTCAATTTGGATGTGCTAAGGACCAAATGCGCATAGACGATCAATGCACACATCAACACAACTGTAATTTATTAGGGCTCGTTGTGAGAAGAGAAAGATGGAAATGTGTCAACGTGGAAACACGCTGAGCAAAGAGACAGACGACAAACTAGAGAGAAACTACTGGATTGTTTATCATCAGGACACGGAAGTGAATCAAAGAACATTAGGGCCATGCCATTGTTAGAGTCCGTGATAACTAATGTCTGACGTTGAGTACGTGAAGACGAAGAAGAAAAAAAGGAAAAAGAAGAAAGAGAAGATGAAGAAGAATGAAGGAAAAAAAGAAGAAAAATGAAGAAGAAGAAGAATGAAGAGAAAGAAGAAAAAGAGGAAAAAGAAGAAGAAGAAGAAGAAGAAGAATGAAGAAGAAAAAGGAAAAGAAGAAGAATGAAGAAAAAGAAGCAAAAGAAGAAGAGGAATGAAGAAGAGAAAGAAGAAAAAGAGGAAAAATAAGAAAGAGAAGAAGAAGATGAAGAAGAACAAGAAGAAGAACAAGAACAAGAATGAAGAAGAAGAAGAATGAAGAAGAAAAAGAAAAGAAGAAGAAGAAGAAGAAGAAAAAGAAGAAGAACAACAATGAAGAAAAAGAAGAAAGAGAAGAAGAAGAAGAAGAAGAAGAGGAAGAAGAATGAAGAAGAAGAGGAAGAATGAAAAAAGCGGAAAAAGAAGAATGAAGAAGAAGCAAAAGAAGAAGAAGAATGAAGACGAAGAAGAAGAAAAAGAGGAAAAAGAAGAGAGAGAAGAAGAAGATGAAGAAGAACAAGAAGAAGAACAAGAACAAGAATGAAGAAGAAGAAGAATGAAGAAGAAGAAGAAGAAGAAGAAGAAGAAGAAGTAGAAGAAGAAAAGAAGAAGAAGAAGAAAAGAAGAAGAAGAAGAAAAAGAAGAAGAAGAAGGAGGAAAGAATTTTTCACAAGAAAGCGATGAAGTAGACGAAAAGGAAGCACAAGAATGGGAACACATTATACAATGACGTAAGAATTAGCAATGTGTTCTAGTTGGTCAGCTGTGGCGTCCAATGGAATCCGACCGTCTAATTAAAGAAAAGCGATGCAACACCCGTCCCCCCGTGTTGGCGCACTCTGATATCTGTCCAGTTCTCAGAATGTCAAAGTAAAGAAATTCAACCCAGCCCAGTTAGGCGGCGAATTTAACTATAACCCCTGTCTTAAGGTAGCCAATTGACTCGTCACGGAATTAGTGACGCGCATGAATACGTGAAGCGCATGAATAACATGTCAGTAATGCCAAGAAATGTGATCGCGCATCAAACAAACAACATGTCCATCATCCATTCGAGCTAGGATATTTAAGCCTGGATGAATTAACGACATTCCAAGTTCCTGCTTCTAGCCTTGATATTAAAGTTCAATCGTCAATGCCCGAGAACGGATTTTGATGAGAGTAGCAACGTATTTTCATTGAATGATCTCTATGGACCATCCAAGACGACTTCGGAGTACAGGAGCAAACACTTGAGAATATTAGAGCAATATAACAGGGGTGCCAAGGTATAGTAAGAAAAGCAGATGATCTGACCGAAATAATGGAGATAACAACCGGGGTGAGACAAAAGTGTGTGTTGTCACCACTATCCTTCAACACATATATGGACAGAAATACGGTGGAGACCAAACTAGAACATCTGCCAAGAAATACTGAGGAAGAAATGACAGAGGCTTGTCAGTTAAGTGAACTAATTACAGATCATCAATGCCCTTTAAACGTGAGTGAAGACGATCTGCAGGAACATCTGACTGCGCTCAACTCTGCATGTGAAAGACAGTATAAAAATGGATACATCCAAACAGAAACTATGCAGATAAGCAGATCGCCTGAAAACATAAACGTTTTGGTAAACGGGGCAAAGATCAAACAAGTGCAGGAGTTCAAGTACTTGGCCAGTGTTTTCAGACAGGGTGGAGGTTTAGATAGAGAAATTTAGATGCAATTGCATATCAGCTGTCTCCATTATTGTAACACCCTAACATAAACATGTCCACAAAAAAGAATGCTGATCAACAGAATATATATGCCAACTTTCTGTTACCAGTGCCAAACGTGGACTGTAACAATATCTCTGGAGAGAATGATCACGACATGTGAGATGAGATGTCTGCGGAAAACAATCAACGTAACTAGGAGAGACAGAATGCTCAATGAAGACGTGAGAATAATAGCTGAAGCAAAACCCTGCTAAGAATATATTGATGGAGAGATAATCAAGTGGTTCGTCTATCTAATGAGGATGCAACCTGATCAACTACCCCTGTATGCCTAGAAGGCACGGCGATCGAGTTCTCACAGCCGTGGCCGACCGAGAACTAGATGGATAGGAAATGTTGCAGATATTCTAAATCGTCATGGGATGACGACTACTTCAGCGACGCGTCTGGCCCTGGACAGAAAACTACGGCTCCCCACGCCGCCTCACGGCACAAGTGCATAAGACAAGACAAGATCTCTTTACGCTTCTATAATGAATTTTTTGTTTTCTTCAAAAATCTGACGATCAACATATCTCGTCTCAGAAAATGTTCAGGTGGTGTTCTTGATCGGACTTCCCTAGGCTCCCAAGTGGTTAGGCTATACCTAATAGGACCACTGTTGGCTTCGGGAAAGTTTGAGACACACGCCTAGTGAAGGTTTTACATGAAACTGGCACACTCACAATGAAATAACTATCGTCACTGAAACTGTGGTAGCGCAGTCGTTAGTACACTGGTTGTCTAGCCCAATTGATACGGGATTTTTTTACCGATCTCAAACGGTTCCCAAAGTCGAGGTTGCGTAAAAAAAATTGTACGAGAACAAGCATGGGACGTAAAGGTAGCCGGCCTACGGATGAGCACATCATACCAAGTGCACCGTTGGTCAAGAACAATATGGACCTAACACCATATTCACGTTATGCCACACTGGCGTGTTAGCGGGATCTTTACTTCTTAAAGGGTGCCTGGAACAATGGGTAAAGTCCACTTTGAGAATCCTGATTTCGAAAACTCAGTAAAGGCACCAAAATGGCAACGTCGGCTCTCCACCTTGGGTGCTATCAAGACACAAATCCAGCAGATCAGTCCATCAAACACCTGAGCAACACATACAATCGTGCCATCCTCCAACGTAAGAAGTCTCTACCAACCATCTTCCACAAAGTCTCCAGAACTAGTAGTCGCACAGATTCAATTCTCTTATTATCATCATTATTATTATTATTGTTCGATTTCTTCTTGTTCTTGTTTTTCTTCTTCTTCTTCTACTTCTTCTTCTTTTTCTTCATCTTTTTCTCTGATCAACTGATGCTATGCGACTAGCCAGGGGAACTGAGACGCTAGTCCACTCAGGCAGAACATACTGACGAGGACGTCGCGTCAGGGTCAGGCACAATAAACTCACCAAGACCACTATCTCTCTTCCATCAATCGTTCACTGGAAATACGCTGTTTTCAAGGCAGCCTGGCTGACAAGATGTGGATTTATGTGATCCCCTTAGTAGTAAGCGCCACGCAGATGAAGCCAAGCATAACGCAACTGCCTGGATGACCGCAGTCCACCCTCATCAGCATGCTCGAGATGGGAGGACGCTACTACAACCTGCCATTTAACGTCCTTTTCAGGGCGCACAAAAGAGTAAACTTACTCATGTTGGGCTATCAACCAACATCTTATTATTATTATTATTCTTTTTCTTCGATCAACTGATGCTATGCCTCTAGTCCGGTGAGGTTCACGATTAACTGATGCAATGCTTCTAGTTCGGTGAGGTTCACGATCAACTGATGCAATGCTTCTAGTCCGGTGAGGTTCACGATCAACTGATGCAATGCTTCTAGTCCGATGAGGTTCAAGATCAACTGATGCAATGCTTCTAGTCCGATGAGGTTCAAGATCAACTGATGCAATGCTTCTAGTCCGGTGAGGTTCACGATCAACTGATGCAATGCTTCTAGTCCGGTGAGGTTCACAATCAACTGATGCAATGCTTCTAGTCCGGTGAGGTTCAAGATCAACTAATGGTATGCTTCCAGTTCGGTGAGGTTCACGATCAACTGATGGTATGCTTCCAGTTCGGTGAGGTTCACGATCAACTGATGCTATGCTCCGTATTATATCCCTATAGCTCGTTTTATGAGTTTCTCTGCTTTTTTATAGCGAGAATGTTAATTTATGCCTACCTGGGCAGCGTTCGTGGAGGTTATTACGATGTGGAAAACCACCCTCTTCTTACTATCACCTTTGATAAAACTAAAGCCACATTTTGAAGCCAAAGTAAATCTAGATCAAGGTATGCTGGAAGCTGTAAAAACACATATCAGCTACATAGTAAACTCGACATAACTAATGATATGAAGACCTCGCGTGCGAGAGTAGACTCTGAAATATTACAGACAGCTACAGAAGCAATGCCTAGACGTTACCAAGAAAGGGGGGTACAGTATTTTTCTAGAATAAATGAATTAGAATATCTAGTAAAAATGATACTTGAGTCAAGAAATGAAGCCCATGAAAATCCAACTCAGCCAAAAAAAAAATAGCATACAAGAAACTAATAGTCAAAGGTGAACTTCAAATCAAGAGAGTTTCTAACCTCAGAAAGGATGGCGACTGCTGGACAACATAGCAGTGAAAACTAGGAAATAAAATTCAATACATGCGCACATCCGAAACAAAACAGCTTTCACAGAAATAGTACAAGACAGCATTGTTGTTGTTGTTGGTGTTTTTGTTGTTGTTGTTGTTGTTGTTGTTGAATGCCCACAATGAGTAGGATTACTATTTTGTGCGCACTGACAATGACGTTCAGTGACGTGTTGACGTACCTTTTCTCACATCCTGACTATGTTGACGAAGGTGGACCGAGCTCCTTTATGTAGTTGTGTTATCATTAGCTTCGTCTGCGGATCGCTCATTACTACAGGGATCCCGTCGATCCCTCACCTCGCTAGCCAGGCTGTCATGAAAACATACCGTTTCCAGGAAGGGCTGCGAGGAAGCCGAGGTGAGTGTCTTGGACAGTATATTTTGCCTGACTAACATATCTGATCAGTATTTTGTGCCTGACTCTGACTAACATATCTGGTCAGTATGATGTGCCTGACCAGGCGTTAGTCTTCCTCCCCTGACAGAGCATTAAACAACTACATTGGGGAAGCAAACAAAAAGCAAAAGATGAACAGGTTAGACAAAGCCACTAACTCACAAAGTGTGTCGGCATATAAGGCAGTCAGTGACATTTCTTAGCAAGAGTTTCTGCCTGCCCAGCCTCTCAAAGATCGAGCTGAGAAACCATAATAACAGGACAATCTATCTTAGTTAGTTAGTTAGTTAGTTGGTTAGTTCGTTAGTTAGTTAGTTAGTTAGTTAATTGGTTGGTTGGTTGGATATCTGGCTAGCTGACTGATTGGTTGGTTGCTTGGTTGATTGGTTGATTGGTTGGTTGGTTGATCGATCGGTCGGTCGGTTAAGCTGGTTGGTTGGTCGGTCTGTCGGTTGGCTGGTTGGTGGAGTGGTTGGTTGGCTGGTCGGTTGCCTGGTAGATTGGTTGGTTAGTTGGTTAGCTGGCTGGCTGGTCGGTTGGACAGTTTGTTGGTTGGTATGTGGGTCGGTTGGTTCGCTGGCTGACTGTTTGCTCAGTTGCTTGATTGTTTGGTTGGTCTGTCGGTCGGTTAGTGGATTGGTTGGTTGGTTAGTTGTCCATCGCAATCGAAGATGGCGACAGCGTCCGAAATGTTTATTTAGAAGTGCCAGTACATGATGGTACAGCCCAGTGTTAGTAATTGAGCTTTTTGCATTGTTATTTCGTGCAGCTCGCTTTTCCTGCACCGCAGTAATAGTTAACTGCTCAACAATGCGAGCACCATGTGCGGTTCGGAGCAAACCGCTCGATGGGGAAATTATTCACACAAAAAACTGTGATTACTGTCTTTTTCTTTCTCCCGACGAGCGCTGTCCAATCCTGAGCTTCTCATACAACAGTTGCTTAGGAAACAACTCATCTGACACGCGAACCCCATGCCCAATCCTTCAATTCTTGGCTCTCTGCAGCAGCATATGGATGTCAGAGAGTACCGCCCTTCTGCGGAGGACCTGATAATTGGGCGCTCTATCCCGCCAACCGATCCTGATCAGCCTACAAAGACAATGTACATGGAAATGATTAATTTTCCAGACTTGCCTTGGGTAGACTGTCCATGTTTTGCATGCGTACAAGGAGGTTGGTTAGAACAACAGCACGATACACTTTGATCTTGATGGAGACACTGTTTCCTTGCCCGTCCCAAACGTTCGCTCGTAATCTTCCAAACGCTGCACTGTGAGGTCAGGTATATAATAATATGCTTCTCAATCTTGTTACAAAAATGCAACAAACGCTGTTAAACCAAATTAACAAAACATGGAAAAACAATACGCTATTTAAAACAGAAAACTGCGAACATGATTCTAGAGAAGTCATCAGCGACGGGCACATCACTCTGTCATTCTGCGTCAGCAAACAAGCTGAAAGCGTGATTACCCTTTGACCTCGTGACACCCATATGTCGGTGCGTCTGTAAATACCCGTTGGCTATATGTTCATATACACATACACATACACACCCACACTCGGGGGCTTCAAATAAATATACTTGTGTATTCAATAGATGAAAATCGTGGCAAAAACAAGATCACAAATAATAAATTGTTTCGATACATTATTGAATTCTGCAGAAATTAGATACCTTTTGAAGGTAGATCTTTTCAAACGAACAAACTATAATACATGTATGTATGCGTGTGTGTGTGTGTGTGTGCGTGCGTGCGTGCGTGCGTGCGTGCGTGCGTGCGTGTGTGTGTGTGTGTGTGTGTGTGTATATATATATATATATATATATATATATATATATATATATATATATATATATATATATATATATATGAGGGGGCTTCAAATGCAAAGCTTGAATATTTGATTTTTGAAAATGTATTCTTAAAAAGTAAAACACAACTGGGTCATTTTTTGACGTAGTCCCCATTGCGTTCAATACAAATCCCCCAGCGCTTATAAAGTGCGTTGATTCCTGGAAAAGAAACATTCTGTTGGTCGCACGTGTAACATCTCCTGCGCCTTTTCATAGGACCTGAAAGTATTTCCTCTTTTTGCCTTTTTTAGTCGTCTAAAGATGTAGAAATCACTTGGGGCTAGGCCTGGTGAGTAGGGCGGGTGGGTTAGACAAAGCAGGTCAAGCTAATCATACCTACTTTGTGTTTGTCCATCACAAGTGATGAAGACCACTCTCTTTGTTCAGCCGTGTGGACAGTCGTATCTCTTGCTGTGTCCGCTGAAATGGGTGACCTACTTACCTGGGTGTAAACTGGATATAAAGCTGGTCAAGGTAACCAAACCTACTTACCTGTGTGTAAACTGGATATAAAGCTGGTCAAGGTAACCAAACCTACTTACCTGGGTGTAAACTGGATATAAAGCTGGTCAAGGTAACCAAACCTACTTACCTGTGTGTAAACTGGATATAAAGCTGGTCAAGGTAACCAAACCTACTTACCTGGGTGTAAACTGGATATAAAGCTGGTCAAGGTAACCAAACCTACTTACCTGTGTGTAAACTGGATATAAAGCTGGTCAAGGTAACCAAACCTACTTACCTGGGTGTAAACTGGATATAAAGCTGATCAAGGTAACCAAAGCTTCTTACCTGGGTGTATACTGGATATAAAGCTAGTCAAGGTAACCAAACCTTCTTACCTGGGTGTATACTGGATATAAAGCTGGTCAAGGTAACCAATCCAACCTACCTGGGTGTACACTAGATATAAAGCTGTTCAAGGTAACCAAACCTACTTTTCTGGGTGTATACTAGATATAAAGCTAGTCAAGGTAACCAACTCAACCAGCCTGGGTATACAGCTGAATACAAAACTCACGGAGAAAACACATATTGACTTTGATTGATACAACATCAAGACGGCAAAACTATTAATTATCGGCTGACCGGCGTAATTTAGGGGATCAGACAAGGCCACGTCACACAACTTTAGTTGTGTATATATCTGGAGTTTATACGTTCTCGAATACTCCCTCTCTCTACAACTCACCGTGACTCTTCGCTAAGACAGAAAGTAGACTTTTCCTGATATGCCACCACATTTTGAGCTAAACTCACCAAAGACCGTAGATGCCGAAATGAAAATTATGAAACAGAGTTGGACACTGTTTCCTTATCATAGAGGGGATATAAACATGCTGGAAAGAATACAAAAAAGAGCGACAAAGATGATAGTGTGGTTCCAGAACTACAGCTATGAGGAAAGACTCAGAAAAACTTCCCTACATTGTCTAGAAAAGAGAAGAATTAGAGGTTATTTAATACAGGTTAATAAGATAATCAACAGAAAAGATAAAATTAGACTATAACAGGTTTTCAAAATACAACCACCTACAAGAACAAGAGGGCACAGCTACAAATTAACTAAAGAAAAGTTCAGATTATATATTAAGAAATATTTTTTTAGTCAGAGACTGTTGAATACTTGGAATGCATTGCCACTGGAAGTAGTAGAGACATGGACAATTAATGCATTTAAGAATAGATTTTATACGCATAACTTTTGGAGCATGGAAATGTAAATGAAACTGGTTTTATGCAGACCCTGCAGTCTTCTAAGCCAGTATACAGACGTTAGGTTACGTTTAAGAAGGCTGCAGAGTTTGTGAAGTAGAGGGCGTTTGTTTCTCCCCGTAAATACACATCAGGTGTGATAGTCACTGACTGTTTTGTTAGTCACTGATTAAGGACCAGCAAAAGGCAGAAAAAAAAATGTGTGGAGACAAACAAGAACTCTTCTACCCACAGTGCTAAAACAACTCACCATGAAGACTATCTTTTCATATGCAGAAGATATAATTCATAACTTTACTGATGGATCGGTTTGTAATGCCACAAACATAGTTGGCACTTGTGAGGCACATTTCTCCAACTACGAAACAGAACATGTGGCCATCAAAAGAGCGTTAAATACAATCCTGGAGGTCACTGAGTGCAGTCAGATAGAACCAAACTTTCTACCAAATTCAAAGGCTGATCTCGTGGCTCTTCAGCGCGGAAGAAGTAGCTCTATATGCCTTATTATTATTATTATTATTAATTTTATTATTATTATTAATTATTATTATTATTATTAATTTTATTATTATTATTATTAATTTTATTATTATTATTATTATTATTAATTTTATTATTAATTATTATGATTATTATTAATTTTATTATTATTATTAATGTTATTATTATTATTATTAATTTTATTATTAATTATTATTATTATTATTATTATTAATTTTATTATTATTATTATTATTAATTTTATTATTATTATTATTATTATTTTTATTATTAATTATTATTATTATTATTAATTTTATTATTATTATTATTAATTTTATTATTATTATTATTAATTTTATTATTAATTTTTATTATTAATTCTATTATTATTATTATAATTATTCATCTTCTTCTAAGTTTGTTCTCAATCTCCCGCTATCAAGCCTTAAACAAAGGCTTTGCAAGTAGCAGGATGTAGTCCGGAGAACGAAATGCGTTGTATCGCTAGTGTACAGCTAGACTGCAATATTTGCATCTTCGGTCCGACACATCCGTCTTCGGCAAATAATTGGTGTTCGTTTGTAGCATTGTAGTTTACAGCGAGGCTGCGAAATCTGTCCCTTCCGGCCGACACATACCATTTCAGCACGTCATTTTGGATCGGGTTTGCCTTCACTCTACTATCCCTATTCTCTTTGTCAGCCTGCAGGGTTGCAGTCTGTTCCATGCCGGCATTTAGAGGCAGAATAGGATCTTATTTATTGGTCACTGACCCTGAAGCGGCTAGCTATGAGTTACTGACTCTGGTGTAAGCGGCTAGCTATGAGCTACAGAGATTTCTTCATCCAGTGGATACCAAGGCATGTGGATATCCATTTCACGAAACAGGCAGAAACAAACAAGATCGAGTCTTGAGGCTATAAATTGACCAATCAGAAAAGCAAATAATAAATAACAATTGCAAAGATGACTGGCCAAAAATGTGGGCAGTGGCCAAACCCAGAAGACAGATTTAGATTAGAGCTCTACAGAATCCAGAGAACTTCAACAGTTGATCTTCAATGGGGGATCAAGACGCTGAGCAGCACACGAGCTGCAGTGGTTAGCGACCCACAGCTGACTGCTAGCGTCAGGGCCAGCGAACCAGAGCTGCCAAGACCCTTCTACACCTCCACGCGGTGATCCTGGATAACAGGCTGCAGCAGGGCAGACTGGCTAAGGAGAAGGGATCGAAGAGGGAATGCTAACCTGGTACTCAAAAAATTCTTGCTGAAGTTGGATGTGTTGGACCGAAAGGTGCAAATATCGCAGCCAAGCTGTAAACTACGACACAACGCATTCCGTTCTCTGGACTACATTCTGCTACTTAAGCTCTTTCATGGTTTGGTAGTGGGAGATTGAGAACGAACGAAGAAGAAGAAGAAGAAGAAGATCTTCAATGAGTGTCATACTACTGTGGAATCACGGGGAACGAGAGAGCTGATGGCCTGTCCAAAGCTGGTGACAGGATGGAGCAAGTTATCCACACTATGTCTTATTAAGAGGCAACAAATATAATCCACAATCAGTAGAATTCAAAATTAAATTTTAAAATTTTTTACGGGAGCAATAGATCTGACCCAATCCACCAGCTCTATAAACACCAACAAACCACCATATTTTGCCTGAGAACAGACGACTGCAGATTATTGGGCCATCTACATCATCTCAAGACTGGGCCATCTACATCTTCTCAAAATGTCACACACAAGTGAATGCTCATGTGGAACCAGATTCCAGATCCGTGAACATATCCTACAGAACTTCCAAGCATCCAGAGACATACATGGCCAGAGAGAGGCGGACCGACTCAGAGGCTCCACCCGAACCTGGACAGGACGGTGGACTTTGTCTTAACGACGAGACTATAGTATGGCCAAGAAGCCTGAGCGAACGCATAAGAAAAAAAAAAGAAGAAGAAGAAAATGGAAAAGAAGAAGAAAAGAAAGAAAAAGAAGAAGAGCAAAAAGAAGAACAAAAAAATGAAAAAAGAAGAAGAAAAGAAAGATCAAGAAGACGAATAAAAAGAAGAAGAAGGAAACGAAGAAGAAAATGAAAAAGAAGAAGAAAAGAAAGAACAAAAAGTAGAAGAAGAAGAAAAAGAAGAAGATTTTGAAACATCTATCATCTCATCTAAGAAAGATGCTATATATTATCTTGGGCGTTCAGATTTTGAAAGCGACATCACCCAACCTGCAGAAATCGATGAAAAAAACAGACCGTCTCCAGATGCTAATAACATCTGCGAATTAATTGACAATTTACCTCTTATGGAGCGGAAGTGGTGCTTCAAAGGATACCTGGTTATGTCGGAATCCATACAAATGAAAAGGCCGATGAACTGGCCAGAAGCAGAGGAATTTTACGACAGCCACTATCTAGTAACACCCTACAGACCTGAGAGCAAATCCTGAGTAAGAAATACAGAAAGAAGCGGTAAAATCAGTGGGCTTCATCTGACATCTGCACATACGCTGCGTAAGTCTAAGAAAACTCTGCCAATGCAAAACTAGTTGACGCAGCAAAAAATGAGGTGGGTCAGATAGTATCAGGGTGCCTAAAACCGACCCCCATTTATAAAATATACCCTAAAATTGGCAAAGCACCACCCAAGATTCAAAGAAGCGTTGCAGCAGAAATCGAACGAGAAAAACAGGGGCACGATTCACGTCACCCAATGTTTGGACATCAAGTACAGAGCACAAGGCTCAAATCCAGACATAGTTTCCTAAAATCAATGCAGCCCATACAAGCAAACGGTTAAAGTCGCCGAGAGATGGCATGAATGTATACAGGCTCCCAGAGATGGAACTTCGGGAGGAACCTACCCCTGAACATCATCTACCATACACAACATGGAAGTCGCTGAACAGACTCCTAACTGGTGTATCACGGTGCAAGAGGAATATGAAACGATGGGGTTACCCAGATGATGACATATGTGACTGTGGCGCAATACAGGACCCAGATCATCTGATGACCTGCCCCAACCTCCAGAAAACATACAATAGGCGTGACATGCTTGAGACAAATGACAAGGCAATCCATGCTGTTGAATAGTGGATGCATACTGTATGACGTGGTGCTTGGACAAGGCAACTAAGTGGGCTACATCCCAGGCATGCTGAACATATTTCAGACGCCAAGCAAAACCAGAGCCCCAGGAACGAAGAGATAAGAGTTTGATCTTCAAGCTGAGAACTGGACGTGTCCCACTCAACAAACATCTGAATAAAATAGATCCATTACGTGAACCAAATCGCAGATTGTGTCACGATCTTGAGGACAGTCGAGCGCCTCCTGACTGTACCCAGGGCTAGCAGATCTGCGGATTCTGCTGCTATAGAACAACCTCTACACATCACCGCATTAACTGAGGAAGATATGTGCTTTTGTCCTTGAGGCGTTGCATTAAGCTGTCAAGAGCTAACGGCTCACAGTTAAGGGGATTTTATCATTATGATCATATTGGACGTCAGGATTAAACACAAAGGTTTAGATTAAGATCATGACCCTGCTGCCATGGCGTAAGAATATACCAAATGAACAATTCAAACTGTAGAACACTGCCAACATCTATCTGAAACAAGATAATGTGCCATGTTGCCTTATCCAGCCTACACGAGATCTTGGCTCAGAAATCAATCAATAATAACACCATTTATTGCTGACTTTAGTAACTCATCGGGACTGCGCTGTTCTACATTATGGCATCAACTTCCACAAGAGCTGGAGCTAAGTGTTAATATATCAAATCAAGCCAAGATTGATGGACTGACGAACATTCAGTCGAATAAATGAACTCGCGGCCCCTTAGGCCGACTATTTGGCTTGGCTTGGCTTCGTTCGTTCTCAATCTCCCGCTACCAAACCCTGACACGGGCCTAAGTAGCAGAATGTAGTCCAGAGAACTGAATGCGTAGTGTCGTAGTTTACAGCTTTACTGCGATATTTGCACATTTCGGTCCAACACATCCGACTTCAGCCAGCATTTGTTTAGTACCGGGTTAGCATTCCCTCTTCGATCCCTTCTCCTTAGCCAGTCTGTTCTGTTGCGTCCTGTTATTCAGGATCACTGCGTGGAGGTGTAGAAGGGTCTTGGCAGCTCTGGTTCCCTTTCCCTGACGCAAGCAGTCAGCTATGGGTCAAGGACCGCTGCAGCTTATGTTCTGCTCAGCATCTTGATCCCTCGGCCGACTATTTAAAAAGACAAAGATTACAATGATACACTATCATGTTTTTTTCATGTCTAATAAATCGCGTCTTAGAAATTTTGTTCCATTAAATTGTGGGAAGTTTCGTAGTAATTTAGGTGCATAGTGCATTCAACACAGTGAAGGTCCTAATTTTTATATTTTGGGGAAGATTACGGAAGAGGTGGACAATATCAAAAGACGAAAGAAAAAAAAATAACCCCGTTGAAGGGAGTTTCAGAAATGGGAGCAACTGATAAAAACAAAATCATTGGAGAACAAACTAAAAACAGCATTTGAGAAATCGTTATACCCAGAAATGGAAAGCCTAGACAAGGGAGGCGATTTGTGTTGCTATTGATGGAGATAGCACTAGCTGGGTAAAGGGAGATAAATGATAAATGTTGTAAAGAAATTGTTCTATCTTGTAGACATTGATGAATCACATTTCCCACGGAAGTATGGGCCAGGCCAAGGATAGATTTGAATGGTGTTATCAAGAGCTTTCAACGGTGTATCCTGTATTAGCAGTCTTTCATCATATCCTATTAAAGAAAGTAGCCGTTTGAGCGGAGATGGAGAGCAAATTTATGAGAAAATAAAATGTTCGGTGTAATTTATATAACTTAAAACCGGGAGGTTTGTTAACATGCGAGGTGGCATAAATAAGAAATAGATAAAAAAAGTATTCTCGCTTGAGTGAATGATGGATAAACTTTATGGAGTCCTGGTAACTAATCACGCAGACAGTTCGTGATCCTAGATATCTAAAGGCTGTCCGTTTTTCTGCTATTGAACTTTTAGAAGGTGATGTCCATCTGATAGGTAGTTAGAATGTGATGTCCATTTGATAGGTAGTTAGAAGGTGATGTCCATCTGGTAGGTAGTTAGAAGGTGATGTCCATCTGATAGGTCGATAGAATGTGATGTCCGTCTGGTAGGTAGTTAGAATGTGATGTCCATTTGATAGGTAGTTAGAAGGTGATGTCCATCTGGTAGGTAGTTAGAGGGTCCTGTCCATCTGGTAGGTCGTTAGAAGGTCTTGTCCGTCTGGTAGGTAGTTAGAAGGCGATATCCATTTGGTAGGTCGTTAGAAGGTCTTGTCCATCTGGTAGGTCGTTAGAAGGTCTTGTCCATCTGGTAGGTAGTTAGAAGGTGATGTCCGTCTGGTAGGTAGTTAGAAGGTGATGTCCATCTGATAGGTCGATAGAATGTGATGTCCGTCTGGTAGGTAGTTAGAATGTGATGTCCATTTGATAGGTAGTTAGAAGGTGATGTCCATCTGGTAGGTAGTTAGAAGGCGATATCCATTTGGTAGGTCGTTAGAAGGTCTTGTCCATCTGGTAGGTTGTTAGAAGGTCTTGTCCATCTGGTAGGTAGTTAGAAGGTGATGTCCGTCTGGTAGGTAGTTAGCAGGTGATGTCCCTCTTGTGGGTCATTAACAGGTGCTGTCAACCTGGTATGTCATTAGAAGGTGATGTACATGCGGTAGGTCCATAAATATACTGCCCATCTGGTATGTCCTTAAAAGATGTTGTCCATATTTGAAGACCCTTCTGACGTGATGTCCACCTAATTGGTCATTTGAAGATGTTGTCACGTGTTTGTCATTGTATCCTTTTTTAATTTCAATGTGGATATTATAAGTGTGTGTGTCTGTGTGCGTGTTTTCCTTCGTGCGACCTACTAGACTTGGCGAACGTGCTCTGATAGGTATCCAGTGACCAGGATTTCCCCTAATGACAATTATCCTGCACGCCAGCATAGTTTCTACTCTGTCTTATGCAATCATTGTTTAGTAGTTTTGTAATTGGTTAAGATGGTTTAGAAAACGGAAAAGATCAACGTCAAAAGAAATCCATGCAAACAAGCCAGAATAGTTTAGATGGCACAAAAAATTAAAATAGGTGAAAATGTGATGGTGTTATGGCGTAAAATTATAATTAAAATATCACGTGTATGCATGGTCAGATACCGCGTTAAGACAAAAACATAAACGAAACATATGATACGACATAAAGACCTTTATCGGGGACAACTGATAACAGAAATATGAGCTAACAAATCATAGAGGAAGAGATGAATAGATTCCACAGAGATTTGAACACAACAAAGAGTCAGAAAAAGGTACTTAGCTGTATAGCACATACGATCCTGTTAATGGTCTATTCGCCTGTGGTCACGTCAGAGGCAAGATAACCAGTGGCGAGGTCTTATATGATGTCCAGTTTAGTACGTTTTCTTACTAATTTGTGTTATTCATATCTCTATGTACAGACGGCGTGGGCTAGTGGTTAAGTGACACGGCTCACAACCCGAAGGTGCTGGGTTCGATCCCCATCACAGCACATACCGTTACCCTGGGGAAGCAAACATTTAGAAAATGCAGGAGGAAACAGACCCTTACATAAAATGCATGCTGAAGTCTTATGCACTAGGCCGACAGGCGCAAAATAAAAACCACAGTACAGCGCACACCGCCTTGTGGATTAGAGAAATAAGGCGAACGCAAAACAAAAACAACAACAAAACCAAAAACATGTCTCTGGGTTAAATAATTATCCCGTCTTCTCTGATTGGTTCGGAGTTCGATTAGTGGTGTGGTAGATCACTCGCTTTTCATGGCAATGATACAGAGTACGAATTCCACTATCGACACGCTTCAGTCGACCCAGCTGTCAATGGATACTTGGTATATGACTAGGGAAGTAAAAAAGCAGCGAGAAAAATAAATCGCCACCCTGTCTCATACAATCTTGTACTTAGTATGATGAAGTCTCTATCAACTTCATTCCCCGACAGTAGTGTAACTACTATGGGGAAAACCTTAACTTACTATTATTTGTTAGTCAATATTTTTGTTGTTCTTGTTCCTTGATGAAGGTCAATAGGTCGCAACGATGGTTTCGTATTTGACTTCGCGGTTTCCAACTTCACCTGTTCAAGGTTTTTTTTAACACTAGATTGATTGGAGGGGGGGGGGGAGGGAGAGGATGAGAGACTGACACCTGGACAGGCAAAAACTATGGATCGAACATGTTGGTATGGGTCAGGTAAATCATACTCGCCAAGATCTCCAAATCACTTTTACATAAGTCTCTCTGGAAAAGAAATGTTTCCATGGCAGCCTGGGTTGCGAGTTGGGAGATCGAGATGTTCCCCGTAGTAGTGGGCGACATGCAAATGAAGCAAATCATAACAGAACCGTCAGAAGGACCCTGGTCCGTCTTCACGCCTTCAGCAGTACGCTCGGGATATGAGGGAAGCTACTGCAACCCGTTACTTAATCTTTTTCTCGGGGACCATACACGAGTAACGTTACTCATTGTGGGCATACAATAAAAACTAGATAGCCCGACAAACTGGTTCAGGAATAAATATCATTTAAGTGCTGATATGTTCAAAGGACAGACGATTGTGGAGGGGAATTCATATGCATCACTACATGATGTGACACGTGATGATGATCAATGAATGAATGAATAAATGAATGAATGAATAAATGAATGAATGAATAAATAAATGAATGAAAGAATGAATTAATGAATGAATAAATAAATGAATGAAAGAATAAATGAATGAATGAATGAATAAATAAATGAATGAACGAAGGAATAAATGAATGAATGAATGAATAAATAAATGAATGAATGAATGAAAAAATAAATAAATATATGAATAAATGAAATAATGAATAAATGAATGAATGAATAAATGAATTAATTAATAAATGAATGAATGAATGAATAGATAAATGAATAAATGAACGAATAAATGAATGAATAAATGAATGAATAAATAAATAAATAAATAAATGAATAAATGAATGAATGAATGAATGAATAAATGAATGAATGAATGAATAAATCAATGAATGAATGAATGAATGAATGAATGAAAGGGATCGTAGAAAAATATGCTAGGAGAGAATTACAAGGATGCCTTCAGTTGCTTTTCTTGAAGTTTTTCATCTGCGCTTCTGAAAACTGAAAATAGAGTTTGGGTAGCAGAGAGAAGAGAACGAGCGATCAAACAATTCTCCTATTATTGTCTAAATCAGTGTTATTCAACCTGGCCTCTGCCACACACTAGTGATCGATTTTAGCTTTGATATGTGCGGTTGTAAAATAATTACATGCTGCATTAAAACACAACTTGAGGGAACAATAGCAGAATATCAGCCAACCAACAAAATGGACAATTTTTATAAACTGTGTTTTCCTGTTACAGCATACGCTGTAAAACATGGACAGTTACTCAAACCGCGAGCCCTTCCAGTCGAGATGTTAAAGAAAAGTCACCAGAATACCGTGGACGAAAATGTTATAGAAAGGTCACCAGAATACCGTGGACCAAAATGTTATAGAAAGGTCACCAGAATACCGTTGACCAAAATGTTATAGAAAGGTCACCAGAATACCGTAGACCAAAATGTTATTTAAAAACACTCAACAAAATACCATGGACCAAAATGTTATAGAAAGGTCACCAGAATACCGTAGACCAACAGATAAAAAAAAGAAGAATGCAGAATTTCGACAAGAGTGGTCATAAAGGAGAACTGGTTCATAAATTCCATCATGAACAGAAAATTGAAATAATCTGGATGCATCAAAAGACAGAACTGCCATGATTAAACCGTAATGGAAGGCATGGTGTCAGACAAGAGAGGCAGATGCCGAAAGAAAAGGCGATGGTACCAAGATGTCAAAGAATGCCTGAGAATGACTCTAGAGCAACCTGGATGTTTGGCAAGATATCGCGTTTCTTTCAAACGGGCTGTGATGGAAGCGAAGTTCTACATGATGATTATGAACATCAAAAATACACAGGCTCAATGGCTGATCGCTGAGCTTTCTTCAATTTGTTGTTTCGAATGCCCACAATCGAGGGGACGGCGTGGCCTAGTGGTTAAGTGACACGGCTCACAACCAGAAGGTGCTGGGTTCGATCCCCATCACAGCACCGGCCGTTACCCCGGGGAAGCAAACCCTTAGAAAATGCAGGAGGAAGCAGACCCTTACATAAAATGCATGCTGAAGTCGGATGCACTGGGCCGACAGGCGCAAAAATTTTAAAAAACGCAGTGCAACGCACACCGGATTAGAGAAATAAGGCGAACGCAAAAAAAAACAAAAAATTAAAATTAAAAAAATGCCCACAATGAGTAGGTTACTCTTATGTGCGCCTTGAAAAGGGCGTTAAGTGACGGGTTTGCAGTAGCTTTCCTCACATCTCGTTGAAGGTGGACCGGGGTCCTCCAGGCGGTTGTGTTATGCTTGGTTTCATCTGTCTGTCGCTCACCACTACGGAGATCACGTCGAACCTCACCTTGTTAGTCAGACTGTTGCCCTCGACAACAGCCCATTTCCAGGACGACAAACCAGGAGGTCAGGTGAGGGTCTTGGCCAGTATATTTCTACTGATCCTGACTAACATTCTCTGATCAGTGTGTTTGCCTGACCAGACGTTAGCCTTATAGTTCCTTTCTTCAATTTAGATTTTGGCGAAAGGTTAGAAAAATTTACCGTCTCAAAAGTTAAAAAAATGGACGACAGATATAACAAAGTTAAAGAGACCTGGTCTAAATGAATGTGTTAGATCACTAGAAAATATGTGAGATAAATGGTCGTTGTATGTATTTCGAAAAAATAGATCTTATTTTTCTGATTTAGAATTATATAAAATGTTTGAGAATAATTTGTTGCTGTTTTTTAATGTCAACGATGAGCAATTTTACTCTTTTTTGTCTATCTATCTATCTATCTATCTATCTATCTATCTATCTATCTATCTATCTATCTATCTATCTATCTATCTATCTATCTATCTATCTATCTATCTATATATCTATCTATCTATCTATCTATCTATCTATCTTCAGTCTACATATGTCGTTAGACGTTTACGGGAGGTGCGACCTCTTTTGTTTCATATTTTTTGGCAGGTAAAAATCTAATGGTGATTTGCCAGGTCAATCCCAGCATCTGTTAGCGCCTGGAATATAGGATCGCCAATTTTTTAGACTAATGGAGGTGGAAGCGTAAATTAGAGAAAGGTAGACCCGCAGCCTGTCAGGCGCCATCTAATCCTCTCCGCTGATCACATAACCAAGACCTCTGGGTATGGCCACACAGTACGCATATTTTAGGAAATATTCTCTGTGGGGCGAGAATCCCTAGAATAATTTGAGTACATTTGTAACTTGATCTTTGCCCGAGCAGCGGCCGTTAGGCCTACTCTTCGATTTCCAACTGCTAAGGTATTTTTAACGTGCGCGACACTGGGCACGGGTATCTGATCTCACTACTCGGAGATCATAGGAAATATTTACCGGATGATCCACGTGAAATACTCCCGGTGTCTCCTCCGGAATTTGAACCTGTGACCTCCAGCACTCGAGGCGAGCACTGGGTCCCCTCTTTTTTGTACACCCTGAAAATGGCGTTAAGTGGTTGGTTCCATTAGCTTTTCTTTTTTTCTCCCTATTTTTTCAGTACATTAGCATTGCTATTTCTTTCTGTACGTGGAAAAAGATCTCCTAATGTCCAATCAAGCTGAATACGAAACGATTCCGACCTGCATACCAAGGTTTGCGCTTGGTTTACACTCGTTCTCCACACGTCTCCATAGCAAGTGAATGCAACATGTACAGAAATAGTCTCGTACCTGTCCTCGTGGCGGATAACTAACCTCTTTCATTCAGAAACCAAACATAATCGTTTAGTTTCCAAAAATTCTGGAAATTATCGGGAATAGAAACTGACACTCCCCACGCCGCTAACCACAGCCTACTGTAGATAAAGGCATCTGACTTACAGAGAAATCCTTTTGAAACGTCACATCTCGAGACTGACTAAATAACGGATCTTGCATGTGTCAAATATCAGTGCAACTATAATAGCGAGTTCGTGAAACTTCTTCTTCTTCTTCTGCGTGAAATAAAGATGGACATACAGTTGGTTTCGAGGCACTATTCTGTGAAAAGATCATTCTAAATAGTGATTTGTTGTGTTTTCTACTGTGAATTTGTTTTATTTCTCTGTGTGAGGAATGAATTGATTATAAACCTTGGCGCAATATGAGTTCCGTTATTTAGTCGGCCTTGAAATGTGACGTTCCAAATTAACTTTCCCGATAAGTCAGACCGGGAATCTAAAGTAGGACATGGGCTAGCTTACATTTGGCCATAGGGGATTTCTGTAGACCATGGGCTAGCTAACATTTGGCCATAGGTGTTTTTGTAGAACATGGGCTAGCTAACATTTGGCCATGGGGGTTTTTGTAGACCATGGGCGAGCTAATATTTGGCCATAGGGGATTTTTGTAGGCCATGGGCTAGCTAACATTTGGCCATAGGGGTTTTTGTAGACCATAGGCTAGCTAACATTTGGCCATAGTGGATTTGTGTAGGCCATGGGCTAGCTAACATTTGGCCATAAGGGTTTTTGTAGACCATGGGCTAGGTAACATTTGGCCATATGGGGTTTTGTAGGCCATGGGCTAGCTAACATTTGGCCATAGGGGTTTTTGTAGGCCATGTGCTAGCTAACATTTGCCTATAGGGGTTTTTGTAGACCATGGGCTAGCTAACATTTGGCCATAGGGGATTTTTGTAGGCCATGGGCTAGCTAACATTTGGCCATAGGGGATTTTTGTAGGCCATGGGCTAGCTAACATTTGGCCATAGGGGATTTGTGTAGGCCATGTGCTAGCTAACATTTGGCCATAGGGGTTTTTGTAGACCTTGGGCTAGCTAACATTTGGCCATACGGGGTTTTTGTAGGCCATGTGCTAGCTAACATTTGCCCATAGGGGTTTTTGTAGACCATGGGCTAGCTAACATTTGGCCATAGGGGATTTTTGTAGACCATGGGCTAGCTAACATTTGGCCATAGGGGATTTTTGTAGGCCATGGGCTAGCTAACATTTGGCCATAGGGGATTTTTGTAGGCCATGTGCTAGCTAACATTTGGCCATAGGGGTTTCTGTAGACCTTGGGCTAGCTAACATTTGGCCATAGGGATTTTTGTAGACCATGGGCTAGCTAACATTTGGCCATAGGGATTTTTGTAGACCATGGGCTAGCTAACATTTGGCCATAGGGATTTTTGTAGGCCATGGGCTAGCTAACATTTGGCCATAGGGGATTTTTGTAGGCCATGTGCTAGCTAACATTTGGCCATAGGGGTTTTTGTAGACCTTGGGCTAGCTAACATTTGGCCATACGGGGTTTTTGTAGGCCATGTGCTAGCTAACATTTGGCCATACGGGGTTTTTGTAGGCCATGTGCTAGCTAACATTTGGCCATAGGGGTTTTTGTAGACCTTGGGCTAGCTAACATTTGGCCATACGGGGTTTTTGTAGGCCATGGGCTAGCTAACATTTGGCCATAGGGATTTCTGTAGACCATGGGCTAGCTAACATTTGGCCATAGGAGATTTTTGCATCTACTGTCGGCACTTAAATACCGTGGCAGATTGGGTATTAAAATATTAGTTGGCAGTTCATTATTATTTTTAAAACATTGTCTAATGTTTCAGGCGACTCACTTCATTGGGGGTTTACATGCCCACTTGCGATGGGACAAGCTCACACCCTGGCCAGTCCGAACTGGTCAAATGTATTCTGTTTTGTCAAAATTCAACTTCACTGCGCTTCGGACAAACGTATAAATGCACTCTTAGCAAATGATGAAAGAGTGTGAATTCCGATGGTTCCAACAGCTTGTTTGATGTACACATATTTGTATTTGTATCTTTCTTTCATGCAGCCGTCCTTGGTCGACTAATGATTTATTACAAAATACTGCGACACGCGACCATTAACAAACTTTCTCGTTTCGCTCGTATCCCTTTCGGGTGCATAAACCATCAACTAACCTTCTCACCTCCCCCTTATCACACTGGAGTGCGTAAACCATCAACCAACCTTCTCATCTCCCCC